>JAVGWX010000021.1:14859169-15246562 GCA_036924085.1 Ariolimax columbianus
GGTATCGAAGTGTACCCCCGCTGGAGTTAAAGACACACATATTACGCAAATCATAGCTCAACAGCTTGGAGGACACCGGTCTAACTTCATCAGCACCATAGAAAACAGATGGAGAGGTAGACCACAAATTACACGGATATGAGGATGTGGGAGTGATCTGTGATTATATATTTACACCGTCTATATTCTTTGGCGTTCGTACTCAAAAGTGCGTTTTGACGTGATGTCGTAGTTTACAGCGAAACTGCAATATCTGCGCTGTTCCGTCCGAAACGTCTGATTTTAACTGGCTATTTTTTGGTTCCTGGTTCGTTTTCCCAATGTGATCCCTATTATCTTAGACAGACAATGTTCGTGCAGCCTGTTTCCAGGACGACAGCATGGATATTTAATAGGATCTAGGTCAGGCGTGGTTCACTGACCCTAGAGCAAGCAATTGATGATGTTTGTCCATCTCAAGTGATGAAGACAACTCTCTTTGTTCAGTCTTTTCTCTTGATGTGTCCGCTGAAATGAGTTACCTGCGCGGTTATTTGGATTAAAGTGAGTAAGAGACTGCGCCTTTTTACAACCTCACTCTCTGGTCCTGAGCTACCTTTGGCTAGTAGCAATATTTTTATCGAGTCGACTGGAGATATCATAAGATGCAGATTTTTCCTCAGGGTTTACTACCGAAGCCTTCTCCGTAAACATGACATGTATCCCTCAAGACAGCGGAAAGGAGGGGGGGGGGTGACATCTAAGGTTGTGTATCCTAGCTTTTCCATAACCCCAAGAGGTCGTAGGGACATCACTCAGCGTGTGAGTGAGTCTGGTCTATGTACCCGGCTGTTTGCAGTTCATTATAGTAGTGACTACATTTTTCACACGCATTTTCGAAAAGTTAGCGGTCTGAACTATACCGTGAAATACAACACTGGTTTAAGCGGTGTGCCATTCATATAGCCGATGTCCAGACCAGGATATGCGGACGGAAGAAATCACAAAAATCGAACGAATTAACCAGTCCAAATGGAAAACAACAAAGCATTTTCGTGAACACAAATGTAAGTCGTCGACTACTGTGAATTCCAGGCAAATCTGGTCTGGTGGCATTAATAATTAATCAAAATAGCAGAGCAATATACACCCGCAGCCAGTTACGGGGCCATCTTTGTTGCGTACTATGTCGCCGTCTATGTTGCAAGCAGCTAGTTAACTGTTGACTGCTGTGAGCTCATCCTCTCTGCTGCATCTTCAGACACGTGACATGCTCTGAAGCAGGTTATCACATGGAATCCTCAAGGCAGGCAACAGACAGGTACTAAAAGTAAATGGTTACACCTTGAGAGAGGAAGAAAATGTATCATAGGAAGAGATGGAGTCAGTGGCCTATGCACTGAGAGGATCAACGCTATTTGATTGATCGGTCGATCCATTGATTTTTTTATTCATTGATCAATTGTTTGGTAGACTGCATTTATTAGTGTAATTATTTTGTTTAATTTTTGTAAAAAGTCGATTTACGTTAAAACTTTAGAATACACATATTAAATTTGTCATGTAAAACTGAATTGTAATCTCCCTTTAATTTTGTTTTTGGTTTACGCTACAGGTTATCCAGTTGTAAACAATAAACTAACTCCCAAGCAGTTCTGTTATTACCCATAAATGATGTACAGTTATGAATCATTTAAGAAGATAACGTATGAAAACAAGGGAACTTATCAACTGACTAAACTAACATCACCACATAGTGTATTCCCTTGCTGAAGTCCACAGGGAAGATTTATAAGACTGAAGAATAACGGTCGCTTTCCCTTGCAGTTATCATGAAGTGGTCCTGACAAGTATATCCACTGGAGAAGTATGTTCTAATTACACGTCTAAACTACATGAACTAACTATTGTTGTAGAAAAGATTAGCAACACAAAACGCGAACGCTAGTGGGTTGAATTCCTTACAGGTGCTGCTTACAGATGCTCTCGCTGTAGTCACAGCGCTAAAAAGCCAGAAAAACACTGAGCTTAATGACTTAAGAGCAGCACTCTGCAAACTGTGCCAGCAGTCCGCACCAAAAAGGGTAGTGGTACAGTGGGTCCCATCACACTGCAACACCGAAGGCAACGAGGAGGCAGACAGACTGGCAAAAGAAGGTGCAAGACTACCACAAACAGATACTAGTATGACGTACGAAGAGTCAAAACGGCTTATCAAAGCCAGATACATGACCAAATGGGAAACCGAACATACTGGTTACACCAAAAACGATGCCTATTACCAGTTGAACAGAAGAGAGCAGGTCGTTGTCTTCAGACTTCGCACTGGCCACAATAGACTGAGATACCACCTATTCAACAAATTGTAGATAGGTGGTACCGACGAATGCGGGTGCGGTACCGGTAAAATGACCGCTGAACATCTGCTGCAGAACTGCCCGACATACGAGGATCAGAGAGAGCAGATGTGGCCATCACCAGTGGAACTGCAATACAAGCTCTATGGCAGTGTCGACAGCCTCAGGATGACCGCCGCTTTTTTCGAAAAAATAATGGTTACTGTCTGACTGCGTACGAAGAAGAAGAAGAAGAAGAATTCCTTACAGGTGCAATACCATTTATGTAATCCCCCAAGAATAATAAACCGGCAGAGCTTCAACAAAACTATAGACCAACTAAAAGCTAATAGAAGAATAGTGTTACAGTAGATACGATCACATTGAGGCATACCATGAAATGAGAGACATGTTATCAAAGGAAGGAGCAACACGAGAACAAAAAGAATAAACATTCACCTTCCAAAAAAGATGACCCTTATACAAGATATAAGAAAAGAGAGACAACTATCACTGCGTTGATCGAGCGTGGCAATTTATCATGTTTTATATGAGAAAAGATGCATAACCGATTGAATGACCACCCACCTACACACTCGACCATTGGCCACATCACCCATTACTACGTGCGGTCAAGCAGCACATACAGCCGAACAAATTCTGCAAGACTGTTTGTTATACGTTTAGCAAACTGCGTACTGAGCACAGGCCACTGAGATGAACCTCTACATAAAACTGTTTAGAAGCCTTGAAGACGTCTCTACTACAGCAATCTTCATCCACGTACCTGGACAACTCAAAGATACAATTTAACACAACGTGGCGAACAAAGAGAAAAAAGAAATGGAAGAGAAAGAAGAAGAAGAAGAAGAAGAAGAAAAAGAAAACGAAAAAGTAGAATAGTAGAAGTAGACGACGAAGAAGAAGAAGAAGTGTTGAGACCTGGGCATGGACTTCTGCTCCTGTAACACAAACAAGTCGACTTAGACCAAGACTAACACATTCTTTAATCGAGTCTCACACCGCCAACATGTTTCAAATTAACCCCACCAACATTCATTAAACAAACATCACCAACATTTGTCAAACAAACATCACCAATATTCTTTAACTAGCCCCATAACATTCTTCAATCTAAAATCCCACACATTCTTTAAGCAAACATCACCAGCATTCTTTAATCTCATCAACCAACATTCTGTAAACTAACTCACCAACATTCTTCAAATTATCTCACCAACATTCTTCAAATTAATCCCACCAAACATTCATCAAACGAACACCATAAACATTGTTTAAACTAATCTCACCAACATTATTCAAACTAACCCCACCAACATTATTCAAATTAATCCCACCAAACATTCATCAAACGAACATCATAAACATTCATCAAACGAACATCATAAACATTCTTTAAACTAATCCCACAAACATTCTTCAAACTATCCCCACCAATTTTCATAAATCTAACACCACCAACATTTGGCAAATCACCAACCAACATTCTTCAAACTAGCCACACCAATATTATTCAAACTAATCCAACAAACGTTTTTTAAACTAGCCCTTACAACATTCTTCAAATTAACCCCCGCCACCCACCCCTCAACCTTCTTCAAACTAATCCCACCAACATTCTTCAAACTCACACCATACACATTCTTTAAACTAATTTCCCCCCCCCCCTCCCAACATTATTCAAACTAACACTATCAACGTTTCTTTAAATAACACCACCAACATTCTTCAAACTAGCCCCACAACCATTCTTCAAACTAACCCAACCAACATTCTCAAACCTAGCCCCACCAACATTCTTCAACCTATCCCAACCAACATTCTTCAACCTAGCCCCACCAACATTCTTCAAACTAGTCCCACTAACATTATTCAAACTAGCCCCACAACCATTCCTCAACATAATTCCACCAACATTACTTCAATCTCATCAACCAACATTCTTCAAACTAGCCCCATCAACATTCTTCAAACTAGCCCCACCGCCATTCCTCAACATAACTCCACCAACATTACTTCAATCTCATTAACCAACATTCTTCAAATTAGCCCCACCAACATTCTTCAAACTAGCCCTACAAACATTATTCAAGCTAGCCCCACAACCATTTCTCAACCTAACTCCACCAACATTACTTCAATCTCATCAAACCAACATTCTTCAAATTAGCTCCACCAACATTCTTCCAATTAACCCCACCAACATATTTCAACCTAGCCTCACCAACATTCTTCAACCTAGCCTCAACAACATTCTTTAAACTATCCTGACCAACATTCTTCAACCTAGCCTCACCTGCACGCTTTACTCGCTTCCACTAACATTCTGAATTGAGCTTCACAACCGAGCCTATATCAAGTACATCAATATTCTTCAATCAAACCTCCTGAAAATGCTCAAATTCCGCTCCACATGTGCCATAACTAGCCTTGATCAAAGCCGCCGGGCAGTAGAACCGAATTAAGAACATTTGAACAGACTTGAGAAGATGCACGAAGCACGTTCGTCTGTGGGCATCTTTGTTGCTCCCAGCCATAACCTAATTAGTGTACATGCACCAGTCTCTTGGAGGAAGCTGTGAATATTCACACGGAATGTAGCGAGGGTCGTAACAGTGAATTAAGTACAGCAAAGATGATTTCTCAATAGACGTTCAGAAGAGCGAGTCTCAAGCTTTATGATCCATAAAGACGTGTGGTCAGCAGAGGTCTTTGTGTATGACAAGGACAAGAATAGAACCACTGCACCACAAATAGCGTGTCCTAAATGTCGATTAACTGTTCACATTGTAAGTTAATTTGTTTAGAGCAGCATAGATGGCGCTTAACAGGCTGCGGTTTTACGTTGCTCTGGCTATTGAGTCAACTAAGATGGGTTCGCAAATCAGTTTACCACCTTTTTCGGCACGTTCCCCAACGCAGCGGAGTAATAAGCGGCTCGAGCCTTGCCCGCTAAGCAGGAAATCCTCCTCCCGGCTACATCCAGATCATACCAGAACTGAAACCTGCGCAGCAGCTTTCGTCCCTATAGCAGTACAAGTGGACTAAGAACTAAGAAAGCCTTATGAACAGTATCACTTATTATTTGTCTCTTGTAAACAAAGGGTACGGTCCTATAATGAAGTTGAGGACAGCTGAGGTGGCGTGCAATGCAGATATTTTCCACAGCTTAGAAATAAAGGAGATTGGAAACAAGTATTTTATTTCTGTTCCGGAGATCATTTATAATACTGTTCTATGGCAGCGGGTTTGAAGGGACCTTAATGATATTTTCAGACGCACAGAAAGTGAAGGGACCCATTGTTTGACTTGGGTGCTGTAGATTGCGGGTTCAAGTCACGGTGGAGAAGATTTTATCAAAGTGGATCATCCGGTAAAAATGTCGGCTAATCTCTGAGTAGCGAGATCAGATACCCGCGTGAAGTGGTGCGCACGTTATAATCCCTTGGCAATTGAAAATCGAAAACAGTAGGCTCTATGGCAGCTGCTCGGGTAATATTGAAGTTCAAAATCTACTCAAGTTATTCTAGGGACTCTCGCCCTACAGAGAATATGTCGCAAAAAGGGGGCTGCACGGTTATAACATCAGGTCTTTGTTACGTGGTTAGCAGCGCAGCATAGATGGCGCCTGGCATGCTGCGGGTCTATCTTGTTCAAATCTACGCTTCCACTACCAAAAGTTTCAAAAAAAAAGGCGGTCGAATATTCCAGGGGCTACCAACCTAACGATTGGTAACGTATACTCGGGTTGACCTGGCAAGTTACCAGCAAAAAAATATGAAACTAAGGACGTCACACTTCCTCTCGCCGTCTATCGATAAAAGTGAACTGAAGATAGACAGATAGATTGCAGAAGATGGTCCTGCGTTCTCCTTGCTATAAAATATGTTATCACTGTTTGCTTAGTTCGCACGTACACAGGCGTGCGGTTAAGGCGAAGATGTAGGACCCGATCTAGCTCTTCCGCCGCTCTGTGCAACAATTTTTGCGGCACTTGATTTTGCTATTTAAAAATTATTTTTTTTGCGTCGCCTTATTTCTCTAATCCACAAGGCGGGTGTGCGTTGCATTGTGCACTGTCAGCCCAGTGCATCCAACTTCAGCATTCATTTTATGTAAGGGTCTGCTTCCTCCTGCATTTTCTAAAGCTTTGCTGCCCCAGGGTAACGACAGGTGCTGTGATGGGGATCGAGCCCAGCACCTTCTGGTTATGAGCCGAGTCACTTAACCACTAGCCCACGCCATATCTTCTGGTGATCATCTGTTGATGATGATGTAAATAAAAACATGAAATAGCTATGGTGAGATATTGCAACAAAAATAAAACACGAGCGCTACGTACGGTGTGTCCAATTGTTAGAGGTAGCTGGCATCCCTGACTGTTAAAGTGGAAATTCAGCAGAACTAACAGTTGGTTGGAAATGGAGTTTTTCAAGACTCCATTGTACTAAGCCGTAATCTGTGAGTGGTGGAGTGGCCAGCGCCCTTCCTTGCTGTTTTTACTTTCCCTAACCCATGCGTCAGGTACCCATTTACAGGTGGGTTGACCGGAGAAGCGGTCTCCGATTCACATCCAGACTCGGATTTTGTTATTGTCCGAACGCGATTCGAACCGAGGCACGCTGTTACCAGAGAACATAGCGAATTGCTGGCTAGGTACTTAGCTAACGTGCCCACCTTCCCATCACCCGCTAGTATGAATTGTAAATGGATATGACAATGTGTCTTTGTAAATCATTCTGCATTTAGCTTATTAGAAAACTTGCATATTTCTTATACATTCATCTGGTTGTTGATGTTGTTTTGAATTCATACAATAAGTAGGTTTACCCTTCTGTACGACCTGAAAAGGACGCTAAGTGGCGGGTTGTAGTAGCTTTCCTGACATCCTGAGCGTGCTAGTAAAGGTTGACCAGGGTCAGCGGGCGGTTGTGGTCTGCTTGACTTTATCTCCGTGTTGCTACTACCTTCCGATACTTCATTTTCTTGCTAACCACCGTTTGAACTGTCCCTACGCACAATGAATTCCTCTATTAGCAAACGTAAGCTCCGGCGACGGTCCACCCGAATTGTTGCATACATTTTAGCGATGGGATCTTCTGACGCAACAATATCCGTCTGACCTGAACTCGGAAGATCTTTCGTTAACTCGCGACCTTCTTTAAACAGCGTTGTCCAGTTCTTCATTTTTGTTTAATTCGACACATTTTTATCACTACTCACTGCCTGCATTCTGTATAAATGTCAAGTGGTCGACAACCTTCATCTGTTAGAAACCAAATCACCGGTCGCTGACCAACTCTGGACGGATTCCGTATCACACCCGCCATGCTTTCAAATGTTTGCCGAGGAAACTATGAATTGGAGGATAATAAAATTTTGCAAACATGACGGTTGGTATATGCTGTTTACACCAAAAGTGACGCCATTTTGTGCAACGTACGACTGTTCACTTAGTGCTGTTCGGTCCGTTTTCATTTGAATACGCTATGGACGTATCTTTGCTATCTATTTTTGTATTCACCTCATAATCAATGTGAATGACTTAGGATTAACTATATCATTTATAAAATTCGTATCTTTGCTATCTATTTTTGTTGTTGAAATAAGTTGTTTCATTTCTGTACCATATAGTTTTCTAATTTTTTTTTCAGTGGGTCTCTACAGCTCAAGACCTCACCTTATATCTTGTTCGCGTTCCTGGAAAACAGGATGTGCCACAAGCAGTCTGGCCAACGAAGTAGGGATTAACACTGTGATCCTCCTAGTAGTGAGCTTATTGGGGTGATTCACTTTGCATTACAGGAGAGCCACTGTCAACTGCTACTAAAGAAATGTCAAGTGTTAACTTGACACAGAGTCCAGTAAAATTAGGCGGGGTGGCCAGTCACCTTCATCGGGGCCTTTCATTCTCTAACTAAAGCAGGTACCAATTTACAGATTGTTGCCTGGATCGTGCCGAAAACGGGAATTAGGCATCGTATCATTGCCGTGACAAGAGTGTACTACTACAGAAATAAACAGACATTTTTCGAGTAATTCTTTTGAAAAATTCCCCCACAAAAACAAGCTAGCAACTTTCAGTCTCAGTGCCGTGTGCAGACTCAAGCATTGTAGATTCTTCAACACAATATCTTCTTTCTTCGTTCTATAACAGACACTCACATCTGTTGGATTTACGGTACATCTCTCTGTTTTAACCGTTACACCTTATTCGTTCACTGACTTTCAACACACAGGTAACCAAGGCAAACAAAGACCCCATTAAATGTATACCTGGTGTCTGGATGCTGGCTTGGAGAGAAGAACTGAGACTCAAGAGTCTGTTTCTAGCCATTCTCGTCTTTAACAGATGCAACTTATATTCTGCTTCAGTTACAGCCAGAGTCAATGTGCAAATAAAGATTGTGTGTGTATTGTACTTTTCCGTGTTTCACCAGTCACTCTCCTATTCCTTGGTGTGTAAAGGTCTTTGCAAGTGAAGATTCCGTTTCACAACATGCGTCGTATGCGAAATTTGGTGTTAGATCCCTATTATTGTATGACTCCGGACACATAATGGGTGATGTGGTCAGTTTCATGCCGGCCGCCTTTAGGGACAACATTGTTTCTGGTACCCAATTTTTGTAGATGGAACGACTGCAAGATCTGGTTTGAGGTCGGACAAAAATTGTGCGTCAACTTGTGGACTGAACCCTGATCGCTTGACTAGGAAGTCAGTGCACTCACCAATTCGCTACCGTAGCCCCGAGATCTTTGCACGAGCTTGGAATCGAACGGACAGACCACCAGGTGATAGATTTAATCCGTATGTGCGCATGTCAGAGGAGCCGTCTCGCTTCGGTCTTCATACTGGTCACGAGTGTGTAGAACGTTAACGCTCTCAAGGGAGACCCATAGTCGCTCAGTCCATCTCAAGAAATTTGAGAAAAGTGTATATAATGCTCCCTGTAGCTCACTTGATTACACACTCAGGTCCCGTCCTCCCATTTACCCCTCTCTGTTGCCCACGTGAATGATTTCAAAATCGTGCAATCTGTGCATAACTTGAATATTGTTGCATGTCTTCATTTTAGCGGCGATCGTTGATTAACTTCAAAATGCGACTTCCATTCATTACCAATGTCCCCTCGAGGGGTGCCCTGAAGTCAGGATGTCAGTTCTTTCATTTTCCCATACCCCAGCATGATCAGGGCAGTAGGTCCACACACATTCCCGGAGATTCGAGACTTCATTGTTCACTATCCACTCATGCCACAGTCTTCACCTTCCAAAGCAAAGACTGAGAACCAGATGTCCCTTATTAACATGTTCCAGATGACCACCTCAGAGCCGAAGTCGCGGTCTCCGACTCCAATCTGAAACTGGGCGTTGTTGTCAAATATACGACGCTCCTCTCAGCAACAAGTCTGCCGTAGATTGTATCAGTCACATTTGTCTTATAAGACAAAAGTGTTCTATAAGTCACAAGCTGCCATCACGGTAAAGGTTGTTGTTGTTGTTGTTGGTGTTTTTGTTTTTGTTGTTGTTGCTGTTGTTGTTGGTGACTTTTTTGTTGGTGACATAGTTGTTGTTGGTGTTGTTGTTGTTAGTGATGTTGTTGTTGTGGGTGTTGTTGTTGTTGGTGTTGTAGTTGTTGGTGATACTGTTGTTGTTGGTGCTGTTGTTGTTCGTGCTGTTGTTATTGATGTTGGTGGTGTTGCTGGTGTTGGTGTTGTTGCTGCTGTTGTTCATGGTGTTGTTGTTGCTGGTATTGTTGTTATTTGTGTTAGTGGTGTTGTTGTTGTTGAAGGTGGTGGTGTTGTTGTTGGTGTTGTTGTTGTTTGCGAATGCCCAGTATGAGTAGGTTACTCTTTTGTGGCCCCTGAAAAAAACGTCAAGTGGCGGGTTGTAGTAGCTTTCCTCACATCACGAGCGTGCTGATGATGGTTGACCGGAGTCCTCTTCACGGCTGTGCTATGTTTGTCTTCATGTGCGTGTAACTCACTACTACGGGGATCATGTCGATCCCTTATCTAGTTAGCCACGCTGCAAAGAAAACAGACCGTTTCCAGGGAGGGCTACTAGGAAGCCGAGAAGTGTCTTAGTCCCTATGTCTTGCCTGACCTTGACTAACATGTCTATCAGTATAGTTTGACTGACCATACATCGCAGTAAAAGTAGTAGTAGTTGTTTGTGTTGGTGTTTCTGTCGTTGTTGTTGTTGAACGTCGGTGCTATTGTTGTTGTTGTTGCTGCTATCTGTACTGAGTTGAGTTAGCTATTGTTGACGTTTCTTTGGTAGCGGGTCACAGAGTAGAAGACGTTGGATCAGACCAATAGACACATACAGAACGAAAGGAACGATCCAAAATTCGATGCAACCGAAGAACTCAGCCTAGTCAAAAAAAAGATCATGCAACACAGAGAAGTGGAAAGACAGCGCCGTAAGGACAAAGAAAATGAACAACTCAGTAGAGAGTTGCTACTCCAAGGTCACATCAACCTAAAGTCAGACATGATTGACAAGGAGCTACTTACTTACTGGTGCGATACAAGTTACAATCTGCCATAGGGGAAAAAGTTATTGTTGTTGCTGTTGTTATTGGTTGAAGCAAACTATTATTAGCTGAGATAGTTCGTGATGTGTCTTTTGTAGCGGGTTACAGTGGCTCTTCTTACATTCCGATGTCATTAAGGAGGTAGATCTAGATCTTCCAGGCTGCATTGCAATGCGTGACTAATCAGTACTCTCACTACAATGGGTATTACAGTTTTAATCCCCAAATCGTTGGCGAGACTTCCACGACACAGTATGTTTCCAAGGAGACAGACGGGAACACTGTTTCCAAGGAGAAAGACCGAGACACTATGTATCCAAGGAGATAAGCGGGGACGCTATGTATCCAAGGAGACAGACGGGGACACTATGTATCCAAGGAGACTGGAGGGAACGCGAGGTGAGGTCTTGCTGATCCTGATTACTCTTCGTTCCATGATTTAAGGGATCTAACAGATCCATTAATCTGATTTAAGAGATGTAACAGATCCATTAATCAATCTATCAAAATCGTTTCATTCCCCTATGTATCACATATCTTCAACAAAATCGCGCCATGTCATTAAATATTGCCCTGCTCTTATCGATTGAAGTTTACCTACAAAATAAGCTAGCCAGCGCTTTCCTAAGTCCCGTCTTAAGATATTTTACAAACTCATTACAATTTTCATCCCACGGTTCAGGTCCCAGTATACGTTATTTTGCTTAGACTCTTTCAAGTCTTTTTTTTTTTTTTTGCGTTCATTGTCAATCTCCCGTTACCAAGCCCTCAACAGGGTTTTGCAAGTAGCAGGATGTAGTCAGGAGAACGGATTTGCGTTGTGTCGCTAGTTTACAGTTGACTGCGATATTTGCACCTTTCGGTCCGACACATCCGTCTTCGGCACAGCTTACCAGTCTAATGTGCAGTTGAAAGTATATTTCCGTTTCATTAAAAGTGACCAGTGAAACACAGCCATCAGTTATGAAATGTTTCCATGTCTCTATATTTGGTGTTTTTGCTCCGATTATACTGGAATGGTGATCGGCTGTTTGAAATACTATTTCGATTTTCCTGTGCGGTATTTATACAGTCCAGTGCACGGTCCAGTGCACCCGGCTGAATAAACTTCACGAGATCGGCGTCCCACATTATGTTCGCCAATCGTACCAGTTATGGTGGGGCTGGGAAATGTATACACGGGCGAATTATTGACCAACACATCGTCAGAGAGAGATTGGGCTATGTTCGGTCAGCATATGCCCAAGACATACCGATCACGAAATGCGTGATACCCTTACGATCTTTTGGGTTTACGAGAAAAAGAAGACAATACAAGGTATAGGAGAAAACAGGTTGTATACAAACTCTACAGAGTCTTCTAGACCAGTATAATAAAGTCAATTCAAGGTAACACATGGATAATGTGGTTAAGAGACTGAGTTGAAACATCAATAATAGGCAAACGAACGATCAAAATGTCTTCATCAGCGACACTGCAGATAACGTTGCGCATGTGTTACACATGCACAGATTAAAATTGAAAAAAGACCAAGATAAACATATAGAAAGTGACGCTTAATAGACGAAATAAAATCGTATGATAATGCATATATGTCGGAAACAGCTGAATATATGCAGATAGGACTAGATGTAAGGAATCGGGGCTGGATTGGACATATTACAGAGAACAGCCGATAGGATTACAAGGTAGTCAGTGTTCTGGATTTATCAAGAGAAGACAAATCGAGACAGACCTGAACACTTGTGAAGAAGAGATATCGTAATATACTTTAAAACGACACACATACTTCCCGTGTCCAAGCACCACGTCACACAATATGCATCCAGTATCCAGCGACATGGATTGCCTTGTCATTTGCCTCCAGCATGTCGCACCTATTGCAAGTTTCCTGGAGGTTGGGGCCGGTCATCAGGTGGTCTGGGTCCTGTATTGCGCCACAATCATATGTGGTATCATATGTTATTCCCGTAGTGTATTACGATACGCAGATGACACAGTGATACTATCAACAAGTGCAGAAGGGCTAGAGCAGCTACTTTCAGCCGTTAATGGACATAGTAAAGATCAAAACATGTTCATAAACATAAATAAAATACAGATAATGACACCGACAAAACACAATGTCAGCATAAATTTACAGTGGGTGGTGATGAAATAGATCAGGTCACACATTATGACTATCTGGGCTCCAGAATTGACAAAAATGGCGACTGCTCGAAAGAAATCAGAAGAAGACTAGCCATGGCAACGCAGAATCTGAACAGCCTGAAGAAATTATGGCAGAGCACCAACAAAATGATAAAAGTAAAAGTCTTGAGGGCCTGTGTTTTTCTTGTGGCAGCTTATGGCTGTGAATCATGGACGATTACCAAAACTTCTAGACAAAAAATCGAATATTTCGAGTCAAAATATTTCAGAAAGATCCTCAAAATACCCTGGACAGAGAAAAAAACAAATGTAGACATTCAGCAAGAGTTGAGCATAGATGAGCACTGGTTTATCAATTCCATTTTGGATAGAAAATGCAAATACTTTGGTCACATCAAGAGACACAACGGTCTTCAGAGGACGGTGATGGAAGGTATGGTGCCAGGCAAAAGAGGAAGGGGTAGACCAAGAAGACGATGGCACAAAGATATTCAGGAATGCCTGAGTATAACTGTGGCGGAGGCTGGAGTTTTGGCAAGGCAACGAGTTTCTTTCAGACAGACTCTTGTTACTCTCAAGATTACCCGATTTACTTGCCGCCTCAATTTCATTCGGAATTATCTTCGCTACAACGTTCTTCCTCGCGGGTTCACTTCCAAGTTTCATCACGCGACGAGTTCTCTAAGCCAACGTGAGCTCCGCCATCTTGACCGTGCAGATAGGAAGTGTGGTTTCCTGTGCATGCGCTGCATTGCATCCAGATACGATAGACTGCTCCATGACCTTCATTCCTCCCAATCTCGTCTCCTGCACTGTTTGTTAGCTCTCTCCACCCAGAACTACTTTTCCTATGCTGTCATCCATTACATTATTCATACACTCAATCGTCAGTTATACGACTTCTTGTCTGCTCGCAAGAAGGACAAGCTTACTCTTCTCCGTCCTCCTATCCCTCCTCCTTCCTCCTCGTCCACTGATTCTCGCCATCAAGTGGTCTGTATCCCCTCTGATGTTCCTCTGACTGAGAGTGAAATATCAGTTCTCAGCAACGGCCTTAACTTTGTCTCTCTCCAGCCCTCCATTGACCAATACTCTGTTCTCAAGGATGTGCATGCCTATCATCGCCGCCTACGTCTTCGACAATGGTACCAGACCAATCCTAACTCTTGCTCTTTTCCTGACCCCAATGATCCTTTCTTCTGACCCCGATGACCCTTTTTCCTGACCCCGATGACCCTTTCTCCAGTTATTCCCATCGTAAATCTGACTGGACTCCTCCTCCTGGCCGATCCCGTGCCTTAGACCTCTATATTAAAACTACTCTTCATGATATCAAGGCCATCTGCTCTCGGCGCCTGCGATATTCGAACATTTCTCATCCCGAGGCTCGTGCTCTGGCTAGCCTCAGTCGGCGTAGGGATCTCGTGATTAAACCTGCTGATAAGGGGGAAGCGGTGGTGGTTCGGCGCAAGGATTTATATGTTCCGGAGGGCAGTCTTCAACTATCTGATCCTTCTTTCTATAAACCGCGCGCGGATGATGCCACTGTCCGCTTCAACAAAGGAGGTCTCTACCACCATCCTTGATATGACCAAACGACATCTCCTTCCGAAGAGCGTTACGAATCTCCGTATCTTTGACAGTTAGTTGTCTGGGTAAGCCATCTTTCTATATGCTGCCTAAAATTCATAAGCCCGACAACCCAGATCGCCCTATTGTCTCTGCCTGTTCCTGTCCCACCGAACTGATATCGGACTTCCTGGATAGTATCTTCTAACCTATGGTCGAGAATCTTCCCACATTTCTAAAGGACACCAACCACACCTTAACCACTCTCTCTACCATTGTCCTCTCCCCCGACCGAAGCTATCGTCTCTTCCTACTTGATGTCTGTTCACTGTACACCTCCATCCCCCACTCTGATGGTTTATTTGCCCTCCGTTTCTTCCTAGACCGAAAAGTTAACCCATCCATCTCCACGTCTGCCATCGTCCGTCTAGCAGAACTCGTCCTTACTCTCAATACCTTTGAGTTCAATGGCCAGTTCTTCGACCAGATCAGCGGTGTAGCTATGGGCACCAGAATGGGCCCCAGCTACGCATGCCTGTTCATGGGTCACCTGGAACACTTGATCTAGCTTCAATTCCAGGGCTCCTTTCCTTTGATGTATTATCGATACATCGACGATGGGATTGGCATTACTGACATGTCAGAGAAGGATCTCCTAAACTTGATCGACTTTGTCAATGACTTCCATCCCTCCATCAAGTTCACGTCTGACATTTCCCCCACGTCTGTCCACTTTCTGGACATCACTGTCTCTATCTGCCCTTCAGCCCTCTCCACCACTGTCTACTACAAACCCACTGACGCCCACAACTACCTCCACTACACTTCCTCCCATCCTCAATCCTGCTGCGATTCGCTTTCTTTCTCCCAACTCCTCCGCCTCTGTCAGGATGACGACGACTTCCTTCCCAGGGCCCACGAGATGCCTGACTTCCTTCTCAGGGCCCACGAGATGCCTGACTTCTTACTCAGGGCCCACGAGATGCCTGACTTCCTTCTCAGGGCCAACGAGATGCTTGACTTCCTTCTCAGGGCCCACGAGATGCCTGACTTCCTTCTCAGGGCCCACGAGATACTTGACTTCCTTCTCAGGGCCCACGAGATGCTTGACTTCCTTCTCAGGGCCCACGAGATGCCTGACTTCCTTCTCAGGGCCCACGAGATGCGTGACTTCCTTCTCAGGGCCAACGAGATGCTTGACTTCTTCCGCAAGCGACTCTACCCTGAGACCACTCTCTCCTCCGCCCTTCAACGGGTTCTTCTTATCTCCCGTCAAGACTTCCTCACTCCCACTCACCATCCTCCCTCTGACCGTGTGAAACTTGTCCTCACTTATCACCCTCATTGTGTCTCTGTCCGTAATATGCTATTCCGCCATCTGGATATTCTTCACTCTGATCCTGCCATCTCCCTATTCTTCACGCTGATCCTACCATCTCCCTATTCTTCACTCTGATCCTGCCATCTCCCTATTCTTCACTCTGATCCTACCATCTCCCTATTCTTCGCTCTGATCCTGCCACTCGTTAAGTTTTTCCCGACCCCCCCCCCCCCCCCTTGTCGCCTACAAACGAGACAGGAACCTGAGGGACTTGCTGGTCAGTAGTCACCTACACACCAGCCCTCATAGCCGCCCAGGCACCAGGCCGTGCAAAAATACACGTAGCTGTGTTACCTGCCCTCATGCCATCCTTTCTCGCTCCATCACCTTTCCTAAACCAGAATTCTCCATCAAAGAGGGATTCACATGCAATTCTCGTAACCTCATCTATTCCATCATCTGCCGCCAGTGTGGTATGACATACATTGGGGAAACTGGTATGGAACTGCGGGAGCGTTTCCGCCAACACCTCAACGCCATCCGCAACCGCACTGGTTCCCCAATTGCCAGCCACTTCAATGGTCCTGAGCAGCGGGGTAAGGCTGACGTTAGTGTCACTGGTCTAGTTTCTTGCTTCTCTGACGATGGTCATCGATTCGCCCTTGAGAATAGACGTATCTCTAGTATGGGCTGTCTCCAACCACATGGCATTAATAACTTCCATACTTTTTCTTAAACCCTCACACTGGCCCCCATCAATTTGTCTTCCTTTGCCCCCCCCCCCTTTAATTCTTCTATCAGTTCTCTCCCCCCCCCCCCCCTCCTCCTATATCAATCTCACGCACTCCCGGCTTATATTGCCTTCTCTTTGTTCTCCCATCTGGACCACTATTTGGCCACCATTGGCTTATCCGGCACATTCCCCCACCGTGTGTTTCACCCCTCCGATTCAGTTTCAGTCAAGCATCTGGCCCAACCGGTCGCTTAAACAGACTGGGTCCACTATCAGAAACAGATGAGTTGACCATTTTTTCTTAAATGTTGATTTGTTAGTTCAGTATTGTTGTCTCTGATGAAGGCCTATTGGTCGTAACGTAGGTTTTGTTTGTGTTCTCGTCTTGGTGCGCTATCTGACCATGCCTATTTTTAAATTTTGATTAAACTCAACCTTAATCACCTTTAACAAGTTTTGTTTTCATGTTATTTTCCCATTTCAGACAGACTGTGATGGGAGCAACGTTCTACAAAGGACATGCTACATGATGATGATGATGATTCCCATAGTTTCATATTTCTCGTGCACCAGTTCGGAATCTGTTTAGCGACTTCCATGTTGTGTATTGTAGATGATCTCCGGGGGCAGATTCCTCCAGAAGTTTCATCTCTGGGACCTGCATCAATTTGTGCCATCTCTCGATACGGCGATTTTCAGGGCTTGTCTGTATGGGCTGCGTTGATTTTATAAAGCTATGTCTGAACTTGAGTCTTGTGCTCTGTACCCGATGTACGCTTCTTTGAATCTTTGTGCCAAGTGGGGTATATTTTATCAATGGGGGTGGGTCTTAGGCGCCTTAATACTATCCCACCCACCTCCTTTATTGCTGTATCAACTATTTGTCACGGGCAGAGGTTTTCCAGATTGGCGCAGCTTATTCGGGTACCAAAAAACTCAAGGCAAGTGCAGATGTCCGAAGGAGTAATAGCTGTGACCCCCCTCCCCTATCCCCATATTGTGCCGGTCAGTTTTGTTATAATATTATTTCTTACGTGTAGCTTACGCTTTGTTTCCTGGCAGTGCGTCATGTACGACAGTGTGCGGTCTAACTTCCCGTCTAGATAATTGGGAGCCGTGCAGTGTTCAAGCTCTTATCCTTGCCACCGAATGTGAAGTTTTCTTTTTGCCTCTGTTTTTGAGGTGATAGGCACATACCTAGGTTTTAATAGAATTTGGTTTATGAAGATTCTTACAATGACATGAAATAATTGGAGTTGGCAATAATGACACATCTCATGAAGATCTGGCTAATATGTATTAATCCACAAGGACTTGCAATGCTTGATCTGTTGATTAATTGATTGATTAATTGATAGATTCATTAACTCATTGGTTGATTGAGGGATTAACTATACAATTTATACGTTCCACGGGGAATTGATACGCTGGTCCAGACAAGCAGAATATACAGACCAGGATGTCCCATCACGGTCAATACACTGACCAAGACAACCATTTATGTTCCCTGTAGCGTTCCATGGATACCGACTGTTTTCAAGGCAGCCTGGTTGACGTGATGTAGATCGACGTTGTGAACGCCACCCAGATGGAGCCAAGCATAGCACAATCCTCTGGAGAACCGCAGTCCACCTTCATCAGCCTTCTCGGGATGTGAGGAAAGCTGATACAACCCAAAACTTAACGTTCTTTTCAGGGCACACAAAATAGTAAACAACTCATTGTAGACATTAAACAACAGCCCCAAATGTTCCTAATTATCTTCATATATTGTTCTCATCAACATTGTTGTTCTACTTTCTCGTTGTTCTTATTTCCCTAATTGTTCATCGTGTATCCCTTCGTCTCCTTCCTCGTCGTATGTCTATATAAGCTTGTTAGCTTTACACCATGATCGGTTCAAAATAATTCTTAGTTCTTAGTTCGACCCGTTCTTCGTCAAAGAGTTGGTCATCCTTGAACGAGTCCCAACTCAGAATCCATTTGTATCTGTCGCGTGCGCGTGTCGTCCAGTGTGATAGTAGTCTGTTTGTTGTGGGGTCGTGAATGTTGTATTTTTCTAGCGAATCTCGCCAACGAGTTGGGGGCCGTCCGCGAGGTCTGTTTTTATCGCGTCGTTACCACATGGTGGTTATGGTTATCCATCTTCCATCTTGTCTTCTGGATAAATGACCGGCCCAGCGGTGTTTCGAATGGTTGACGTACTGTAGGACATACTTGATATGTGACAAAATAATTACAGAAAGTAAATTTTAGCAACCCATTTCAAAGAAAACAAAATACCTAACTTCTACATTCAGCGTGAGCTAGACCTCTAATTCTCATCACTCAACCAATTCAGTTCACGAACCTGTATCATCGAAAACATCAAACGGATGAATCCAGACTCTATTGACAAAACGGATTGTGTTTGAATCTAGACTTTGCACAGCAAACCAAAATATCAAATAAAATATGATTGTTGGCTTCATTAGCTGTACTCATTTTTGCAAAGAAAGGTGAAGCAGGTAGACTCGGGAGCAGAGGTCCGGCACCTTCGGCGTCGAGCAGGATCAACCGACAACTGAGATTATATAGCCCGTAATATTTCTAAAAATAAATATTAGATGCCTCCGACATGGTGGTCTTGCTAACATGTTTGTGGACACTTTCTTCATGATGCACGATTTTAAACAACTTTCATCTTATTTAGCTTCTTCTTTTCTATTTGCCTCATCCTATTCATCATGTTCCATGTTTTTTTACAGAACATTGCATTCAGGACAGCGGATACGTAAGGCACTCGGTCTCTCGCCAGTTTTACAGCCTCTGCCACTGTCACTCTCAGTCTCTGTAATGCCCATGTTCTTCTCTGTCTGCCTCTGCCTCGTTTGTCAGGCTCCATAACTATATTATTGTTCCATCTAGTCATTGTAGTGTTTGATATGGCCAAAGTATGTTAATGTATTAAACGTAATATTTTTTACTAAACAATTTTGTTATATAAGGAGCTCCTGTATGATTTCTGTAAAATTTTAGCTCGACGTTTTCAATCTTGTCCCGTTGTGTTTGTGTGGTAGAGTATGTCTCGTATCCGTATGTTGCCACAGGGAAAATGCAAGTCAACAGGATATATGTTCCTGTAATTGAATTAGTGTTCTGCCACACGTTTTTCATTATAATTAACTTCTGTAGTGCCAATTTTATAATTCTCTTTATTTCATTTCTTTTCGCAATCACTGATTTTGCTTATAGTCGAGTAGGGATATTATTTCATTAATCATAATACAGCTACTAATCTACTGTCATCCCCTTCTTCATTTCTACTTCTTCTACATTCTTTTTATTCTCATCAACTCTGTCTTTCTGCTCATCTGAGGCTTATAATGTTCTCTTCTGGTCACACTTACTGAGATTCCTACCAATTATTTGTCTATCACTTTCTTCTCATTGTGTGTTGTCTAGTACGCTTTAATTCGCTACATATGTGTACATACGAGGCGTGTTCAAATGAACCCGGACCAAACTGCAACATGTGAACATACGAACGATACGCATGATGATGTCACATACCAACCGTCAAGTTTGCAAAATTGCATTATTCCCCGATTCATAGTTTCATCAGCAGATCGTTGAAAACATGGTGGGTGTGATACGGAATCCGTCCAGAGTTGATCAGTGAGCGGTGATTCGGTTTCTAACAGCTGAAGGATGCCGACCAGTTGACATTAATCGCAGAACGCGGTAGTGTATGCTGACAAACGTGTGTCCAAGACAACAGTGAAGAACGGGACAACGATGTTTAAAAAAGGACGTGAGATAACGAAAGATCTTCCGAGACCAGGTCAGGGGAATATTATTGCGTAAGAAGACGTCATCGCCAAAATTGATGTAGCAATTCGGGTGGACCGTCGCCGAACCTTACGTTCACCACACTTAATAAGTCTGATGTGTTGGACCGAAAAGTTCAAATTTCGCAGTCAAACTGTAAACTATGAAACAACGCGTTCCGCTAACTAGACGACATTCTGCTACTTGCCCTCTCCAGGACTTGGTAGCGGGAGATTGGAGACGAACGAAGCCAAGCAAAGCAATATATCGATACCTTTCTGTACCTCTACACACTTTTATGTTCCAACATTGTCATATAAAGATTTGCTTCTCTTAATAAATTGCTCATTCTGAACCTAAACCGTTCTTTACCTAATTCACAGGTTTTATATTGTTAATTTGTTCTTGTTTAATCTTAATACGTATCTCGTCGTGTGAATTATTAAATCCTAATTCAGCCATGAAATTAGGTGAAATAAAACGGTTTCAAGTGTGTGATTATTTCAAAGACAAGACGTTCGGCACTAGGCCAAAAGTAGTTTTTTTTTTGTGGGGTAAACTTCTGAAAAAATCTGCCAAATCTGTCCAAAGGATGATCGATTTGGCAACAATTTTTAAAAACTCCGGGAATGTTTTATTAAAATCAGGATTGCCGTTTGGGAGAAGTCTTTGTACAAGATTGAGGCTTTTCGTGACGTTGAGTGACCAGTTTGTTGATTGATCAATGCGGTTTTTCCCTAACGACATTGACAGACCAGTTTGTTGACTCATCATGGTGGTCATTGCCTAACAGTAAATCAGGTACTCAATTAATGATGCGTATAATGAAGGTGAATGATATACAAGATGCCACTTCGATATACTTCCCGGGACCTGCAGGCTTCTGGGGTAACGAAAGAGCTGATGCAGTTGGCGGGACGAGCTGTGGTGAACGAAGCGGTGATGACGAGAGACAGGATTGAGTTGATCATGGCAGTTATTGATACTCTACAGCATGATGAATAGACAGAAGGTCAGAAAAATGCATATGTGCAGAGGATGATAGATTTGGAGTGTCTAAGGGAGAGGGGAGAAAGTGTTTCCTGTCTGGAAAGATCCGAAAACCTCGAAATCAACACCTGACTGCGACTCTAAATATGTATACACTTGGCTGGCTGCTTGATCTGAGAACGGAGCACTTATGGGAATGTTCCCTGTGTGGTGATGTTGGTTCCTAGAATCAACAATGTAGGCGAAGAAGAGAAACGGAATGGAATACACAAATTTAACAACGTTAAAAATGTATGAACTTCCAGACAATTAACAGATGCACTGAAAATAGGAGTTTTCCTGTATTGTATATATTCGTCTTCGCTCTATGGTGCGAAAACATGGACGATGAACAAACAGCTTCTGGATATAGCGGATGTCTTTGAAATGTGGATAGACACAATGATGGGCCACATCTCATGGAAGGAAACACGGACAAATAGGGAGGTCATGAAGAGATTGGGAATGGGAAGAGAAAATACTGAGGGAAATAAAATTATGCAAATAAAATATGTTGAACATTTAAAGAGATACCTTTCTGTGCTGAAAACAATGCCGGCTCATAGGTGGGTGGTGGGGGGTATTAGGAAGACAGAGGTGTTCGTTGGGAAGACAACCTCAAGAGATAGACTTCCAACAGTCTGTCAGAATGTAACATGAATTCAAGAGACACAGGAAGGATGTTGGAGGCCCATTGCACCCAACCTTTGATTTAAAGACGTCATTTGACATAATCAGAATTCAGCATATTGATACTGGTGATCGAGCTAAGTTTTTGTGATTTCTGTTGAAACCAAGTCGCGATGAGCTTACATTTAACATTTCCTTTTCTAGTGGGTTACAGTGGCTTCTCGTGTTACATCGGGAGGCCTACTTGAGAAGGTCGACTGGAATCCTCTAAGTCAGTGTTTGCTAACCGTCGGCCTGCGGAAATGTACTGCCGGCCCGCTAATAAGTTTAGCCAAAATTACCATGAAAAGTCCCGTTAAGGTTATCTTACTATTAAAATGACTATGTCAGTTCGAACACACATAAGGGTCGTAAACAAAACCCAACCTAATCGAGTTGTCTTCTGGTGTCTGATCATTAGTTGTAATCTTTGCCGCAAAGCTGGATATCACTGCGAAATTAATATCCATAACTCAGTAACAGAGCTATTAAGTTGTTGGTCGTATGTTCGACTACCAGTTTGTTAGACAAGACTTTTTAATTTCCTGCCAGTGAGAACAACCAAAAAGAGAATCCGATTGGATGTAAATGTAGAGAATCGTCTCTCTGAAACTGTTATCTTTTCTTCTTCTTCGTCTTCATCATTTTCTTCTTCTTCTTCGTTGATCAACCGATGCTATGTTTCTTGCCCAGTAAGATTCACGAACTAGTCTATGCGGATTCAGGTCCTCACCGGTCCCCAAAGCTTTACGTTCATGGTTGCTTTCCCGGGCTAAACTGCCTCTCTTTGGTATCTATAAGTAGTACATTCCTGCAGGATGTGTTCTAGTGTTTTTTTGTGTGCTCCGCAATCGGACGTCGCGATGTTTCTCAGACTCATTCTAGGGAAGATGGCATTGATTCTGCAATATCATGTTCTGAGTCTGAAGATCTGTATATATCCATCTTTGCCAAGTTTGCCTATGCTGTCATTTTCTGGCGTAATTCTGCAATATCCTGTTCTGAGTCTGAAGATATGTATATGTCCATCTCTGGCAAGCTTGTCTAACCACTGCGCTACGCGGCCCCCCAATGATCAAGACCAAATTGAAAACAGAATAAATTCAAATGCAGCGCTTTGTCTCATAAAAACAACGCTAGAGTCACGGTCCTCTGCTTCCTCCTGCATTTAACTAAGAGTTTTCTTCCCCGGGTAATGACCGTGTTCTGTGTTGGGGATCGAACCCCACTCGTGCCACTTAACCACTAGGCCACGCCATCCCCACCGGTTCACATGAATTGTTTCGTGTTTCCACTAGTTCACGTAATGTCATTCTTTTCGGTTTTTTTCACACAAATGTTTGCTTTCTATTTTTAACGGTCTGCGTAAATATGTCCATGTATTCCCAGGGCTTACGTAAATGTTTTCATATTTTCAGTGGGCCTATGTAAATGTTTTCATATTTTCACAGCGCCTATGTGAATGTTTTCAAATTTCCACAGGGCCTATGTAAATGTTTTCATATTTTCAGTGGACCTATGTAAATGTTTTCATATTTTCACAGGGCCGATGTAAATGTTTTCTATGTTTACCGGTCCGCAAAAATGTTCCATATATTCCCAGAGCCCATATAAATGTTTTCATACTTTCATAACACCCACGTAAATGTGTTAATGTATTCCTTTTTTCACCGGGATCATGTAAATGTTTTCTCATTTTCACTGGCCCGCCATTGTGACAAGGTGGAAAACACAGCTCTAAGCTGGAATAAAATACCCGTCTATGTAGTAACCTCAACATTATCAGCGCTACAGCTTCGATTCCCCACCTCGTTGGCTAAACTGCTGTAACACAACCGGTTTCCATAACCACGTTAGAGAACATAACGTGCAGTCTTGATCAGTATGTTTCACCTGACCCTGATTATACACCTTACTCTCATCGAACGCAGTTTATTTGCCGCTAGAATCTACTGAAACGCTGGAAATATGCAAGCCTTTGCCAGAAAAAACATCAGCCCTGTATCCATGTATAACAACATCGTACCTTCTTTCCTCTCGACACGGACTCGCATTCATTCCGTAAAGCTATTTTCGTTTTCATTCTCGTTGTAAAAAATGGAGCTTGTCTCTTTGTTTTACGTCTTGATGTGGGAAGGATTACCGAGTCAGATAATTATGTGTGCATAAAATGCGTACCTAGGGGCTTTTTATTGCTAGGTAGGGTTAAAGTAAACGTAAAAATATAGTACATGCCTGCCGTGGGGGATACAGTGTTGCCGCCAGTATTCTACAAGGCACCAGCTTTTCGGAGAGGGCAGTCCAGCAGACACGACTTAGAAGATCTTAGGAAATTCACACAAACGATTCTGTCAGTGGAGATGAAGTTGAGGATTATACTTTGTCTCCCCCTGATTGTGAGGGGTAGTGACAAATTCACATTCCACTATTACAAGTCAGTAAGTAGGTCACAAATGCTTTCTTCAATGTAAAAATATGCGGACATGAAAAATATTTATTACTGCACTTTCAATGTCCCTTTATTTACCAACATAAATTCAACCAACATTAATAAACCTATCCCACTGATTCAGCAATGTCTACACTTGCAGCATAGAAGTCTTCTGTCTGCTGTCTCAGCCACATTTATTCCTGGAGCCAGACGTCTTTGTCATTCTCGAAACGTCTTCCGCCAAAGCGGGATGATGCATTATGATGTAGATAAAACCACGTGAGCACCCTAATGCAGTTGATGCACTGTCTATCATTCCTCGCCTGCCAGTTCGAATCATCTTCCCCACTTGCCATATAGATGCTTCTGTTTAATCAGTG
Source organism: Ariolimax columbianus (assembly GCA_036924085.1). NCBI lineage: Eukaryota > Metazoa > Mollusca > Gastropoda > Stylommatophora > Arionidae > Ariolimax > Ariolimax columbianus. Next base: position 14,884,139 of record JAVGWX010000021.1, read on the forward strand.
AATATGACGACCATGTTTGGTTTCATCCCCAATTTTTTAAGAGTTCTTGAGAAAATGTATCTTTTGAGTTGTGATCCACAGTCTATAATACAGCATACATGGACAAATAGATTAATATCAGGATAGGCAAGTCAGCAACAATTAGTATATTAACACAAAGGGTCTGGGAGAACAAGAAGCTCCCTGTTAAAACAAAAACACTTGTCTACCAGGACTGTGTCCTCAGTACCCTTCTTTATGGCAGTGAGGCATGGTTTACATACATGCACCAGGAGAGGCATCTAAACAGCTATCACATGAGGTGCCTGCCTAGAATCCTGAAGGTTTGGTAGCAAGACAAGATCACCAACGCAGAGGAGTTGGAGAGAACAGGCAGTGTCACAATCTTGTCCGTGCTTAGCCTTCGAAGGCTCCGATGGCTGGGACACACTAGGAGGATGGATGATGGCAGAATACCAAAAGATCTTCTCTATGGGCAATATCAGTTGGGGAAAAGGTCTCGGGGACGGCACTATTTCGGTTCACATTTTACATCTATCACATATTAATATGTGCACTACTTAATGACTTACCCTCGTAGTGTCGTCTCCAAAAGCAGACGATCAATAGATTGAGAAGATTGTGTTAATAGTTCCTGAAAACACTTTGAAAACCGCTCTGACAGATAACACTGAAAATCCTTTAACTTGGTTGGCTGTTTACAGCTGTACTGTTTCCGTTAGTCCAGTCACCGATGAAGACCTAGAAAAAAATGTTAATATAAATATGTTACTATTGGAATGTAAATATGGATCTCTTTTCCTTTCGTTCGCTTAAAAGAATAATGTATATTTCTGCAATGTATAAGCTTCGCTGTTTCTTGTATTTCACCTACAGGTACTTAGAGTTTCTCTTCAGATATTGTTCCTACTGGCCACTGCGCTTGTCTCTGTATAGTATATTCGGGACAGTTATGTAGTATATGCTCTACAGTCTGGGATGCTTTGTATCCTGATTTAAAATTTGTAACAATGCTTTTTTTTTCGAATAGAATTATGTTTCTTTTGACATCACCGTAGCCCGGAACGTTGAGCGACTAGACTGGTTCAAATCGGTTTCGCCGAGAGAAGTAACAGTAGCACTTTCTGACACGATCAGGGAGCCTGTAGACTGCGACCGCCGACTATATTTGGGCATTAGAGGACCCCCGACCAATTTCTCGATCCTCCGACAATATTGTGGCCATGCGATCATATTGCGGCCCTCTCATACATAGCCGGTGAGCCTCAGCAATGTAGGTAACGCAATATTAAAGTTTTAACAACACAATTAACCCATCAAGGCGCTTTAACTAAATATTAATAAAAAAGTATTATTATTTATGTATGCAAAGAAAAAGAAACACCGATTGACTAAGAGATATTAAAATAGGCAAGGAAATCTTGTCAAACTAGATAATATTAAATAAATGATAACATTGACGAGGAAATGCTTAATCATTTCAGGCTGGATGATAACACATTTATGATCAGATACAGCGTCACAGAAGCAGAGGAAGTCCTGAATGAGCTCTGTAAACCATGCGTTATAGTAGGCCCACATATAAGAAGAAAGAAATCTCAGATCATGCTCAACACCTTCTGCCAACAATGAGATACGCGCCCTGGAGATTGTACCACAGAAAACGTAAATTAGAATATCTGTTGTTGTTGTTGTTGTTGTTCATCCATCACGAGTGATGAGGACCTTTACTTGTTTCACCTATCCAGTTTTCCAGCCGAGTATTCTGTATTCCGGGTATTGGATGGGTGCGGAGATGGCTGACGAGTCCGATTTGGGACAGGCAGTGAAAGCATGGGACGTTCGCTTCGTGAGACGGTGATTATGATTGTCAGCAAATCCATGTATCTCATCCGCTTTTTTGCTCAGCCAGGTGTCTCGCAACTGACGCAGTAGTTTGACTGTAGTTTAGCTTGTCAGCGGACTTACCATATCCGCTTCGCGCTTACCCGTCGTCACATGACTCTACTGTGTTAGTACTGGATAAATGAAAAGAGAATGGCGCGCGATGAACTTGATTTAAGTGTGGAAGGGTTACCCAGTTCTTCGTCCTCGCTCTCCATGCGTAAGATCGTATATCTACTTAGGTCAAGCGATCACGAACTCCCAATAACGAGTGAGGTGGTATATCTACTTAGGTCAAGAGATCACGAACTCCCAATAAAGAGTGAGATCGTATATCTACTTAGGTCTAGAGATCACGAACTCCCAATAACGCGTGAGATCGTATATCTACTTAGGTCTAGAGATCACGAACTCCCATTAACGAGTGAGATCGTATATCTACTTAGGTCTAGAGATCACGGACTCCCAATAACGAGTGAGATCGTATATCTACTTAGGTCTAGAGATCACGAACTCCCAATAACGAGTGAGATCGTATATCTGCTTTCTGCTTAGGTCAAGAGATCACGAACTCCCAATAACGAGTGAATTGGAATCTATTTAGGTCAAGAGATCACGAACTCCCAATAAATAGTGAGATCTCACGAAGGATAACAACGGGCTGGCTCCGATTCAAATGTGTTAAACCCATACTGCGGCTTAATTTGACTCAACACCCCAAAACTGTAATGACTAACAGGCCAAGAGCATTTTCACTGAGTCTAATAGGGAACGTGTGCTGGTATTAGACCCTCGGAAGACAGGTCAGTTTTACCCTCCTAATGACAGGGCGTCGCTACGATAATCCTGCTTAATTCGAGAGGAATCGCAGGTCTCAGACATTTGGTCCACGTGCCTGGCTGATAAGCCAATGGTGCGAGGCTACCATCTGAGGGACTACGGCCGAACGCCTCTAAGCCCTAATCCCGCCCTAAATCTCAGCACCACTGCGATGGGAGGCTACGATATGGTTGGGACCTGTGGCTCGCGTCTCAGCCCGACCCGATCGAGCCGCAAAAAGAGGTCTCTGCTGTCCGCCGATCAAAGCGGGCGGGAAGCTGCTCGATATTCACCCCATATGGCGTTGAGGTGTGAAACCACTAGTAGAAGACTTAGTTCTCGGTCGGGGTGTCGTAAGCAGTAGAGCAGCCACTACACTGCGAACTGCTGAGACTCAGCCCTTGATCATGAGATATGTCCGCACACCAGGCGAACAACATATCCGTGCCATGACCAGGCTTGGCCCCTGGTTAAATGCACTCATGTCTCGCTCGTTACCTGTGTCTGCTATCAGTCATCCCAATGGACGCAGAAGAGATGCAGGCCAGCGGACATTGCACCTTTGCCCTATTGTGACAACCTGCCAGGTGGAGGGGAATGCCAGGCGTACCATCACTGCAGATGAGCCGAGAAAATAAAAGGAGCAAGGAGATACCTCACTCACATGCATATGCTACGTTTCTGGCAGGACGTGACGATCCTAGGACACAGACACACTGGACTGCCTCTCTTCGGAGATATTTGAAATACTAGTACATACAGTCCATTATATCATATCATATCATTGCCACACCCTATAGACACGAGTGGGGAAGACTCGATAGTCCTGCAAAACAACTTCCCTAAGAGAGACAACATTCACAAAAACAACTGCTGCCTTGCAGATAGGCTGGGTACAGCCAAAGACTAAGGAGGGCATCCCTACAGAAACGCCTGTTGAAATCCGATGTACTGGGCCACAGGCTTAACAAAGTAACACAGTGCAACGTATATCGCTGTAACCAGCGTACGAAGAAGAAGAAGAAACCCATACTGCAACAGATGTGAGGCGTCAACGCTAGGGCTCACACCTTCCACAGTGTGGTTATTCCAGCCATGGTGTATGGCTGCGAGGTGTGGAACCTACTGAGAGCTGATGCAGATAGACTCTGCGATGCCCAATGAGCGTAAAAAGTAAGTTGCCTATGGTCCGTTTTATAGAACGAAGCCTCTTACAACCGTCACCTATTTAGCTGTTATAAGTTTCTTAGCAAGTGTGCAGTACGGTAGGTTTCCATTTCTGTCCGTACGTGGAGGAGCATTAGCTCCAGACAAAAACTCAGTGTCTGCCAAACTGGACACAAGTGGGAATCAAACCCGGAACGTTGGGATTGTGAAAACCGAGCGAGTTTGACCCCTTGGCCACGCAGCCTCCTTGCAATGAACGATAGAGCGAAAAACAAAAGAAAATCTCCATTCGAGATCAAATCCGAAACAGAGATCAGTCATCAAAGGTCCTTCACTGACTTTATAGATAATCTACTTATACGCATGCCTGATAACAGATAGGTCGGCCAAGTGGTGTGCATGCCAGATAACAGATGGGCTAGCCATCTGGTGCGCATGCCTGATTACAGATGTGTCGTCCATGTGGTGCGCATGCCTGATTACAGATGGACACGTAGAATGACGTCCTCGTATCCCTACAACTTCAGACCCGCTAGCGGGCAACCGAGGCCCAGGTGGAGAGATGACCTGAAGGATGCCTTGGACCCAACATGGTACACCAAGTTAAAAGAACTAAATGAGTTTACTCAACTTTTAAATATCTGGCATCAGACACACGTGCCTGATTGGATAACAGGATTTTAATATTTAGAAAAGATAGCTTAACTTCTAAATATCAGAATCATGGTACCAACGATCAACCCATAGAATCAGAAGTGACACATTTCATATATGGAAAGGATTTCCCTTGATGCCCTACTCTATATCACCTCAAACCAAACCCCAGCAAAACGTAAGTGTGCCTCTACCACCTTAGAAACAGAGAGGCGAACAGAAAGTTACAGATCAAATGGCAAGGACAGGATCTAGACCACAACACGGCCCCCAAATACTTGGCAGTAAAGTTGGACCACACGCTGTCCTATGCCGGGCATTGTCTGAAGACAAAACAGAAAATACTTACCAAAAATAATATCATAAGGAAACTGAAAATGGGGACCAAAGCCAGAAAATGATGGCGCAAAATGAGGAGCAAAGCCAGAAACTGACTGACACAACATGGAGAGCAAAGTCAGAAACTGACTGACACAACATGGGGAGCAAAGCCAGAAACTGACTGAAACAAGATGGAGAGCAAAGTCAGAAACTGACTGACACAACGAGGGGAGCAAAGCCAGAAACTGACTGGTGCAACATGGAGAGCAAAGTCAGAAACTGACTGACACAACATGGGGAGCAAAGCCAGAAACTGACTGGCGCAACGTGGAGAGCAAAGTCAGAAACTGACTGACACAACATGGGGAGCAAAGCCAGAAACTGACTGGCGCAACAGGGAGAGCAAAGTCAGAAACTGACTGACACAACATGGGGAGAAAAGTCAGAAACTGACTGGCGCAACATGGAGAGCAAAGTCAGAAACTAACTGACACAACATGGGGAGCAAAGCCAGAAACTGATGGCGTAACATGGGGAGCAAAGCCAGAAACTGATGGCGCAACAAGTGGAGCAAAGCCAGAAACTGACTTCCACGACATGGGGAGCAAAGCCAGAAACTGATGGCGTAACATGGGGAGCAAAGCCAGAAACTGATGGCGCAACAAGTGGAGCAAAGCCAGAAACTGACTGGCATAACAAGTGGAGCAAAGCCAGAAACTGACTTCCACGACATGGGGAGCAAAGCCAGATGTCCTCAGAACATCAGCACTCGCTCTGTGTTTCGCTGTAGCTGAATACGCCTCACCAGTCTGGAAGAACTCTGCACATGCCAAACATATAGATACAGCAATAAATGAGACAGGCCGTATAGTTATGGGATGCCTAAAACCTACACTAACTGAAAAATATACCCCATAATCGGTATAGCGACACTAGAGATATAAAGAATTGTCGCGTCAGAGATAGAAAGAGAGAAACAGGTAAATGATCGTAGGCACTCTATGTTCAGACATCAGGTACAGCGAGCAAGACTAAAGTCAAGACGACGTTTCGTACAGTCAACCCAGCCCTTACAGACAGTCCAGGAAAGCGACTCATCAAAAGCTGACACAGGTCCCCTTGATCGAGTTACGAAAGGAACCTGCACCTGGACAGCTCATGCCCCACGCAACATGGAAGTTACTAAATAAACTTCGAACTGGTGTATCGCGATTTTAAAAAAACCTGAAAAGATGGGGATATAGGGACGATGAAACATGTGAATGTGGAGTAATACAAGACCAGGACCATCTGATGATCTGCCCAAACCTCCCGCAGACTTGTAGCTTGGATGACCTGCTGAGTGCCAGTCACAGGGCAGACCATGTGGCTGAATTCTGGAAGAATGATGTGTGACGTAGTGCCTAGGACAGGGCAAGCAAGTAAGTAACTGACTGACTGTCTCCAAATAGATCTATCCTGATCAATTGTTTCCCAGTGTTCGTATGGAATGTCGCAAGACTTCATGTCCTTCTTGTATGTGCCTTTGAATCGCAGTATGGGACGGCCGTTTCTTCTAGTTCCAATGGCCAGCTGTCGAAAGATAAAATTTGTTGGTAGCCTCTCATCTTCCATACGGTAACTATGCCCCAACCATCGAATGTATAGCTGGATCAACAGCGAGTACATGCTGGGAGAGTTTTCGCGCAATAAAATCAAATTATGTGGCACTCTATCTTGCCACCCAATCTCCAATATACGTCGTAGACACCTCATGGGAAAGGTGTTTGGCTGACGTCACCGCTTAGTGTAAGTGCTCCAAGTCTCGCTTCCATACATGAGAGTGCCAAGAACGCAGGTCTGATAAACTCGGACCTTGGTTTAGTCAGAAATCGTATTGTTCTCACACTCTCTTTGTCAGGCAGGTCATGGCTGTACTCGCCCTGCCAAGACTACTGTCTCCTTCCGAAGCAAGAGAGTGTTGCTAATGCCAGATCCAAGATAAGTAAAGCTGTTGACGACTTCCAGAGTGACTCCGTCATTCTTTTGGAAGAGTCTTCTTTGACACTCATCATAGCTTTCGTCTTCTCATGGCTTATGTTAATTTCATATACTTGACATTTGTTCTTGACATAAATCATCATTTCTTCTTGTTCTATGTTCCCGTTTCGTGAAATCGTTATCTGACATTTGATGCGGCCACTTAACGCCCTTTTCAGGATGCACAAAAGAGTAAACTTACTCATTGTGGGCATTCACAACAACACAAGACTGCTAACTACCACTCACAACCCTCTATAGTCGTCTTTTACAATAGGCATAAGAAGTTAAAGCAGTCATATTCTCTCCAACCGAAACAACACTCCGGTACTGGTAGACTAAACTTCAGTAAATCCTGAACATGAATAAATCCCAAAATAATGAAACTTCCACTCCGTAGAGCCACATCGTTCCGATGTCCACTTTGGCTCCAAGACCAGATTGTCCTGCCGTGTCACAGACCGACCGCCTGAGGTCCGTGAGATTTAACCGTCTGATTAGATTCTCAGCGGTGGTTGATTATACATCAGAAATAGTGGAACTTAAACTACATATACGAATAGACAGGGTTCCAATACATGGGTTGGTATGTGTAAGGGTGGGTGTGTGTGTGGGGGGGGGGGGGGGGGTTTGACAAGTAGGGAAAATACCAGAAGTTTGGGGAGTGTTTGTTGAGTGTAGGTGTGGGTGTGCATTTGTATGTTAGTGTGTGCGGAAAGAGCATGTGTGTTTGAGAAGTGGGTGTGTTTGAATAATTGGTGTGTTTGAAGAGTGGGTGTGTTTGAAGAGTGGGTGTGTTTGAAGAGTGGGTGTGTTTAAAGAGTGGGTGTGTTTGAAGAGTGAGTGTGTTTGAAGAGTGGGTGTGTTTGAAGAGTGAGTGTGTTTGAAGAGTGGGTGTGTTTGAAGAGTGAGTATGTTTGAAGAGTGAGTGTGTTTGCAGAGTGGGTGTGTTTGAAGAGTGGGTGTGTTTGAAGAGTGGGTGTGTTTGAAGAGTGGGTGTGTTTGAAGAGTGGGTGTGTTTGAAGAGTCGGTGTGTTTGAAGAGTGGGTGTGTTTGAAGAGTCGGTGTGTTTGAAGAGTGGGTGTGTTTGAAGAGTGGGTGTGTTTGAAGAGTGGGTGTGTTTGAAGAGTCGGTGTGTTTGAAGAGTGGGTGTGTTTGAAGAGTTGGTGTGTTTGAAGAGTGGGTGTGTTTGAAGAGTGGGTGTGTTTGAAGAGTGGGTGTGTTTGAAGAGTGGGTGTGTTTGAAGAGTGGGTGTGTTTGAAGAGTGGGTGTATTTGAAGAGTCGGTGTGTTTGAAGAGTCGGTGTGTTTGAAGAGTTGGTGTGTTGGAAGAGTCGGTGTGTTTGAAGAGTGGGTGTGTTTGAGGACTGGGTGTGTTTGAAGAGTGTGTGTGTATGAGGAGTGCGTGTGTTTGAGGATTGGGTGTGTTTGAAGAGTGGGTGTGTTTGAAGAGTGGGTGTGTTTGAAGAGTGTGTGTGTATGAGGAGTGGGTGTGTTTGAGGATTGGGTGTGTTTGAAGAGTGGGTGTGTTTGAAGAGTGGGTGTGTTTGAAGAGTGGGTGTGTTTGAAGAGTGGGTGTGTTTGAAGAGTGGGTGTGTTTGAAGAGTAGGTGTGTTTGAAGAGTGGGTGTGTTTGATGACTGGGTGTGTTTGAAGAGTGGGTGTGTTTGAAGAGTGGGTGTGTTTGAAGAGTACGGGTATGTTTGAAGAGTACGGGTGTTTAAAGAGTGGTTGTGTTTGAGGAGTGGGTGTGTTTGAAGAGTGGCCGTGTTTAAAGAGTGGGTGTGTTTGAAGAGTGGGTGTGTTTGAAGAGTGAGTGTGTTTGAAGAGTGGGTGTGTTTGAAGAGTGAGTGTGTTTGAAGAGTGGGTGTATTTGAAGAGTCGGTGTGTTTGAAGAGTCGGTGTGTTTGAAGAGTTGGTGTGTTGGAAGAGTCGGTGTGTTTGAAGAGTGGGTGTGTTTGAGGACTGGGTGTGTTTGAAGAGTGTGTGTGTATGAGGAGTGCGTGTGTTTGAGGATTGGGTGTGTTTGAAGAGTGGGTGTGTTTGAAGAGTGGGTGTGTTTGAAGAGTGTGTGTGTATGAGGAGTGGGTGTGTTTGAGGATTGGGTGTGTTTGAAGAGTGGGTGTGTTTGAAGAGTGGGTGTGTTTGAAGAGTGGGTGTGTTTGAAGAGTGGGTGTGTTTGAAGAGTGGGTGTGTTTGAAGAGTAGGTGTGTTTGAAGAGTGGGTGTGTTTGATGACTGGGTGTGTTTGAAGAGTGGGTGTGTTTGAAGAGTGGGTGTGTTTGAAGAGTACGGGTATGTTTGAAGAGTACGGGTGTTTAAAGAGTGGTTGTGTTTGAGGAGGGGGTGTGTTTGAAGAGTGGTCGTGTTTAAAGAGTGCGTGGGTTTGAAGAGTAGGTGTGTTAAAAAGTTTGGGTGTTTGACGAATAGTGTGTTTAAATGTGGGTGTTTTTTTAAGAGTGTATACCAACATTCGTGCGTATATGTTTGTGTGTGTGACAGAGAAATGATTAATACGATAGTGAAAGAGAGAGAAAAAGAAAGAGAGAGAGAGAGAAATAAAGACAAGCAAACAGAGAAAGATAAGAGTTGTTAGTAATGTCATACACGAGTTAGGTACTCTTAATGAGTTTGGTTGCGAATTACAGTCGCTTTTCTCACATTCCGAGGCGCATACTTGTGTTGGTAGACTGGATTCCTCCGGACTATTGAGCAATGTGAGGCTGCACAGCAAGATCACTACTATAGAGATCGCAGCGCTGATCCCAGCCTCATTGGACAGACTCCCGTGACACAGCATGTTTCCAGCGAAAACTACCCGGTGAGGTGAGGTCTTGATCAGTGTGTTACACTAGACGCTGAATAACATTAGTCAATATGTTACACGTCATTCTGACTAACATAGTCTGATCAGTATGTTTCACCTGACCCTGACCAACATAGGCTGATCAGTATGTTTCACCTGACCCTTACTAACATAGTCTAATCAGTATGTTACACGTAACGCAGACTAACAGTCTGATCAGAATGTTTTACCTGACCCTGTCTAATATACTCTGATCAGTATGTTTCGCATCTGACTAAAATAGTATAATCAGTATGTTTCACCTGACCCTGACTAATATAGTCTGATCAGTATGTTTCACATTACCCTGTCTAATATACTCTGATCAGTATGTTTCGCATTACCCTGTCTAAAACATAATCTGATCAGTATGTTTCGCATCTGACTAAAATAGTATAATCAGTATGTTTCACCTGACCCTGACTAATATAGTCTGATCAGTATGTTTCACATTACCCTGTCTAAAACATAATCTGATCAGTATGTTTCACCTAACCCTGGCTAACATAACCTGATCAGTATGTTTCACCTGACCCTGACTAATATAGTCTGATCAGTATGTTTCACATTACCCTGTCTAAAACATAACCTGATCAGTATGTTTCACCTGACCCTGACTAACATAATCTGATCAGCATGTTTCACCTTCCCAAATGTTTATCTCCTGTACCTCCGCAAAATAAAGAGTTAACCTTTGCTATTTGAGTGTGTGTTTATGTCCGTGTTTGTGAGTGAGTGAGAAGTAAATGTGCGAGAAATCGAGCGTGTGTAAGAGAGCGAGTGTCTAAGAGAGCGAGTGTGTGTGAGAGAGCGAGCGTGTGTGTGAGAGAGCGATTGTGTGTGAGGGAGCGAGTGTGTGTGTGAGGGAGCGAGTGTGTGTGAGGGAGCGAGTGTGTGTGAAAGAGCGAGTGTGTGTGAGAGAGCGAGTGTGTAAGAGAGCGAGTGTGTGCGAGAAAGTGAGCGTGTGCAAGAGAGCGAGTGTGTGTGAGAAAGCGAGTGTGTGAGGGAGCGAGTGTGTGTGAGAGAGCGAGTGTGTGTGAGGGAGCGAGTGTGTGTGAGAGAGCGAGTGTGTGCGAGAAAGTGAGCGTGTGCAAGAGAGCGAGTGTGTGTGAGAAAGCGAGTGTGTGAGAAAGCGAGTGTGTGAGGGAGCGAGTGTGTGTGTTGAGTGCCAGTGTAGTGTGCAAGTGAGATACAGACAGTGTAATTGTGCACGAATAAATGTATGTTTGTTGGGAGAGTACGAATGATAGAAAGTGGCGTGATAGAGTGTTTGTGGAACAAATATTACGTTTGTGTGTATGAGAACGCTTTTGAGAGAGGCCGGAGTGAGAAAAGACAGAGAGATAGATAAAAGAGAGATACATAATATGTGTGTTTTAAAATGGATCTGCTGAGTAGCATCCTATGAAGTAAAACACAAAAAGATATAGACAAATATATCCTGAGTAGCAACAAAAATTGAGAAAAAAGACAGAAACAAATATAGACAGATTCTTAGTTGTAATATTGACAGACAGAGTAAGTTAGAAAGGAATATAGATAGACTCTTGGCAGAGAAGTTAGGTCAGACAATAATATAGATAGATTATGGATAACAATATAGTCAGAGAAAGGAAGACATAAATGCATACAGACAGAAGATTGGTTGTAATATTGACATAGAAAATAAGTCCGAAATAGACATATACATAGATATTATGGGTAGCAACATAGACATAAAATGTAAAACAAAAAAATATAGACAGACGCTTTAAACATAGACATAGAGAGTAAGACCTAGACGAATTTAGACAGTCTTGCTTTGAATATAGAGAGGTTGGGATCAAGATGCTGAGTAGCGCATGAGTTTGAGTGGTCAGCGACTCATAGCTGACTACTAGTGTCAGGGCTAGCGAACCAAAGCTGCCAAGACCCTTCTACACCTCCACTCAGTGATCCTGGATAACAGGCTGCAGCAAGGCAGACTGGCTAACGAGAATGGATCGAGGAGGGAATGCTAACCCGGTACTAAAAAAAACGCTTGCTGAAGTCGGATGTGTTGGACCGAAAGGTGCAAATATCGCAGTCAATCTGTAGACTACGACACAACGCATTCCGTTCTCTGGACTACATTCTGCTACTTAAGCCCTTTCAGTGGTTGGTAGTGGGAGACGAGTGTGGGAGAGGTGGAGCGAAACAATGCAGGATCTATGGATAGAGCTCAAGGAAAAGGCTGCGCCTGGACACCACCTGCCCTACGCTGTGTGGAAGGCAATGAACAGACTTCGAACTGGTGTCTCAAGATGCAGAGTGAACTTGAAGAAATGGGGATACTCAGATGTCGACACATGTGAATGCGGCGCAGTTCAGGACCAAGATCATCTGATGACCTGCCCCAACCTCCCTGAAACCTGTGACATGAACGACATGATGGAGGCGAACGACAAGGCAGTTCAAGCTGCTGAATACTGGACGGATGCTGTGTGACATGGTATTTGGATACGGAAAGTAAGTAAGTAGGAGATTGAGAATGAACGAAGCCAAGCCAAGAAAGGTTAAGGCAGACAAGAATATAGACATACCTTTGGTTGCAATTTAGACAGAGATAGTAAAGCAAAAAATAATATAGACACGCAGACTATGGATGGCAATATAAACAGAGAAAGTAGGACAGAAAAGTATACAGACTATAAAAGATCTCAGAAGCAGGATTCGATCCACGCCAATTCCCCTCAAGGAGAAACATGACGACTGCGTAAATATGCTGAGAATGACAGCAGAATTGATTGTAGAATCCGGTAGCCCCAGTCTAAATGAGCAATGATTACAGAAGCAAAGGATGAGAAATGCTGATATATAGAAAAACCTCACTGAGGCTTCTTAACAAACAGGAAGGATAGGCTAAATGCATGTGGGAGATAATGAGGGAGATTTTAAAAAATAGAGTAAACGAGTGTGAGAAGGAGAGAGAATCTACTTCATAAATATTCGTTGGACCGAATATTACGTGGCAGGTTTGGTAATTTGTATATTAGACGACGTACGAAGAGTCAAAACGGCTTATCAAAGCCAGATACATGACCAAATGGGAAACCGAACATACTGGTTACACCAAAAACGATGCCTATTACCAGTTGAACCGAAGAGAGCAGGTCGTTGTCTTCAGACTTCGCACTGGCCACAATAGACTGAGGTACCACCTATTCAACAAATTGAAGATAGGGTGTACCGACGAATGCCCGTGCGGTACTGGTAAAATGACCGCTGAACATCTGCTGCAGAACTGCCCGACATACGAGGATCAGAGAGAGCAGATGTGGCCATTACCAGTGTAACTGCAAGACAAGCTCTATGGCAGTGGCGACAGCCTTAGGATGACCGCCGCATTTTTCGAAAAAAATAATGGTTACTGTCTGACTGTGTACGAAGGAGAAGAAGAAGAAGTATATTCGACATTTATGGAATTTATATCATTGTGAGCTCTAACCAGAATAACCTCAACTTGTATTTCCGTTACCACAATCGCACTCACAACTTAGTACATGCATTGTCCGGCATACTAAAGAATATAGCCATGGAAAGCACAATGTTGGTCGTGGGAGGATTTTACGATATATTTAAATTGTAAAAAGTTGCCGTTTTGGCATAAATGCTGTTACATTTTAAAAAAAAAATAATTTCCAAGTTTAGTACACGAATAGATGAATATCATTGCCTTGCCATACTGGAAAGATATTCTGTAAATTCAGGTCAGGTCATACCGTAACCGGTGAGGTCGTTGGGGCAGACATGAAGACATCCCCACAACGCCACGCCACCCTTCTCTGTCAGATGCCGCTGCCTCTGCCTCTTCTGGTCGGAGACTGGTCCATTCTTTTATGTTGTTCTCCCATCTCTTTTTGGGCCGGCCTCTTCGTCGTCTGCCTTGCACCTTTCCGTGGAGGATTGTATTTGCAAGACCATTTGATCTCGATATGTGACCGTACCAAGGGAGTTTCCTTCTTTTGACAGTTGCCAAGAGGTCTTTGAAAGGTCATATTACTGTTGTATTTCTATCTCGTATTTCCTCATTTGTAACTTGATCTTTGTACGTGACGTTTAAAATTCTTCGGAAACATCTAATCTCCAAGGCCTGTATCCTTCGTTGAAGGTCACCTGTAACTGTCCATGTCTCACAAGCATAAAGGAATATTGACAGGACCAGTGTACGCATTAATCTGATTTTCGTGCATAGTGCTTACCGTTTATCTTGCCAAATGTATCTGTAAAATATCGGGGAAGACTACGCTCATGAACGTTATAGAATTAAAAAGAACATTTTACCAATCTACTGATACGATACTGCTGGAGGTAGATTCATTCAAAGATCTTGGTAGCGATATAGACATGTTCGGAGGTACTGATAGCTTTCAAATTAAGAATACTACAAAAGATAAAGAGGCTTTTTATTGGGTTAAGTAAATTTATGGAAATCAAAAGAAATAGTCTACCACAAAAATACAGATCTACAAATACAATGTCATGCCACTGTATCGTATGGCTCTGTGACGTCTGGAACAAAGAGAAGTTCAACTAAAAAGATACAGGCTTTCATCAATGGACGATTGATCCAAACTGAGGGAATAAAATGGTATGATAAAGTCACTAATATAAAACTATGGGAGAGAACAGGGCAAATGCCAGTGGGACTAGACAAGAAAATAATACATTGAAGATGAAAAGGACAAAATTATGGAAACCCCTGATAGCATCACAAAACAGCCTCTGCTCTGGACTCGTCAATACAAGAGAAGTAGGGGCAACCATAAAAGGGGCATGAATGATGTCAGTTATATTTATAACAGGCAAATGTTCTGCACGAGTCATCTAGTTAGAAAGTAAAAACAGATAGCAGATATGTTACAAAAGTAAAGAGAGATAGCAGATATGTTACAAAAGTAAAGAGAGATAGCAGATATGTTGCAAAAGTAAAGAGAGATATACGAAATAAATTAAGGAGATGCTGAAAGTGAGATTACTGTAAACGCTGGACAAAGACAAAGACGCTCGAAAATAGATTAATGAATTTGAAAATAAATGTATTAGATATCTATTGGGAATTGGCTGGAAAGGATTCATGACTAATGAGAAAAATTCGATTACAATACAACTAAAATGATGTTTCTAATGTCATCGAGAAGGAATGATGGACATACCCCGGCCTGCAGACGACCAATAACATGCTTCCGTTACAGGCGATTATGTTGAAACCTAGCTGTAAAAGGAAGTGGGGTAGATCCAGAGAGACTCTGTACAGAACTATCACAAGTGAGGGTACAGCCATCGGGGCTAAGGAACATGCAAGGTCGACAGAGAGTGGGGATTGACCAATCGGACTGGAGAATTTATTGGTATGCCTTGTGCACAGACTGTGTCGCTGAAAGACTATGTATATATATATATATAGAGAGAGAGGGGGGGGGGAGCAGGCAGAGCGTAGCCAAGGGAAAGAATGCGAAAGCAGACTCGTGAAAGATATATTAAAATATAAATTATGGACAGACTACATGTACAAAGTAAAGAGAATGACAAAAAAGAGAAATAGAGAAAGAGAAAGAGCGAGAGTTTGAAAGGAAACAATGAGACAACATGAATATATGAGAGGTATTTTAGAGCAAAGAAGATGAATAGACGATATTTTTTTATTATTTTTGTTTGTTCGTTCTCAATCTTCCACTACCAAGCCCTGAACGTTCTCAATCTCCCACTACCAAGCCCTGAACGTTTTCAATCTCCCACTACCAAGCCCTGAACGTTCTCAACCACCCTCTACCAAGCCCTGAACGTTCTCAACCTCTATCTACCAAGCCCTGAACGTTCTCAACCTCCCTCTACCAAGCCCTGAACGTTCTCAACCTCCCTCTACCGAGCCCTGAAAAGGACTTTGCAAATAGCAGGATGTAGTCCGAAGTAGGGAATGCGTTTTGTCGTGTTTACAACTTGACTGCCATATTTGTACCTATCGGTCCGACAGATCCGACTTCAGCAGGCATTTTTGGGTACCTGGTTTGCATTTCCTTTTCGATCCCTTCTCCTTAGCGAACCTGCTCAGTTGCAGCCTTCTGTTGTCCAGGATCACTGCATGGAGGTCGTGATGGGTCTTGTTAGCTCTGATACGCTGGCCATGACGCTCGCAGTCAGCTTTGGTTTGCTGGCCATGACGCTAGCAGTCAGCTCGGGTTCGCTGGTCATGACGCTTGCAGTCAGCTCGGGTTCGCTGGTCATGACGCTAGCAGTCAGCTCTGGTTCCTGACCATGACGCTAGCAGTCAACTTTTGTTGCTGGCCATGACGCTTGCAGTCAGCTTTGGTTTGCTGGCCATAACGCTAGCAGTCAGCTTTGGTTCGCTGGCCATGACGCTTGCAGTCAGCTTTTGGTTTGCTGGCCATGACGCTTGCAGTCAGCTTTTGGTTCGCTGGCCATGACGCTTGCAGTCAGCTTTTGGTTTGCTGGCCATGACGCTAGCAGTCAGCTCGGGTTCGCTGGTCATGACGCTAGCAGTCAGCTCTGGTTCCTGGCCATGACGCTAGCAGTCAGCTCTGGTTTGCTGGCCATGACGCTAGCAGTCAGCTTTGGCCAGCTTATCGCTGCAGCTCGTGCACTGCTCGGCGTTTTGATCCCGATAGACGAAAATGCATCATGCAGAGAGAGAGAGAGAGAGAGAGAGAGAGAGACAGATGGAAAGGAATAGAGAGAGTGAGAGAGGGAGCGAAAGAGAGAAAAGGGAAATTATATATCTAGACAAAAAGATAAATCAAAGACACGTTCAATGTATATTAGAACAAAGAAGATCGAAAGACGATATACATCATTGAGACAAAAGGGAGAGAGAGAGAGAAAGGGAGTGACCGATGTATTGAGAGAGTAAATCAGAAATGAAAGACATGGACGAGACATTTTAAAACGAAGAAGATCGATAGTCGATATGCATCAATGAGAGAGAGAGAGAGAGTGAGAATGGGAGAGAAAGAGGAAGTGAGAGATGTATTGAATGAGAAAATTAAAAATCAAAGACATATGCGAGACATAGAATAAAAAAAGATCGATAGAAGATATGGATAATTGAGAAAGAGAGAAGAGAGAAGAGAGTAATGAAGTGAGCGATGCATTTAAAAGGAAGAAATAAACCAAAGACATGGGCGAGACATATTACAACAGAAAAGAAGGATTCAGTACTTGCATCCTGTGGACAGATATAAAAGGATAACAGAGGCGGATAATGATATGAGAGATTGAGGTAATGAGACGGGAAAACGATATACAGAGGAGGATATGAATGAAATCGAATGATAATGTCCAGTATAGCAAAGGCTGGTTTATCTTGACTAGACAGACAGAGCTCAAAACTGTTGTCGATCAAAACACAGCTTACACGAAAACGACTCGTAAGTTCGAGAAAGGAGATTGAGGCATTTACAGTAGCTACGAGGCGGCTATCTGAGACTTCTATGATTAAGGTAATTTCTACGTCGGGCTCTCGGTACATGCCTTGGTAGGTCTAGGAGCAATGGCTGCGGTATGAGTAGATAGCGGACAGAGAGATGGTCAGCCCTCGCAAAGATATCTAAGCTCCAGGAGACTTGGCGTGGGTGTTCTCTTCATGTTATGGTATGGTTCAAGGAAATGATGGAACTGATTCACTATGAATAACGTTACAAAAGATACATATGGATATGTGGGAAATGTTGGTTGGATTTTATACGAGGTAGCTTCAAAAAGTTTCCGGACGATTTGACTTGTGTTTAAATGAAAGATGATATTATGGAGAATGTATATTTATAAGTTGATAGTGACCTTGACGAAATGACATGGCGGCCATGACCTTCACGTATACTCTCGAACAGAAATTACAGAATGTTGTTTGTGCGCTGACTTCGTTGCATCATCGGAATTGAAAATGTCCTTGATTGAACAACGTTCAAATGTCAAATTATGTGTTTTGCTTGAGAAGTCACCCTCAGAGAGACAAACATTGCTTAATAAAGCATATGTTGATACGTCATTGAATAAATCACAAGTATTTGAGTAGCACAAGCGTTTCCGTGAAGGTCGTGTCGATGATGATGCACGTAGTGGACGACTATCAGCCTCGATCAACAATGAAAACATTGAGCGTGTTCGAAACGTTGTGTGTGCTGATAGGAGACACATTCTGATTACCTTGGAACATCCTCCATATTTTCCCGACATTGGAACAGGCAGATTGTTTCTTGTTCCATCGACTAAAATCATTACCGAAGGACAGCAATTCAAGAATGCTGAGTACGTTATAACCAACGCAATAAGACAACAGAGAGAGGTGTCAAAGAATGGGCCCCACGAACGTTTCCTGCAGCTGAATGCATATTAGCAAAATTATGTAGTTGCAGAAGAGAACTACCTTGAAGGAAATGTAATCCAGATAATTGCATTGTAACTTAGAATTCCCTAATTCCAGGAAATTTTTGAAGCTACTTCATATATGCATATATGAAACATATTGTTGGTATATTACAGATTGATCAGCTGAACTTTTTGTCTAGTTCGCGTGATAATATAATGTCTGTTTTTGCAATGTTGTATCTTTTATGTCGATGTTCTTTTTGTTTAATGCCCACAATGAGTAAGTTTAATCTTGTGTGCGCTCTGAAAAGGGCATTGAAAGGTGGGTTGTCGTAGCTTTCCTCACATTAC
The DNA here is from genome assembly GCA_036924085.1 of Ariolimax columbianus. Taxonomy (NCBI): domain Eukaryota; kingdom Metazoa; phylum Mollusca; class Gastropoda; order Stylommatophora; family Arionidae; genus Ariolimax; species Ariolimax columbianus. The sequence continues at coordinate 14,902,536 of JAVGWX010000021.1, forward strand.
GAGCTGATGAAGGTGGACCCCGACCCCCAGGTTGTTGTGCTATGGTTGGCTTCATCTGCGTGGCGCTCACTACTTCGGGGATCATATAGATCCACATCTTGTCAGCCAGATTGCCTTGACAAACAGTATGTTTGCATTGAATGCCAAATGGAAGAGAGATAGTGGTTTTGGTCAGTATATTGTGCCTGACCCTGATGTGAAGTCCTGGTCAGTATTATGTGTCTGATCGGACTAGTATCTCAGTGTATCTGTCTCTTGTATAAACGTCACTATCATGTGTACCTCATACACCCATATATTTCTCTTCCAGTGTTACTTCTCTGGACCAGTGGGTTGGTTTATGTATATCATATTTGCGTCAAGTCTGCAGTATGTGCTCTGCAGTTTGTGCTGTCGATCCGCATGTACACATGGTGGAGTTGCCAATCTTATATATTGTGTACGTGTGTACTAACTCAAAACAAGGATTTTTGGGGGGTTCGCCTTATTTCTCTAATCCCCAAGGCGGTGTGCGCTGCACTGTCGTTTTTATTTTGCGCCTATCGGCCCAGTGCATCCGACTTCAGCATTCATTTTATGTAAGGGCCTGTTTCCTCCTGCATTTTCTAAGGGTTTGCTTCCCCGGGATAACTGCCGGTGCTGTAATAGGGATCTAACATAGCACCTTCTGGTTGTGAGCCGTGTCACTTAACCACTATCCCACGCCGTCCCCGAAGCGGGGGCAGTTTTTGCTAATCGGCAGTGTGTCAAGCTAGCCAATGTTAACTCAACTTAACTTAACGTCTTTATACTGGTTTAGAAGACTCTACTTAGTCTGTATACAACCAGTTTCATTTACATTACCTTGCTATAAAAGCTATGCGCATCCAATCTATTCTTAAATGCATTAACTGTCCCTGTCTCCACTACTTCCTGTGGTAATGCATTCCACGCATTCACCCCTCTCTGACTAAAATAATATTTTCAAATATTTATTCTGGACCTTTCTTGACTTAATTTGTAGCTATGCCCTTTTGGTTTTGTAGGTGGTTGTATTTTTAAAAAACGTTATAGTCTAATTTATCCGCTTCTCTGATCATCTTATAAACATGTATTGCCACCTCGAATCCTTCTCTTTTCTAGACACCGTAGGTCGGTTTTTCTGAGTCTTTCCTCATAACTGCAGTTATGGAATTCCACAATCAGCTTTGTCGCTAACCAATACAAACGGCTCGAGACTCTGCAGAATGATCGGGTACAATAACACAACAAACGAAATCAAGAAGCAAACAGAACCTAAAAAGAGTATATAAGAATGTGTACTATCAACATTCGTAGAACAAATCACAAAATGGAAGATATCGTAAAAGAAATGAAGAAACGACGTATTAAGATCATTGCAATAGCAAAAACCCGAATACAAAAATAAATTGGTAAACATATCCACCAAGCCTATATACTCCTTTAATCGGGAGGAATTTAAACGAAAAAGCAAAACATGGGGTAGTATTCATCATAGAACCAACTACAGCAAAGAACATACTTGAAATAAATTATATTTCACAGAGAATCACGACAGTCAACAAAAAGGTCGGCAAATAATTTTCGAGAATTTTCAAATATATGTTCATTGCAATGAATCAAAAACGGGAAGATAAATGCGAACTAATTTTTGACATCATCGATGACACAATAAACAGCAACAAAAGAGAAGAAAGAAAACTGAATATATTGGATGACTTTGGAGCGAGATAAGGAAATGACAGAAAAGGAGATGAAAACTAACTAGAAAATTCGAAGATACAGAAAAGGAGAGAAACGTGAACAGGCACAGGACTCCTAGAAATGTGGAAATAGTATGATTTGTTCATTAGTATCCCTCAGAAAGCAATGATATACAGATACAATGGATACAAAGCCAAGTGCCTACCAAGCAAAATATGGATATCAGAATTAACGGATGCAGTAAGCTTCACATATACGAGGCGCAAACTAAGAGCTGGTCAAGCAAAATCTTCATTACGTAATGGTGAAAGGTAGAAGAGTGGCAAAAAAGCGAAAATAAGATAGAAATGGCTCCGGAGTAGGTTGTGTCCTGCTTTGAACCCATTATGAGTTTACTCTCGTTCTGAGCCCCCTTATAACAGTTTACTCTCGTTCTGAGCCCCGATATAATAGTTTACTCTCGTTCTGAGCCTCGATATAACAGTTTACTCTAGTTCTGAGCCCCGATATGACAGTTTACTCTCGTTCTGAGCCCCGATATAACAGTTTACTCTCGTTCTGAGCTCCGATATAACAGTTTACTCTCGTTCTGAGCGCCGATATAACAGTTTACTCTCGTTCTGAGCTCCGATATAACAGTTTACTCTCGTTCTGACCCCGATATAACAGTTTACTCTCGTTCTGAGCCCCAGTATAACAGTTTACTCCCGTTCTAAGCCCCAGTATAACAGTTCACTCTCGTTCTGAGCCCAGATATAAAAGTTTACTCTCGTTCTGAGCCCCGATATAACAGTTCGCTTTTGTATTTGTATCTTTTGGCAACCGTCGTGTGTTTCGGTTGCTTTGGTCGAGAGGTAAGACACTAACGCCTCAAAGCGATCAACGGAAAAGGCATGGGTTTAAAGCCACTACTGATCTAACAGAGGTGGGACCAGTGTACCTGCATCTTGAATTACCTCCAGTCGTATTAACGTATGTCTTGCCATTGTTCCAATGTAGCTTGGGACCAGAGAGTGAGGCTGATGACGAGCGCAGTTTCTTACTCACTTTAATCCAAATACAGCGCAAGTTACATCATCAAGACACAAACTGGCTGATGGTGTCGCCACCTCCGCTTGCGATGAGTAACTAATTAGTAATCAGCTTGTGTTTTGTTAGTGGCTTCTCTCATGCCCCCCACTGCGCTTGAACTTCGTTTGATGCCGAAACTTTGCCGTCTGTGGATTGCTGATTCATCTATTTCGGTGTCCTAATCCAACATGTCACTCCTATCCACCACTAACGTGTCCATGATCGGAGCTTGTGAAACCAAGATGTCAGCTCTTTCGTTGCTATGAACGCCGGCATGACCATAACAGTAGATCCATGTCAACTCCTGGAGGTTTGAACCCTAAACAGCTGCTATCCACTCGTGGCTCAGCCATCCCTTCTGTATCTTCTGAAATTCAAAAATGTATCGTGTTCTCCGAAAAACTACGAAAGAGATCTTCTTGAACAAGTAAACACGAAGACCTCAAATGCAGATTGGATACAAATATTTCTGACAGGGCAGAAATAGCATCTGTCTGTGTGTGACTAGTCGTGGACCGTAAACATGTCACAAGAATGACACATTTCTCAGTTCCAGACTAGACCAACTAATAATTTGGCGTACAGAACAGTGTGAGAGGAGACCGCTCAGAGGTATGCTGGCCATATAGAGATGCATAAACTTGTAAGTTTATGGTAGACACACGCGTATATTGGTGTCAGTCATTCTTGTTGAGACTTCAGAATGACTAACTTTACTCGTTTGTGGGCTTTGAAATGGGCGTGTCTTAGCGGGTTGGTGAAGATTTTCTCATATCCAGAACGTGCTCACGAAGGTGGACTGTGTTCTTCCATGCGGTTCTGTTGTGCTTGGTTCCATCTGCATGACGATCACTGGTACGGGGGTCACATTAGATAAACAGACAGACACAAGACACGTACGCAGGAGGCTAGCTAGTGGATAGAGTGTTATTTGGTTGGACGATATGAGGGTAGGTTTGTTCAATCAATCAATCATAAATCAATAAACATATTTCAACTCCATGTGTAGCACATGTTTTCAGCAAATACACGCAAAGTGGAGCGCGTGGCCTTATGGTTTCGATGCCTGCCCATCAACAAGGAAGGCAGCTGATCGAATCCCCGGTAAGGCATATGTTGTTATTCTGTTGGGGGTGAAATAAACAAATACAGGAAGCACAGGACGTGGCGACATGTGTGGCTAAGTGTACTGTAGTCCTCATCCTAAAAACTCAGACACATCCGAACAATTGGAATAAAGTCATACGACACGCAAAGTCAGCATGCTCTAGGCCACAAGTCCCACCTCTGTTCATGTCTTTCTTGTCTCTTTTATGTTTTCCCTAAGCTCTCTTCTCCATATGTGTTTTGGTCTGCTCTACTTCTTTTGCTATGGGGATTCCATAATAAAAACTGTCTTGTAATTCTATCAACTGGTTTTTTCAATTTATGTCCAATTTAATAAATTACTTTTTCTTAACGTTGTTGTTGTTGTTGTTGTTGTTTGAAGATGCCCAGAATGAGTAGGTAACTTCTTTGTGCGCCCTGAAAAGAACGTTAAGTGGATGGATGCAGTAGCTTTCCTCACATCCCGAACGTGCTGACGAAGAAGGTGGACCAAGATCCTCCAAGCGGATGTGCTATGTTTGGCTCATCTGCGTGTCGCTCACTACTACAGGGATCGCATCGATCCCTCACCCTGTTAGCCAGGCTGCCATGAAAATAGCCTGTTTTCAGGGAGGGCTATAAGAAATCCGAGGTGGGGGGGGGGGGGTGGGGGGGGGGGGTCTTAGCCAGTATGTTTCGCCTGACCCTGACTAACATCTCTGATCAGTATATTTTGCCTGACCCTGACTAACATGTCTGATCAGTATATTTTGCCTAACCCCGACTCACATGTCTGATCAGCATATTTTGCCTGACCCCGAATAACATGCCTGATCAGTATATTTTGCCTGACTTCGACTAACATGCCTGATCAGTATATTTTGCCTGACCCCGACTAACATGCCTGATCAGTATATTTTGCCTGACCCTGACTAACATGTCTGATCAGTATATTTTGCCTGACTCCGACTAACATGCCTGATCAGTATACTTTGCGTGACCCTGACTAACATGTCTGATCAGTATATTTTGCCTGACCTTGACTAACATGCTTGATCAGTATATTTTTGGTTGACCTTGACTAATATGTCTGATCAGTATAATTTCCCTGAAATTGACTCACATGCATGATCAGTATATTTTGCCTGACGAGACGTTAGTCTATCTCCCCACATCGTCCTTTCAGTATATTCTACCTAGCGAGACGATCTTCTCCCGACATCATATATTCCCATCTAGCTGGCCAGACTGCATTACCACAGTCTATCTTCGCGCGCAGAGTGCGCCTGAGTTGGGATTCTATATCAGCATATTTCACTTGACCATGACCCGAACCTTGACACCCTACGATAAAATATGCTTGAACACTGATGGCTCTATCATACACACACAGATTAGTGTTGCATTTGCAAAATGATAGGTTTTCAATTATAGATATGCGGCCCCCATTATAGAGATTATAATTTACAAATTTAGTTTTTTAATCAAGCGTATAAGGAAAATATTAAAGTTCAGAGCCATTTGTAGATCAAATAAGAACGAATATTTAATGATTACGTTTTATATGTTTGCATAATTCTTCGCGACTCCTTTCATCAGAGTTATGAGTAAAATTGGGATCGCTTTAAATGACTGGAAATACACAAGATTCTCAAGATACGGAGGAACGAAAACGCGAATCAATGTTCGAACGATGCAAGTTCAAAGCGTCCCCTGGTCTCAACGAGAGGTGAGACTGAGTGCGTACTCCTGTTGGCGATGGACGATAAACTGAAGAGTGCCTTGCACACAATAAGAACGTATATGAACTCTTCACGATTGTGTATTGAAATACGTTTGCTGTTAGTCGTTGTCCAAGTTCAAATCCAAATTTTAAAAATAAATGCCTACCCAATACGTTACCTACCCAGGGTTACTATGTCCAAGAGTAAAAAACAACAACGATAAATGCACATCATGTTCTACCCCCAGTTGTCAGGACTAAAACGTCATGTCACTGGGTCCACCAAGTTAGATCAGAAAGAGATCACAGTTTAGTCATAGCGCAAATATTCCTGATGTAAATATAATTAAAGCGCATGCCATAGCATCATACCGTAGCCTCTTCGCAAAAAGTACCTCTATCCTGGCGCTGTAACCATGGTAGTTTGTATGGTGCAACTTATAAATACAGTATTATCGGTCTAAGTCCTACATAAATGTATAAAATGTCGGTCTGTCTAACACACACACATATATATATATATATAATCTCGGTCTGTCTCAAATAAATGAATGCAATTTCGTTCTAGGTCTCACATAAGTGTTGGTCTAAATCTCACATAAATGTATACAACTGTGGTCCAAGTCTCACATAAATGTATACAACTGTGGTCCAAGTCTTACATAAATGTATACAATTGTGGTCCAAGTCTCACATAAATGTATACAACTGTAGTGCAAGTCTCTCATAAATGTATACAATTGTGGTCCAAGTCTCACATAAATGTATACAACTGTGGTTCAAGTCTCACATAAATGTATACAATTGTGGTCCAAGTCTCACATAAATGTATACAATTGTGGTCTAAATCTCACATAAATGTATACAACTGTGGTCCAAGTCTCACATAAATGTATACAACTGTGGTCCAAGTCTTACATAAATGTATACAATTGTGGTCCAAGTCTCACATAAATGTATACAATTGTGGTCCAAGTTTCACATAAATGTATACAATTGTGGTCCAAGTCTCACATAAATGTATTCAACTGTGGTCCGTCTCACATAAATGTATTTAACTGTGGTCCAAGTCTCACATAACTGTATTCAATGGGTGGTCCAAGTCTCTCATAAATGTATTCATTTGTGGTTCAAGTCTCACATAACTGTTTCCAATTGTAGTCCAATGCTCACGTAAAAATATTCAGTTGTAGTCAAAGTCTCACATAAATGTATACAATTGTGGTCTAAGTCTCACATAAATGTATTCAATTATGGTCCAAGACTCATATAAATGTATTTAATTGTGGTTCAAGTCTCACATAAATGTATTCAATTATGGTCCAAGTCTCACATAATCTTATACAATTGTGGTCCAAGTCTCACATAAATGTATACAATGTTTGTCCAAGTCTCACATAAATGTATACAAGTGGGGTCAAGTCTCACATAACTGTATACAATTGTGGTCTAAGTCTCACATAAATGTATACAACTTTGGTCCAAGTCTCACATAAATGTATTCAATTATGGTACAAGTCTCACATAACTGTTTCCAATTGTAGTCCAATGCTCACATAAAAGTAACAAATTGTAGTCCAAGTCTCACATAAATGTAGACAACAACAAAAGCTGTTGTCAGCCAAAATTGCCCAAACCATGTTTCAGGTATGGTCCCTAATTATGTCTCAGATGATTGTAATCTTATGTTCGATAATCGCTCGTTTAGCTAGTCTGGACTCTCCAACAGAGACTGATGTCATATTCAGAGTCTCAGCATGGCAGTAGAATTTCTTGCCGAAAGGAATCGGCGTGAACTACATCCTTCTCTTGGGATCATGAGCTGCAGCGGTCAGCAATCCCTCGCTGTCTGCTAGCCGCAGGGCCACCGAACCAGTGCTGCCAAGACCCTTCTCCACGTGCTGATCCTGGATATCAGGAAGGCAACAGAGCAGGCTGGCTAAAGAGAAGGGATCGAAGAGGGAAGGATACCCCAGTACTAAAAGAAGTGCCTGCTGAGGTCAGATGTTTTGGACATAAAGGTACAAATGTCGCAGTCTAGCTGTAAGCTATGACAAAACGCATCACGTTCTCTGAACTACATTCTGCTACTTGCAACGCCCTTTTTCCAAGGTTTGGTAGCGAGAGATTAAGAACGAACTTCTTCTTCTTCTTCTTCGTACGCAGTCAGACAGTAACCATTATTTTTTCGAAAAAAGCGGCGGTCATCCTGAGGCTGTCGACACTGCCATAGAGCTTGTCTTGTGGTTCCACTGGTGATGGTCACATCTGCTCTATCTGATCCTCGTATGTCGGGCAGTTCTGCAGCAGATGTTCAGCGGTCATTTTCCCGGTACCACACGGGCATTCGTCGGTTCCACCTATCTTCAATTTGTTGAATAGGTGGTACCTCAGTCTATTGTGGCCAGTGCGAAGTCTGAAGATAACGACCTGCTCTATTCTGTTCAGCTGGTAATATGCATCATTTTTGGTGTAACCAGTATGTTCCGTTTCCCATTTGGTCATGTATCTGGCTTTAATAAGCCGTTTTGACCCTTCGTACGTCATACTAGTATCTGTTTGTGATAGTCTTGCGCCTTCTTTTGCCAGTCTGTCTGCCTCCTCGTTGCCTTGGATGTTGCAGTGTGATGGTACCCACTGTACCACTACCCTTTTTTGGTGCGGACTGCTGGCATAGTTGACAGAGTGCTGTTCTTAATTCATTAAGCTCAGTGTTGTTCTGGCTTTTGAGCGCTGTGACTACGGCGAGAGCATCTGTAAGCAGGACTGTATGGCTTTCATTTTCTGTATGTGTCCCCATTTCTTCCACTGCCGCCCTCAGTGCCTCTGCCTCCACTCTGAAATTGCTTGTGTACTTACCAGTAGCGAATGACAGTGTTATTTTTCTGCCATTTGGTAGGTTCAGGAATGCTCCGGCCCCTCCGTTCTGTGTAGTGTTTGTTACAGAACCGTCGGTGTATGCATGGGTCCAGTCCATGCTTGGGTAGTTTTTCGATATAAAGCTTTGGGTAGCATCTCTCCTTTCTTTTTCAGTCTGACAGTTTTTGTTTCTAATACCTGGTATATTTTCTACCACCTCTGGAAATATATCCTGCCTCCAGGTAGGTATTCGTACAGTAGTGATGGGCTTTGGTGTTGTTATTGCGTTTATGGGATCTTCGTACATCTTTGCTTTGGCTATTTCTGCAAAGTTTCTCCGCTTTAGTTTCCCATTTCCCAAATTGTTTAGTCTCTGGTGCATTGTATGGTCAGTCAGTCTTCGGAGTTTCTCTGACCTCAGCTGGGCTCTGCAGTCTCTTCTATTGGTCATGGTTTGCAGTTTTGTAATCTTTTCAAGTTCTACAATTGGCGTTGACTTCATGCCTCCTGTTATAACTCTCTTGGCTTGGTTTTGAAGTTTACTAACGTTATCGAAGTTCGCCTTTGCTGTTGTTGTCCATGCCGCAATGCCATACTCGAGAACTGGTCTCACTCTTCCAGTGTACAGTTTCTTTAGTATGCTTTCGTCTGCTCCTCAGCTTGTGCCAGCAAGTTTCCTCATGATTGCCATTCTTTCTCTGGCTCTCATTCGGTTTCTCTCGATCTGACTTTTCCATGTCATGCGCCGATCAAATGTGACTCCCAGATAGTTTGGGTTGTCGTTTGGCTGCAGGAATTTGCCATTTAAACTTAATTTGGTATTTTGGGGTTTGATTGAAAGCGAGAATATTGTGCATGTGGTTTTCTAAGAACGAACAAAACCAAGCCATTCTTCTCTTGAGATAACTTTCTTCTGCGTTCGTCAGGAAAAGAACATTGGGGCGCTGTGATATAGTTTACAGCAAGGCTGCGATATCTGCGCATTTGGACCCGACATTTCCGATTTCAGCTGCTCCTGAGATAATGTGCTGGGTGTTGTCCTGAAGTGCATGTGCTATTACAATGTATGCCAGGTCGCAGTAGCATAGGCGTGTGGTACCTATCTTAAACATGGTGTACAGGTGGTGTCTCGTTCTGCTGGGCCCATTTCTGAGATGAAGTATAAAACTTGGTCGTTTCTTGACAGTTGATAGTATCCGTCATCTGTACGGTGTTTCAAGTGTTGTTCCTGCCACTTTACATTACTCTATTCTTTCATTATGGCTTTTGCTTCTTCATAGTTCTCGATTTCGAGCTGCGACGGTAGGTCCATGATGTCAATTTTATTTTCGGAGATCCCTGGGTTCATCGCTGGAGCTTCGGATTTCGTGCTTGTGCGATGCTCTCGGCAGATTGGTACTCTCGGCAGATGGGGTACCCCATCTGCCGAGAGAGACTGAGCTAAATGGGGAGAAAAGCCAGAGGCGATGAAGTCGACATTTTTTTTTTTTTTTCTTCTCATAGTCGACCAGGTATTCTTCATGTATCCGTTTCGCTCCCTTTTTGACTAGACTGTCGGCCTCCAAGTTTTCCTTGATGTTACAGAGCGATGGTATACACAGCTTGAGACAATGCTTCCTGAAAATGCTTGAGATATTTTCGGCGAGGCTACTCTTAAGTCGTTCATATCAGTATTCTCGTAGGATTTTCTTCTTCTTCTTCCTTGTTCATCTTCGGACCTCAACTTCAATGACTCTAACGACGGTAGCAGTCGACTTAAGGCTATGTACGCTACCGTACAGCTTCTCGTGGAAGGACACTAGCTGTCGCCAAATGCTACTGCTTTTGTCGGTATTCAGTAGACAGGACTGCAAAATATGTTCTGCCCTCATGGGGGCTGTGCCGCAGGCACAAAGATCTGTAGTGAAAATCTTGAACTTGTTGTACAGATGGCATCTAAGTCTGTTGTGACCTGTGCGTAGCCGGAGAATTATCACCTTGTCTCGCTTGGAGAGTTGATGGTAGGCATCATTTTTTATGTGAGGCCAGGATGGTATTTTTTCGATTTTGCACTGTACGTTGCCCTAATGAATGCTTTTTGTCTCATCGTATGTGATTTCTGTATCACTCTGCTGCAGCATTCCTCCCTCTATGGCGAGTATATCTGCCTCCTCGTTGCCTGGAATGTTGCAATGTGCTGGTATCCACTGGACTGTGCTTTTTTTTAAGCCTTGGACAGGCGTTCGAGCGAGTCTGCCAGAGCACAGAGTTCATTTTTGTGCTGGTTCTTAAATGCCATTAACACTGCGAAGGCTTCTGTGAAAATGACCAAACCTTTTCTGCCTGCTCCTTATGGTCTTCCAGAAAACGATTGAGATATTTTCAGCTAGGCTACTCTTAAGTCGTTCATGTCAGTGTTCTCATGGGATTTGAGCCACGTGATGGTCGACTGCGCTTCAGCTAATGTGATGATTTTTTCATCCACACGATTTCTGTGGTGCATGATCATTTCTTAAAAGTTTCTATTTCGGCTATGAAGTTGTTTGAGAATTCTCCTTCGATTACGTCCCAGATATATTCTCACATTAAACCACCCAATATCTTAATATCTCAGTCGCACATTAATCCACTAAATATATTTTAAGATCATAGTCGCAAATCAAACCACATAATATCCTAAGCTGACAGTCGCACATTAATCCCACACAATATCTTCAGGTCAGAGTGCCACATTAATTCACACAATTTCTTCAGATCACGGTAGCACATTAATCTCACGATAACCTCACATCAAAGGAGAACATTAGTGGGGCCATGATTGCGAAAATGTCTTAACTTGTGCAAATTAGATGTATGTGCACGTGTGTGTCTATATATATAAATACAGAGGCACACACTCTAACACACAGACAGACACACACCCATATTCAATGACACATGCAAACACAAAGAGAAAAATAAACGTTTACATATTCAAATACATGGAGAGAAACACGCAAACACACATGCAGAGAGAGAGAGAGAGAGAGAGAGAGAGAGAGAGAGAGGGTTGGAGAGAGAACGAGAGAAAATCACTATTCTATGAAAAAGAAGCACAAGAAGGCACAGGCGCACGTACCACACATATCTATCCAACACACACACACATACACACACGCGCGCGCGCGCGCACACACACATACAGAAACATATAGAGATACACACAAATATAGACACGAAGACAGAGCAACACATCACACGGAAAGAGATACACATAGTGACACATTCACAGACACAACTAACACGCACAGAGATTCAGCCATGCATACACTCCATACACGAGAGTGATAGAAAACAAGAGAGAGAGAGATTCAGAGAGAGAGGTGAAGAGGGTGTTGTGACGTTGTTTACAGCGAGACTTCGGTATTTCCTCCTTTTGCCCGACACATCCAATTTGGGCTGGCATATTTATTATGGTACGGATTTGCCATTTTCCATATTCTTTAGACAGACTACACTAGTGCAGTCTGTTAACAGGGCCGCCATTTGGGGACGGAATATGGACGGTCAGCTTTAGTTCGTTGACCCTGGCGTAAGCAAATAGTAACTGGTTACTGTCAAGATATTCACTGCTGCATCTTCGGATCCAGCCAAAGCTCTCTCTCTCTCTCTCACTCTCACGCACGCACGCACAAACACAAATACACATGCATTTATCGAATATAATGTTCGCCCATCACATGTGATGAAGACCATTCTCTCTGTTCAGCCGTGTGGACAATTGTGTACCTTCCTGTGTTCCCTGAAATCGCGCGGTGATTTGGATTAAAGTGAGCAAGAAACTGCACCAGTAGTCAACCTCACTCTCGTTCTGAGCTACTTTTGGCTAGTAGCAAGACTTTATCGAGACGACTGGAGATAGCATTTGATTCGGATCCGCCCTCATGGTATACTCCAGAAGCCTTTACCGCAATATGTATACCCCACGGCAGCAGGGTGGAGGGTAAGAGAGGGGGGAGGTATGACATTTATCGTAGAAGTGTGCCCTTCCTTTCCCATAACAATACGAGGTCGTAAGGACATCACTCAACGTGTTAGCGATGTGTGTTGTTTTTTTGCTAACCGAGCAGGGCCTAATCTTTCTCGGGCAACGTGTTATAGTACATTATATTCCCGTGTCTACATTTCACAGCCACATCATAGCCGACACTATCTGCTGCCTGGGTGAAACGCGCTATTCTCGTGAAGTTCAACCGGGTGCACTGCGCAGTGAAAAAGCGACACATTTTAACCGCAATACTAATTCGTACTACGGATGTCCATTCCAGAATAATCGGAGAGAAGAAAACACAAAAAATGAACGAATTAACTGGTCCAAATGTAAAACAACGACATGTTTCCCTGAACGCATGTGTTAGTCGTCGACTACTGTGAATTTGAGACAAATCGGTGGGCTGGTGGCCTCGTGGCAACTAAAACACCAAAGTAATGCTAGACCCGCAGCCGGTATGGCGCCATCTTTTCTGCTGTATCATCAAACATAGACCAATACATACCCATATAGACCACACCCGCACAGTCCAAACAGAGAGATACATACGTACACAGATAAAGATTGTCATGCACACACGTATTAAAATGATGCAGCAAAAGTAAAAAGTAGAAAAACAACAAAATTGCAAACTAAAATGTTTTTATGCAAATGTGAGAAGCATAGTAAATAAAAGAGAAGAATTGGAACTGTATGTAGAGAAAGAAAAACCAGACATTAACAGAATCATTAACAGAATCATGGGCATATGAGGACATTGCAGATGGTGAACTTAAAATAGAGGGATATACAATGTTAAGGAAAGATAGGATAGTTGGAGACAAGGCTAAGGGGGGTGGTGTTTTATTATACTGTATAAATTCTGTTAATATAACGAGCAGAGAGGATTTATCATGCGGTAACAAAAATGAAAGTGTATGGGGTGAAATAGAAAGTGGGGGTGAAAAAACAGTGATTGGAGTATGCTATAGATGTCCATCAAGTCAAAAGGAGGAAGATGAGGAGCTGATTGGTAGCATAGTAAAGGCAAGTGATAGGAAATTATTATTAATGGGGGATTTCAACTTTCCAGAAATAAAAGGGGATATGGCAGAAGCACTTGTAGAGTCAAAACCTTTTGTTAAGTGCATAATTGAAAGTTTTTTAATTCAACATGTAGAAGCAGCCAACGAGAGGCAAAAGCATACTCGACCTAGTTTTTACTACAGAGTAAAATATGATTGAAAACGTTACCGTTGGGGAACTGTTGGCTTAAGTGACCATCAAATCATCGGATGGGATCTAATTGCAGCTAAAGAAGTAAACATAAACACGCGAACATATGACTACTCTAAGATAGATCTTAAGAGGATGAAAGAGGCAGTGAACCACATAATCTGGGAAGATATTGTCGGAGGAACAGATGTTGAACAGGAGTGGGAGAGTTTTAAAACAGTTCTCGAAACGCTAAAAGAGGAATGTGTTCCATATAGGGAGGTAAACCCCAAGCGTAAAAAGTGGATAACTAAAAATGTAGTTAAATGTAGACGAGCTAAAAATAAAGCATGGAAAAAATATGTAGAGGCAGGTAAATCAAAAGAAACATATTTAAAATATTTGGACAAGCAATACATATCTCATAAAGCGAATAAAACAGCAAAAATAGACTTCGAAAAGAAACTTGCCCAGCGGATCAAGACTGATAGTAAAAGCTTCTTCTCTTATGTTAGAAATAAACAAAGATCAAAGGACAAAGCAGGCCCTCTCATAAACTGCATAAGAAAAAAAATAAGTGAAAATAGGTAGGCAGCAAATCTACTCAATCACTACTTTGGCACAGTGTACTCAAAAGAGGACTGCTCCAAGATCCCAGAGCCTGTAGATATTTCTCAGAGAGACATGGATACAGCAGGATTAGGATCAATCTGTATTACAGAGGAAATGGGTTTTTTTAATTGGAGGGGTTGAAAGTGGATAAATGTCCAGGTCAAGATGGTATGCATCCAAAATTGCTGAATGAATTATAGACCAACTAGCAAAACAATTGGCTATATTATGTTCTCAATCACTTGCACAAGGGATTGTTCCACGGGATTGGAAAGATGCGGGAGTGATCCCCTTATTCAAAAAGGGCAAAAAAGCAGATCCAGAAAAATTATAGACCTGTAAGCTTAACGAGCATAGTCTGTAAATTGGTAGAGTCAATAATCAAAGAAAACATTGTAATGCATTTAGATAAATTTAATCTAATTAGAAATAGTCAGCATGGGTTTACCAGAGGGAGATCACGATTAACAAATCTATTAGAATTCATGGAGGAGGTTACCAAAATGTTAGATAAAGGGGAGCCAGTGGACGTTATTTATCTGGATTTTGCAAAGGCCTTCGATAGAGTACCTCGTCAAAGATTATTTCGAAAGATAAAATCACATGAAATAGGTGGGGAAGTTGCCAAATGGATTAAAAATTGGTTAACGGGAAGAAGGCAAAGGGTGGGTATAAATAAGGAGTACTCTGAGTGGTGTGAAGTGAAAAGTGGAGTGCCACAGGGCTCGGTTTTGGGACCAATTTTATTCTTGATATATATAAATGATTTGGACACATGTATGGGATCCATTATTGCAAAATTTGCTGATGACACAAAACTATGCAGTAGTGTCTCATCTATAGCAGAAGTGGATACATTGATGTCGGATTTAAATAAAATTCGAGAATGGTCTGTAATCTGGCAAATGGAGTTTAATGTAGATAAATGTACAGTCATGCACATGGGTAGATCCAATATGGAACATAATTACAGAATGGGAGAGAACAATATTAGAAAGATAGATAAAGAAAGGGACTTAGGGGTTATAATAGATCATACATGTAAGGTGAGGGAGCAAATTCAGGTAGCAGTAAAAAAGGCAAATGCAATGTTAGGTATGATAAAAAGAAATATTAAACATAGGAGCAAGTAGGTGATAGTCAAACTGTATAAAGCATTAGTTAGACCTAGATTGGAGTACTGTGTACAGGTTTGGAGTCCTTATCAGAGAGGGCATATGGACATGCTGGAGAGAATACAAAAAAGAGCGACAAAGCTGATAGTTGGATTCCAGAATTACAGTTATGAGGAAAGATTAAAAAGAACCGGCCTACAGTGTCTAGAAGAGAGAAGAATTCGTGGTGACTTAATACAGGTGTATAAGATGATCAGAGGAATGGATAAAGTAGACTATAACAAGTTTTTTAAAATACAACCACCATCAAGAACAAGAGGGCACAGCTACAAGTTGACTAAGGAGAGGTCCAGATTAGATATTAGGAAGTATTTTTTTAGCCAGAAAGTTGTGAATGCTTGGAATGCATTGCCAAGTGAGGTGGTGGAGGCTGGGACGATTAATGCATTTAAGAATAGATTGGATGCGTACAGCTTCTATAGCAAGATGATGTAATTGGAACTGGTTGTATACAGACTCTGCAGAGTCTTCTAAACCAGTATAAAGAAGTTAAGTTAAGTTAAGTATATACACACAAATTGGTAGCCAAACTAACACATAGAGACACCCAAAGGCATACGAGGGCACAGAAGCACAGATACAGAGATTGAGTCGCTCAAATGCTCATAGACACGCATATTTAATCACACACATTGGCAGACTATACAAACACATACGGCCCACACAAACAGAAAGACACATACATCACATACACACATACAGCCAAAGTCTAATAACGTATCACATTCACGCTCACAGAAGCAATAACCCGGTCCATGGATAGATGCTATAAATAAACTCCCCGTAGATACGGTAATCTGCCGTTGTATACAAATAGCCTTTCACAGATCGCAGTATAAGCTTGTTCTGTTCGCTTTGCATCTCTGGTCGATTGCAATCCCAACAGAAGTTAAAGCTAGGCATTTCTTCTCTTCTCTCCTTCACACAAGCCTAATATTTATTCACATTTTCGCTGCAAGGGAAGTATAGGGCTTATATTATAACTGTTCCTTTAACACGTATCCGAGTATTTGCAATGGCGGTTTCAATAGTTGATTTTACATGATGAAACGGGGAGAGAAGACCAGCGTCTGGATAGCTAAAACAAACTGATCGGACAAAGTTAGTCAGGGTCACACGAAATCTATTGAGCAAAGACCTTCACCTCCATTCCACGCAGTTCTCTCTGAAAACAGGATGTTTCATGGCAGGCTGGCTAAGGATGCGGGAATCTACGCTATCCTGGTAATAGTGAGCGGCACATAAATGACGCCAAGTATGCCAGATCGTCTTTAGGGAACCGGTTAACCTTTTCCAGCACGCTCGGGATGTAAGGAAGGCTACGGCGACCCGCCACCTAACGTCCTTTTCAGACCGCACATATGAGGAGACACACTTATTGTGGACATTAAACAATAACAACATAATGGGGTTGCTAGACCAATGCACACCTCTCTTTAATTGCCGTTTACGATTTCGTTAAGCCTGGGCGTCTCCCTAGTGTACTACCAACCTGTTGACGACAGAGGACGAACGAGCTCTGTAATTCCTGCGGCGACTACGAAGATTTGCCCCTATCTTGTCAGGTATCAATTTACAGCTGGGTTGACTGAAAGAAGCTGTCATACCATAATAACATTCACAGCATGCATGGTCTGTCTAACTGTGCACGACGGAATTCGAACCTGCCACATTCGGATTGTATACCAACTGATCACCCAATCTCCGCACTGGAAAGTTACTCATTTGATTTCAATGGCGGTGCCATTCTCGCACGGGTCTAAACAGGAGTAAAGCAGTTCAACTGTAACCCTCCAGGCGCATCGTAAGAGAAGACTAAAGAGGGCTGGATATATGACCAGCTATACTTTCCAGCATGAATTATAAACCACAAGAAACAAAAAATAGAACATCTAATCGATGTTTCAGAGCAAAAAGTAAGAGAAAATAACAACAAACACAATGGCCCGACCTAGGACAAAAATATTGGTTTGAGTTCAATTGTAAAGTTCTCCAGCGGGATAATGAACGACAACAAAATCCCGAAACAGCCAGTTGAGACTTGGGGAGTCATGGCCCAGAAGATAATACCCCCCCCCCCCCCCTCTCCAGCCCCCACCCCCACTCACACCCGTAGTTGAATGATTAGCTAAAGTCGCTGAAACACTCATGTGCTGCATAAAGTTTAACATCGATTTCAGTATCATACACGCACATTAATTAATATTAAATTACATATTGAAGTCTTACTATAATTGTTGTAATTAATATGATGTTTAGGACATTGACACAGCTTAAGTTATAGAATGTGTTAGGACATTGAGATGGCTTAATTTATATTATATCTTGGGATATTGTCACATTATAATTTATAGGATATGTTAGCATATTGGTACAGCGTAATTTATATAAAATCGTGGGATATTGACACATATTATATTATAGATCATGTAAGGACATTGACAAAGATTAATTTATAGAATATGTTATGACATCGACACAGCTTAACTTAAAGGATTTGTCAGGACATCGACACGTGTTGTTGTTATTGTTGTTTGGTAATGCTTACATTGAGTAGGTTACTCTTTTGTGCACCCTGAAAAGGGCGTTAAATGGCGGGTTGCAGTAGCTTTCCTCACATTCCGATCGTGCTGATGAAGGTGGGCCAGTGTCTTCAAGGCTGTTAATGCTTTGTTTGGCTTCATCTGCGTGTCACTCATTACTATGGGAATTACGTCGATCCTTCACTTTGTTAGCCAAGGCTGCCATGGTAACAGCCCGCTTCCGTGAAGGGCTACTTGGAGTCCAAGTATGTTTTGCCTGAACCAGACTAACATGTCTTATCAGTATGTTTTGCCTGAACCAGACTAACATGTCTGATCAGTATTTTTTGCCTGAACCAGACTAACCTGTCTGATCAGTATGTTTTGCATGACCAGTTGTTAGTCTTCCTTCCCTTGACACATGTTAACTTATATAGTTTGTTAGTACATTGGAAAGATTAATTTATATATGTTAGGATATTTACACCGATTTATTTATAAAATATGTTGACTGAGACATAGACATAGGTTAATTTATTTAATATGTCAAGACAAGTCATAGGCATGCGTCATTTTTGAATATGTTGAGACATAGAAATATGTTAATTTATATACTATGTTGAGGCATACACATGTACCAATTTATATAAATGTTAAGACATAAACACACATTAATTCATAAATGTTTAGAAATAGCCATTTTCATTTTCATAACATGTTGAGATGTTGTTATATGCTAAACTAAATACAATTATAAGAAACAGCCTTGAAGTAATGTAGGTAATATATTGATATATAGACCCCCATTAATATATATATATATATATATGTGTGTGGTGCGGTTCTAGTGACGAATAGTGAGAAGGTACTATAGGGACAGATTCGCCAGTGGGTGCAAACAGTTTGGGCTAACCATTTGTCTGGAAAAGACAAAGGTCTACGCACAGGGTATTATCACTCCCCAAACCATAGAGATTGATGGCGTCAATCTTATCTGGGGTATGCCATCAGTAACACTCTCTCTCTCGAGATGGAGATAGACAGTACGCTTGGTATGGCGAGTACCGAGGAAGAGCCTGAGGAAGAGAGTCTGGTAGAAATAGACACTATCTCACTACACCAAGGTCCGGGTCTATCAGACCTGCGTTCGTGGCACTCTCATGTATGGAAGCGAGATTTGAAGCACTTACACTAAACAGGAATGGCGGCTCAACACCTTTCACGTGAGGTGTCTACAGCGTGTCTTGGGGATTGGTTGGCAAGAGATAGTGTTACATAATACGGTCTTACAGAGAGCAAACATTCACAGCATGTACTCTATGTTGAGCCAGCGACGTCTTCTTGTATTGGGCATGGTTACCGCATGTAAGATGAGTGGCTGCCAAAGGATATCATCTATGGACAGCTGGTCAATGGAGTTAGAAGAGTTGGCCGTCCCACGCTGCGATTCAATGACGTATGCAAGAGGGGCATGAAGTCATGCAACATCCATTCCTTCAGAATTGCTCAGGATCAAGTTCTTTCGAGAGTTAGTTGGAGAGGGAATTGTGACCGCTGACGCTTGTAGAGGCCTTCTGGCTGATGAGAAAATAGAGACACTGAAGAGATCAATGAGCAGCCAGGCAAACCAGCCTCCTCACCGCGGTTGCATAATCTGGTGCAGAGACTGTCACTAGCGGATCGGCCTTCACAACCATAGCAGACACTATCGAAATACAGGACACAGAGCTGGACAAAACTCCGAAGAGGCGACACTCGCATGGTCTAAAGAGACTTTGACGTCTCTCTCTCCCCCCCCCCCTCTATCTCTCTCTCTCTATCTATATATATATATATATGGTTAAGCCGTCAGCCTCGTGATCAGGTGGTGTGGGTTGGACTCTGGACTCCGCTGTCTTTTTCACGGGTGCTTGATACGGAGTCCCCTGCATCTCGTAGTCGCCCCCTAGTCGCCTTGTCCTTGACTTGCGACTGGGGTCGGGCAGCTCGGGACGAGAGAGTGAGGATTAAAAGTAGGGCAGTTAATCCTTGCTAAAAATAGCGCTAGCAAAATTAATTATGCCATCATCGTCTACGTTGGACGACCACCTTTGCCTTATATATATATATATATAACATTTTGAGACACTGACACATTAATTGATATGATATGTTTAGACATTGACACACAGTAACTCACTTATATTTTGAGCCGAGTTAGATGTTTAGTGCAGATGATGAGAGCAAAAAGTAATCAAGTTAAGATAAAAGCTACTGAACAAGACACCCACTTCACATCCTCTTTCGTGATCCTGGAAACAGGCTGTATGACAGCAGGTTAACAAACAAGGTAGAATCGACAATTGTAATCCTCATAGTGGTCGCTCACTACTACGGGGATCACGCCGAATCTCACATTGTTAGCGGAACTGTTGTCCTCGACAACAGCCCGTTTCCAGGACGACCAACGAGAAGGTCAGGTGAGGGTCTTGGTAAGTATATTTCTCCTGACCCTGACTAGCATTCTCTGATCAGTGTGTTCTGCTTGACTAGACGTTAGCCTCATCGTCTCAAATTGTAGTCATACAATAATGTATATAATATGTTAAATCCTAGTTGGACATTAATCCATATATGTTAATCCGAAGTCGCACATTACTTAACCTCTCCTGTCGCTTCATCTGTTGAATTCTTGGTCCGACATAAACTTTGCATTTCCTTTCCTTAACAAGTTTTTAGGAAAGTCTGAATTCAATCATTTTTAGTGTAGTTATATAACTACGGTTTTTACCTGAAGAGGTTGCCAGCCCAATGTGCAACCTTGGTTAGCCCCCTCATATTGTATGCATGGATGGAGACAATATGGCTATTCTGTTTGCCGCTGGATTAATTCTGGTGGTCATAAATCATTTTATCATTGTCTACGTAGACAGGACAACAAAGAACAGCTTCTAAACACAACTCTCATTGTAAGCCATTCCAATGAATGTCTCGCGCCGGCGACAGATCGAAACTGCAATGAGACACCAAACCAACCCACAATTCGTGACAATTGCAGCAAATGTATGTTATCTGTTGAACATACTGAAGCGTAGTCAACCAGACTAATCGCTCTACTAAACTCATATTGGCTGGAAGAGAAGAGAGGACTTTGATGTGTTGTTCGTCTGCTCTGAGAAAAAATCGACTATACCATTTGCTACATTAACTCTATCATTTCCTCCTCCCCGTTCTCCTCCTACTCGCCACCCCCTCATCTTCATCTTCCTCCGCCTTCTTCTTCTTCTTCTTCTTCTTCTTCTTCTTCGATCAACTAATGTGTTGCTTATAGTCCGTTGAGGTTCTCGCAAGAGACTGTGTTTCAAGTCTTCGCCCTGAAAAAAGAAAGCAAGAATAAAGCGACAGGTCAGACGGCAAAGACAAGATCTTGAACACAGTTCGGCTCCCTAATGCATGGAAGTAAAGTTGGATCGCACGATGTCCTATGCGGTGCATTGCCAGAAGGAGACAAAACAGAAATTGCTTGCGAGAAACAGTAACACGCGAAACTGACTGACACAACATGGAGGGAAAAATCAAATGTCTGTTGAACATCATCACTCGGCCTGTGTTTCTTCTAAATTGAATACGCCTCGCAAGTCCCCAGGATTAAGTTTCGCGATGAACCTGTACCTGGACATCATCTACTTTACGCAACGTGGTAATTGCTAAATAGACTGAATTAGTGTTTCACGATGCCGTTAACAATCTGAAGAGAAAGAGATACAGGGATGATGAAAGAAGTCAATGTTAACAACAAAAGACGAAGACCACCTGGTGATCTGTCCAAACCTTTTGGAGATTTGCAGCATGGACGACCTCCTGTGTGGCAACGACAGGGCAAGCCGCGTGGCTGAATACAAGAAGAATGTTGCGTGACGTAGTGTTTGGTACATGGATCGTAAGTAAGTAAGGTCTTCGCCGGTCCTCCATAGCTTTTCGAGCATGGTCGCTTGCTCAAGTAAGACTCCTTTTTTGTCTGCATAAATCGAGCAGTCCTGCAGGACATGTTCTGGTATTTGCTTGGGTGCTCTCCAATTGTACGTGGCGGTGTCTGTAAAACCTATTCTGTTTATGTGGACCTTGAGTCTGAAGATTTTTGTCTGACCGTATCTGTCCAGTTTGTCTTTTCTGTCCTTTTCTGGCTTGTACTCTTTGTGTTAATCTTTCCATTCCTTGAAATCATGGATCGTTTGATGAGTGTCTTTGCTTCTTTTTAACTGAGTACATTACGAGTCTGTGTGCCGTCACTTCCGGCTTTTGCAAGAACATCTACCTTCTCGTCCCCAAGGGCCCCTCATGTGGGCCTGAATCAATTTTAGGACAAATTTAGTTTTTTTTGAAAAACCATCCCGATGTTATATTTTATTTCGTGTAAGATTATATTATGTTTAGATCTTGAGATGGCTTGGAGTACGCTCCTGAAGTCTATTAGATCGACTGTTTTCCTCGTAGTTGTGTTGTAGCTGATAGAATACGAGTTGCTGCATGTACAGCCGGCTACATTGATACGTGATAGGGCATTTGAAAGAGACCTCCTTTACATATGAGACCATAGGATCAACATAATGTTATCCAGATTTACCAATGGGTCATCGTACATCGAATTATATCTGCGAATGTGGAACTTGGTAGGAATGTCTTTGATCTAGGACTGGCACAGTTATTCAAATATGGATTGGCTTGGCTTCGTTCGTTCTCAATCTCCCGCTACAAAACCCTGAAAGGGCTTAAGTAGCAGAATATAGTCAAGAGAACGGAATGCGTTGTGTTGTAGTTTACAGCTTGACTGCGATATTTGCACATTTCGGTCCAACACATCCGACTTCAGCAAGCATTTTATGAGTACCGGTTTAGCATTCTCTCTTCGATCCCTTCTTCTTAGCCAGTCTGCCCTGCTGCAGCCTGTTATCCAGGATCACCGCGTGGAGGTGTAGAAGGGGCAGCTCTGGTTCGCTGGCCCTGACGCTAGCAGTCAGGTATGGGTCGCTGACCGCTGCAGCTCATGCGCTGCTCAGCATCTTAATCCATATTCAAATGTAATCGTGTTATCTAAGGGGCATGGACAGATTTAGTGTTCAATTCGCGTTTTCGGGTGAAACACTATTAACTTAAGACATGCATGGCTTAATCTTTGAAACAAGTATATAATTATTGACACGTTGTTAGGAAACGTGTAACGCCGGACAGTGGCATTTTTTCCCAGGGAAAAAACGTAGTAGCGATTTCCAATAACTATGTAGCTTGACTGGCGGCCTGCCGACAAGACATGCACTGCCTCGGGCAGGTCGGGCAAATAGACACGGTATCAACTTTGACTTGCCAGTCTCTCGTGCTGGCTAGTACGCTTCTTACGCTCTCCTGGCCACCTTATTTGACCGCTCCGCTTAATTTTCAGTCAAGCATCTGGCCCAACCGATCGCATAGACAGACTGGCTCTACTATCAGATAAGTTGTATATTATTCCTTATATGTTGATTTGTTATTTCAGTAATGTTGTCCTTGATAAAGGCCTATTGGTCGTAACGTGGGTTTTGTTTGTGTTCTTGTCTCGGTGCGGTATCTGACCATACCCATTTTTAAATTTTGATTAAACTCAACCTTAATAAACGTTTACCTATTTTTTGTATGTTTTTTTTCCATTGTTATTTGTGAGGCGGTTGTCGAGCTTCGCGATGCACCCAGCCCTCATCGTACCCGGCAAACAAGAACTGCAAACTAGAGAATCATACATACACAAAATAGTCTGGCAAGCACTGCACAGTCAAACGCCGGCTTTCTCACTTTCTGGGAGGTGCGGCTTGTGACAATACAGTGACATACAGCGACTTAATTAAACACTTGAAACCAGTCAAAGGCATTCCGAGACGGGTGCTCCCGGTACATACAATAAACTAAAACTCTAGTCGCACATTAATGAATAGATAATTTAAAACCTTAGACATAAATTATGTGCAGCTCTATACACATTAATGCATAACATATGTTAAACTCTTGTCGCACATTAATTCATTTGATATTTTAAATCCAGTAGCACAATAATGGATATTATATT
Source organism: Ariolimax columbianus (assembly GCA_036924085.1). Lineage (NCBI taxonomy): Eukaryota > Metazoa > Mollusca > Gastropoda > Stylommatophora > Arionidae > Ariolimax > Ariolimax columbianus. The sequence continues at coordinate 14,926,564 of JAVGWX010000021.1, forward strand.
TTCAGCCATAATCGCCAAAAATGCCTTTAATATTTTAAATCTTAGTCGCACATTTATGAACATAATATGTTAAACCTTAGTCGCACATTAATTAAGATAATATATTAAACCTTAGTAGCACATTAATGCATATAATATGTTAAACCATGTTGGCACATTAATGGTTATTCTATGTTTAAGCTAAATATCATATTAATTCATATAATTTTTTAAACTGCAGTCGCTCATTAAAGCATATATGTTTAAAGCTGTTCGCACATTAATGCTTATAATATGTTAAACCATATTCTCACATTAATGCAATACAGCATCGTGTTCTGACTTCGAGTAAGTCGAATTCTGCGTAATTCACAGTTCTGGACAATTCACACAAACAAGGCAAATAATAAAAATTTGCCGCATTCACGCTTGCGGAAGCAATACACTAGACTCACATTTAGGCGCTTTGAATAAATATATCACGTAGATACACGGATCTGACTTTGTAGACAGGACCCACTTGCCCAGATCACAGTATAAGCCCCCCCAGTCTGCTGGCTTTACTAAATACAGATGCTGGGGATCTTAGACTGGGTCTAGAGATGTGTCGTTGTCCTCTGTCGGGCTGTGTTAGATATGGGAGATATGATTTTCCCGCCGGTCGGATTTATCAAAATGTTATTGAAATTGCATCTACCCCAACAGACACACAGTTGCTCTCTCTGCTTCGTCTTAATTTCTTGAATGTACTTCCCGATTTTATCTGTTCTTTCATCTTTCTTTATGAGCATGTATGTTCTTTACTTTCTTGTCTCTCTCTCTCTCTCTCTCCCTCTCTTCAATTGAGGTAATTGACGATATGTCGCTTCTATATGTCGGCTAATAAGGAGAAGTATAAATGTGATTACATATCAAGAAACAAAATCGCGAAACGGTTGGGTTTTGAATGGTGAACGTTACAAGCATTCTTTGGTGTCAAGAAAAGTCAGACTATCGTCTACTCATATTGGAGACTGTTGAAAGGCAGGTAGATGAACTACTGGCAGTTGAAAATAGATAGTAGTATGCAAAATGATCACAGTAATTTAATTATAATTCCAAACTCAATCTACATTCCCCTAGGTATAGAATGCCACAAAGATAAACTGTCAACAACAACAAAAACTGTTACCCGACTTTTTCCCTTTGCTGGGGTAGTCGATGGGTTTTTCGGCTAAGAACTATAGGCCGCTTCGCCACTGCTGTCTCCACGTCGTGTGCTAGCTATGTTTGTTAATTTCACCCCCCTCAGAAAAAACAATATAATGTCAAAAGGCAGGTATCGAAACCATTCGACCACGCGCCTCTCGCAGAAGTTAACATTGGTTAAAAAAAAAGAGGGTCTAAGGAAATCTTCGGTAACCTGGCAGAAGGCATAGCCTATCTTTTTAAATACGTGGATTTCTAAGTATCTTTTCTTTCTTCTTTTGAAGGTATGCGACCTTTTATCAAAGCTCTTTCTTCTTTTCATTGCACGTCATTGAAGCTATCCGCTTCTTATCTTCTCTTTCTTCTCTTCATTGCATGTCCTTGAAGGTATGCGCTTCTTGTATCTTCTCTTGCTTCTCTTCATTGCACGTCCTTGAAGGTATGCACCTCTTATCTTCTTTTGCTTCTCTTCATTGCACGTCCTTGAAGGTCTGCGCCTTTTATCTTCTCTTTCTTCTCTTCATTGCACGTCCTTGAAGTTATGCGCTTCTTATCTTCTCTTTCTTTACTTTATTGCACGTCCTTGAGCGTATGTCTCTCTTATATCTTCTCTTTCTTCTCTTTATTAAAAGTCGAAGATTTGCGACTCTCACATCTGATCTGTCGTTCTCATATTAAGCCATTGAAGATATGTATTTCTCCTATCTACGCTTTCCTATCCTTCTTAAAACTTTGTATTTTCTTCTCTATTATATATTGCTTATCGTCCTATTGCCAAGTACTTGAACGCGTTTCTTGCTTCCTTCCGCTCTGTCCTCTTCTAATTTAATATTTGACAAATGACTGACAGTAAATGCTCATCTTGCCATATACTCCAGTTCAGCAATCTAACAAGTGGATATACAATGATTCAGAATACAACGTATCCATATAAATTGCCCACAATATGGATGCGTTATTCGCTAGCCTATCTATTATGCCTGATGAGCCACGGTACACACGTTAGAAGACTTGATACAAAACTCGCCAGGTCTGCAGCACTCATTCTAAATTCCCCCGCTCAGATTCATGATTTCAATTTCATCACCCATCTTCTTAGATCCTTGATCAAAGAACTCAATGGCTACCACTCTTGGTGGGGTATTCAACGGCAGTAGCAAAACAATTCCGTGTGGAGACAAAGAGACAATTGATCAACTTTTGAACGAGTCAGTACATATGAGAAACGTCGATGTGGCAGTAAATGAGGCATGTCGCATTAAAGCAGGGTAACTTAAGCCAATACCAAATGAAAATGTTCATACAATCGCTGGTATCGCACAACCAGAAATCAGGAGATGTGCTGCTTCGAAATGCAAATAAAAAGCAGTGACGTAATCAGACACTCCCATTTTTGGATTGAATCCAGAAGACGGACGACTGAAATCAAGGACAAGTTTACTTCTAACTGTACAATTAACAGACCGGCAGCCTGAGCAAAGCCGAACTGAAAAATGGCGTGAAAGATGTGGTGAGGGATGGATGAAGATCAGAGATTAACTTGTGACGGGGCGTAATATGTGATGCCCTCGGTGGAGAGATCTGAACAGATTATGAACGAGATTGTCCGGGTGTAGATCGAACTTGAAAAAAATGGGGATATGCGGACGGCGATGTCTGGAAATGCGGAAAAATAAAAGACACGGAACACCTGCATAACTGCTCAAGAAAGCTAGAACCATGTACTTCAGTGGATCTCAAGATAGCAAACTAAAGAGCCTCAGGGCACTAGATTTCTGGTTCGATACTTTGTGAGGTTGCTGGACACAGACCTGAGAAGAATGCAATTTAATTTTTCAAATGGGTGGAACTACAGCACTGGACAAGAGGCAGACCATGAAAATATTGAATTGGCAGTGTTTTGAGTGTAAGTTAGTCTAACTGATGGATCACGGACAGACAGCACCATCGGCGGCACATCTTAGGTCTTGATGGCTCTATCATACACACACAGATTAGTGTTGCATTTGCAAAATGATAGGTTTTCAATTATGTCTAACTGATGGATCACGGACAGACAGCACCATCGGCGGCACATCTTAGTTCTTTATGGCTCTATCTTACACACATTGAGGAATCAACATTTCGCCCTGTCGTCTGCTGACGGAAGTTGATAGATGATATTGATGGGAATGATGATGATGAAGATAAAGATAATGATGGTGATGTTAATGATGATAATGATGAAGGTGGTAATGATGATGGTGGTGATGGTGGTGATGATGGTGGTGGTGGTGATGATGATGATGATGATGATGGTGGTGGTGATGATGATGGTGGTGGTGATGATGATGGTGGTGGTGATGAAGATGGTGGTGGTGGTTATGATGGTGGTGGTGGTTATGATGGTGGTGGTGATGATGTTGGTGGTGGTGGTGATGATGGTGGCGGTGATGATAATGGTGGTGGTGATGATGTTGGGGGTGATGATGGTGATGATGATGGTGGTGATGATGATGGTAGTGGTGATGATGATGGTGGTGCTGACGATGATGGTGGTGATGATAATGATGGTGGTGGCGAGGATGATGGTGGTGGTGATGATGATAGCGAGGATCGTGGTGATGATGATGGCGAGGATGGTGATGATGAAGATGATGATGATGGGGGTGATGATGTTGGTTGTGGTGATGATGATGTTTAGGATGAGGATGATGATGGCGAGGATGGTGGTGATGATGATGATGATGACGAGGGTGATGATGGTGATGATGGCGAGGATGGTGGTGATGATGATGATGATGACGAGGGTGATGATGGTGATGATGGCGAGGATGGTGGTGATGATGATGGTGATGATAGTGGTGATGAGGATGGTGATGATGGTGGTGATGATGATGGTGATGATGGTGGTGATGGCGAGGATGGGGGTGATGATGATGGGGATGATGGTGGTGATGATGATGATGGCGTGGATGGTGGTGATGATGATGATGATGATGATGGCGAGGATGGTGGTGATGATGATGATGATGGCGATAATGGTGGTGATGATGATGATAATGATGATGATGGCGTGGATGGTGGTGGTGATGATGATGATATTGATGAATATAAACCCTCCTCTTCTGCCGTTGTACGCCAGTCGTGTGTACGATCCCTCAGATCTGGTCCCTGGTCTACATAAAACATGAATGATTCTCTCCGAAGTTATGTTTTTTCAGTCTCTCTTTCGCCTATCCCTCTGGGGTAAATGGCATGACAATTTAGGAGATAGCATACTGTTGTCTTCTTTGTACATTGCATGCTATCTGTATTTTTGTGTGGACTTCCTGCTTCAACGTATCCTGTATGTCTGTACGTGTATCTATTTAAACGTCGACTCCATGTCATGTCCTCTGAGACGACATGTTCTTTATCAATTTTTGATGCATGCCGTAACCATTTATGCACGCCACCTATAACATTACATGCAACGAGCATGTAATCCTCGTCAAAATCATCATCATTCATCTTTTACCATCCCCAAAATGAAAATAAAGGCCGATGACTAGGTACTTCTTTCGCAGAACGGGGATCAACTGTAAAAGGCAAAGGCCGCCGTAGACGATGATGACATAATTAATTTTTTAGTAAGGATTAACTGCCCTACTTGTTATCCCCACTCTCTCGTCTCTAGACGCCCGACCCCAGTGGCAAGTCAAGGACAAGACGACTAGGGGGCGACTACGAGATGCATTGGGCTCCGCATCAAGCACCCGTGAAAAAGACGGTGGAGTCCGGAGCCGAACCCACACCACCTGATCGCGACGCCGACAGCTTAACCACTTGGCCACGGAATCCGTAGATCAACTGCACAGTAATGTAAATAGGCACGATGTATGGTCCTGGAGGTTAGGCTGCAACCTCACCGACACAAGACCAATCAATGAATAAGATACTTCGCCGACTAGGGCTCGTTGCATGGAATGACCATGTCTATGGCGACGTCTGATAGCCGCGTCCCAGGCAGCCTACAGGTCTATTTCTGTTGGTGCCGGGGTGATCTGTTTTAGTCAAGTGTTGCAAGGGCTTCCCCGTGGACGTCGCCAGTAAGAGCTCGACCAATTACCGTGGCCCGTCCCAATATCCTGCAGGAGCGTCTCGAGGTCTGGGACTTCCCGGAAAAGGCGAACAACGTGACCGGAGAAGGAGAGGCGACGGCGATCAATCGTTGACAAACTGTCTACAATGTGACTTCGTTGAACTACTTCACTGTTGAAAATAATGTCGTGGCAGTAGATCCCGAGGTGCGCCTCTGGTTGTGTAAGTGAAAGACCTCAAGACACTGCCGGTCCTGATGAAGTGGTATCCATGACTCGGAGCCGTACAGGATAATGGAAAGGGGGCGGGGGGGGGGGGAGGTAGGCGATGTATGAGGAATACATACGAAGCCTAGTCTTCAGAGAGAGCCTTCGCTGGGATCACTCTGCTGAGCGAGTGCATGGATGAAGCCCCTAAGCCCATCCAACAGGTGATGTTTTGACTGATGCGTGCGTTAAAGGACTGCTTGTTGTCAGACCATGATAATAAATACGAGTGAGATTCTTTCGATTGTGGTGTAGACGGCTCTCTTCCAATATGTGCGTTTGTTTCATTAAATGGACAGAAAAGTTTACAAATGTGGGGGTACAGAGAGCGATATGCACTTAAATATCCAGATGGCATGACGATTCTTTATTATATCGGATAAACTTTGGGGATCCAGGGAAATCGGGTTCCCTGTGAATATTAAGATTTTCAACTCAAATGTCAAATCGGATTTGCTCCACGGTTCGGAGATGGGGCGAACAACAAAGGAATTATTAAGCAAGGTGTACACGTTCGTGAAAATCTGTCAGTACAGAATTGTGAATTTGAAATAGTATGATAAGGTCACACTTGTCGACCTGGTGCGCAGGTCAAACCAGCTATCGGTGTCGAAAGATGTAAGGAAGTGACCATGGAGATTGATAGGTTCCACCCTGAGGAGGAATAAATGTGGCCTTACTTGACAGTGTCTGCACTGGAATCAGGTACGTAATTACTCACTCACATACCAACTTGCTCTCTCTGGGGCAGTGGTGTTATTCTTTCCCGTGGCATACACAAAAACGCCGACGGACCACTCGAAAAGCTCTGAATTTTTTTTTAAATGACTAGAATTAAAGAATAACTCATGTGCAAAAGGGTCAGTACGATGATAATCGTTGAAGACTGGAGTTTGACAGGTCATGGGTCACTAGACGAACCAACTACCTTCACTAGACCTGCCTTGGCTTGCCCTCGAATGGAGGGATTTGGGCAAAGAGGGGATGCGAGGCTGACTTGGGACAACTCAACAAAGAACAGTGGAGGACAAAATGACAATCATGAACCAGAGTTGAGGCACTGTACGAAGGATTGCTGCAGATCGGGTGAAGTGGAGGGAGTTTTTGTTACTGAGGAACAAAGGAACTAAGATGTATGAGAACCATGTGTATGAGAAGAAGAAGACTCCTTCACTCCTCAATTACGGGAGTTCGAGATCTCCACGGGGAAAAACAGCTCGTGCTAAATCGGTAATCGATAAACACAACACATAGAGGATCATCACGCAGCGATTGGTCCAGTCAAGATATTGCAGAGAACACTATGAAAGATAGCGATCAACGGCACGTGTAATCCACAATATTGAACGATAGTATTACAGTATTAATGGACATTCATATGGAGTATTCAAATAGCAGGAAATAGAAATCAGCAATTTGAAAAAGAAAATGGAGAGTGGTTAACAGGCAAAGGCAAAAGGCAAAGGCCGCCGTCCATCGTATACGATGATGGCACAGTTTATTTGCTTGCGCTATTTTTAGTAAGGATTAACTGCGCTTCTTTTTATCCTCTCTCTCTCGTCTAGAGCCGCCCAACCCCAGTGGCAAGTCAATGATATGACAACTAGGGAGCGACTACGAGATGCAGGGGACTTGGAAAAAGACGGCGGAGTTCGGAGTCAAATCCACACCACCAGAGCACGAGGCCGACGGCTTAACCACTTCGCCAAGGAATCCCACAAAATGGTTAACAGAGCAGACATTATTACACCAGGGCAACCCTAAATTTGTCCAGTGCTTTTCATTGCTGAAAGTGCTGGAGACAACGGACTAACTACGTAGCTTCTTTACTTCGTCATGTACCAGTATACTTCTTCTTCGTTCGTTCTCAATCTCCCGCTACCAAACCTCGAAAAAAGCTTTGCAAGTAGCGGAATGTAATCCAGAGAACGGAATGCGCTGTGTAGTGGTTTACAGTTTGACTGCGATATTTGCACCTGTCTGTCCAACACATCCGATATCAGCAAGCATTTTTGAGTACCGGGTTGCCCTCCCTCTTCGATCCCTTCTACCTAGCCAGTCTGCTCTGTTGCAGCCTATTATCCAGGATCACCGCGTGGAGGTATAGAAGGGTCTTGGCAGCTCTGTTTCGCTGACCCTGACCCTGCAGTTTATGCGCTGCTCAGCGTCTTGATCCCACACCAGTATACAGCTTGATCGACCGTGAGACGCGGTTATAACATGAAAATGCAACCCAACATGAGGAGGTTGTCGAACTACGCTCGATATGATTTGAGGAGAAGAGCTGTAGTGTCAAGGACAGATACACCGGGCAGGAACGATGAAATAGAGAATAAAGATATCAATAAAAAAGCACAAAACAAGAAGCAACAGAGACAAACAAAAAGATAATAAAATAGACAACGGAAAAAGGCTGGTGGATAGCGAGGAGGCAGATGTAGTTGTTTGAAGATACTAATGCTGAGCGAAGGTTTAGAACTGGCAAAGAATCTTTGTCGCCATCAAGATCAACGGGTATCGTGCTGGTGCTCTAACCATACTTCTCTACGTATGCGAAAGATGGACAGTCGATAGCTAGCTTCTCAGAAAATGTAATACTTTCCATGTAAACTGTCTCCGCAGGGTGCTCTGGGTCGTTTGGATGGCGCCACCTTAGCATGCGATGGGCAAACGATCGATCCATCGATCGACTGACCGACCAACAGTTCGAATGTCCCACCGACGGACCGGTAGAATAACTAGGAAAAAAACAAACAAACTATCAAACAATCTTACAAACAAACAAAAACAAAAATTACCGACTAACCAAATAAAAAAGTTAACAGTTAAGCCATCTTAACAACTAAGCAAATCGCCAACTAAGCAAACCAACGAACCAACCAACAAAAAACCAACAAACTATCTAGCTAACTAACTAACTAACAAGAGTTATAGTAGACGTGGAGCTAAGTGTAACGGACGAATGGTGTGATATTATTGAAGACCTTTTCTTCACGAGTGCGTGGTAGATTTTGATGGAGATGGAGATAATGATGATGATGTTGAAGATGAAGATGATAACGGTGATAGTCATGTTGATGTTGTTGCTGGTGGTGATGATATTTATGATGGCGGTGGTGATAACGTTGCTGTTGATGATCGTGATTTTGATAGTAATGATGATGAAGATGATGCCAGTGGTGATGACGATGGGGGTGGCAGTGGTGTTATTCCAACGATGATGATAATTGTTGTGAAAAGATTATAATGATGATGATGATGATTGGCTGTGATGAAGATTGAGACGATAATGATTATTTCTATTTAAGATTATGGGGATTATTTATAATTATTAAATAAAATATTGCACATGCTTACACATGTTCTTATAAACATAGGTACACACAAGCTTAAATACAAAGTTACACACATGTTTAAGCCACACGTAAACACATACCAGCTCACAATCTTACACACATGTTTAGGGGCACACGTAAACAAATACCAGCTCACAATCTTACACACACGTTTAGGGGCACATGTAAACATATACCAGCTCACAATCTTACACACATGTTTAGGGGCACACGTAAACAAATACCAGCTCACAATCTTACACACACGTTTAGGGGCACATGTAAACATATACCAGCTCACAAACTTACACACAAGTTTAGAAGCACACGTAAACACATACCAGCTCACAATCTTACCAACAGGATAACGAGAAAGCTTACCTACAAATGCACAAATATGTTTTGGCCAAAAAACTAACATGCATGCTTGCACGCAAGCTCACACACACGCCTACACAGTGATCACACATGGTTACGCACATGATTACACACAAACTTACACGCAATTTGCTCTGGCTTACATACAAACTTTCACATAAGCTTACACACAAGCTTGTACAAATGCTTAGATCTAAGCATAACCCAAAAACTTACACACAAAGTTACAATAATAAAAATAACCGTCCATCACAAGCGATGACAACAACAGCAGTCAGACATGTTGTGCTGCACCTCCCCAGCGATATTGACAACAGCAGTCAGACATGTTGTGCTGCACCTCACCAGCGATATTGACAACAGCAGTCAGACATGTGCTGCACCTCACCAGCGATATTGACAACAGCAGTCAGACATGTTGTGCTGCACCTCACCAGCGATATTGACAACAGCAGTCAGACATGTGCTGCACCTCACCAGTGATATTGACAACAGCAGTCAGACATGTTGTGCTGCACCTCACCAGCGATATTGACAACAGTAGTCAGACATGTTGTGCTGCACCTCACCAGTGATATTGACAACAGCAGTCAGACATGTGCTGCACCTCACCAGTGATATTGACAACAGCAGTCAGACATGTGCTGCACCTCACCAGTGATATTGACAACAGCAGTCAGACATGTGCTGCACCTCACCAGTGATATTGACAACAGCAGTCAGACATGTTGTGCTGCACCTCACCAGTGATATTGACAACAGCAGTCAGACATGTGCTGCACCTCACCAGTGATATTGACAACCGCAGTCAGACATGTGCTGCACCTCACCAGTGATATTGACAACAGCAGTCAGACATGTGCTGCACCTCACCAGTGAGTTCAGAGGTGGATGTATAGTCCAACTGTGTCACGGAAAATCCTGCCACATACTTAGTAATTAATGTTCGAATTAGACATGTGAGTTTCAGTCGTTTTGTCTTTTCGAAAAGTACAAGTGCGTTTGTTCCTTGTTTCGGATACCCGGTGTTCTTTGGTAATGAAGGTGACTCTGATGGTGGTTCTACGTCATGCCTTGCGGTCCTGTGCAATGCATCCCCATGCCTTTGCATCGATGCTGAAGCGTGTCAGAGATACTTTGAGGGAGTCTTTGAAACGCTTCTTTCAGCTCACCATACATTACTTGTTTCGGGATGTGGTTGTCTGACATGTGCACGACGGGGGCCAGCCCCCCTGATCTGGGTTTTCTTCAACAGTGTGTTGATGTTCGCCATTTTTGCCTTTATGAGGATCTCGGTGTCTGGTACCCCATCCTGCCACTTTATTTTGAACAATCTACGGTGGCACCTTGTATGGAAATGGTTCATTTTCTTAGTTTGGCTGCTGTACACAGTCCGCGTCTCACTGGCATACATAGCTCGGTAGACTATTAGTTTCAAATCAAGCCTGGATCAAGAGGCTGAGCAGCGCATGAGCTGCAGTGGTCAGCGACCTATAGCTGACTGCTAGCGTCAGGGCCAGCGAACCAGAGCTACCAAGACCCTTCTACACCTCCACGTGGTGATCCTGGATAATACGCTGCAGCAGGGCAGACTGGCTAAGGAGAAGGGATCGAAGAGGCAATGCTAACCCGGTACTCAAAAAATGCTTGCTGAAGTCGGATGTGTTGGACCGAAAGGTTCAAATATCGCAGTCAAATTGTAAACTACGACACAACGCATTCTGTTCTCTGGACTAAATTCTGCTACTTAAGCCCTTTCAGGGTTTGGTAGTGGGAGATTGAGAACGAACGAAGAAGAAGAAGAAGAAGGAATCAAGCCTAAGACCCTTCCAATTCCAGACGCTGTTGCGCAGTTAGTATACAGCTTCACGGTAGCTTACACTCACACTTACACACAAGCTTACACACACGTACGTGCATATGTTTACACACAAACTTACAAACAGACTTACACACGAACTTACCTACAAAAATACACACAATCTTACACACAAACGTACACTTACGTTTACACACACTCTTACACACACGTTCGCGTACATGCTTACACACATACACTCCCACAAAAATACACACAGTCTGACACACCATAAGAACTTACACATAAGCTTACCCACACGTCTTCGCACTAGCTTAAATGTTAGACAAAATTTACAGACGTTCGACGAGAAAAGAAACCATTTTTCGTTCGTGTTGATCTTGCACGCACTTAATAAATCTCAGGTAGCTTTCTCGACGCCACAGAGACGACGAACAACAATATGGTACACCTGCAAACATCCAGCATTTCTTACTAACTTGGAACTGGAAATGATAATAGACACTTACTTGAAACGGATAACAATTCCTATCTAATATATAATGCAAACACTTAACAATAATGGATATTTTTATTTCAAAATTTCGGAGACCTGTATGCATTCTTGGCATAACGAAAGGTCCTGGTCTGTGTCAGGGTTAGAAATCAACGGTAATGTTAATGGAATGTTTCAGATATTAGGTAAAAGAGGACTAAAGAGTGCTGTAGTTAGGGCTAGTAACTTGGTTATGTAAATAAATTGATATTCTTTTTTTCGACGTCCGTTCTCTAACTCCAGCTACCAATCCATAAAATGACTTTACAAATAGCAGGATGTAGTCTGGAAAACGGAATGAGTTGTGTTGAGTTTACAGGTTTACTGCGATATTTGCAGCTCTCGGTTCAACACATCCGATTTCAGCAGGCATTTGTGGGTACCGGGTTAGTCTTGCCCTTCTCCTTAGCCAGTTTGCCCTGTTGCATCTTGTTGTTCAAGATCGCCACGAGGAGGAGAAGAAGGGACGGAGAAGCCTATTATGTAACTAGATATATTAAATCGAAGCTGCACATCTTCAATAGCTGATGGCTCTCCGACGTACTTGATATTCAAATATAACAACTACCTTAGATCTGTGGTACACATCATGGACACAGGATGTAGAGATATGGCGAGAGTATTTGTTTGTTCGTGAAGACGATCAGAAAACAAGTATATATCTGCTCTCAAGAATCACATAAAACGAACAAAAAATTTAAAAATGTTAACATTTAAAAAAACTTTAAGCGGAGGCTGAACTTCATTGCTTCGGGTTTTTTCCCAATTTTAGCTCGGTCTCTCTCGGCAGATGGGTGCACCACCTGTCGAGAGCATCGCACAAAGCACGAACTCCGTAGCTCCAGCGATGAACCCAGGGATCTCCGGAAAATATTGACATCGTGGACCGACCGTCGCAGCTCGAAATCGAACACCGACCGCCTGAACAGGAGGCAAACGGCTTGACCACTTCGCACCCGAAGTGACCCCCGACAACAGAAAATGAAGCGACGTAATAACCAGGCTGAAAGCCGAACACCAGATCTGGGGTTGAGGATAAAGCAGTGACTTTAACTGACAGCGGGTAGTAACTCATCAGAGTCAACTAACAACAGCTGAATAAGTCACTATGCCGCATCCAAGGGGCGGTCCTGGAAACACACTGCAATAGTTTAGTCTGGCTACGAGAATGGGGATAATGACAGAGATAATGCCCCCAAACAAAAAACAATATCAACATAAATTTACAGTGGCTGGTGAAGAAATAGATCAGGTCACGCATTTTGAATATCTGGGCTCCAGAATTGACAGAAATGGCGATTGCTCGAAAGAAATCAGAACAAGACTAGCAATGGCAATGCAGAAACTGAACAGCCTGAAGAAATTATGGCAGAGAAATCAAAATGACAAAAGTGAAAGTCTTGAGAGCCTGTTTTTTTCCTGTGGTAGCATATAGCCGCGAATCATGGACGATTACCAAAACTTCTAGATTAAGAATCGAAACTTTCTGGCCAAAATATTACAAGAAAGATTGTTAGAATACCGTGGACGGTAAAAAAAAAGACAAATATGGACATTTATCAATTTATCAATTCTTTTCTTACCAGAAAATGTAATTACTTTGGTCACATCAAGAGAGACAACGGTTTTGAGAGAACAGTGATGGAAGGTTCGGTGCCAGGCAAGAGAGGAAGGGGTAGACGAAGAAGAAGACGATGGCATCAAGATATCCATAAATGTCAGGGTACGATTGTGACGGAGGCTGGGGTTTTAGCAAGGTAAAGAGTTTCTTTCAGGCAGGCTGGGATTGGAGCGACGTTCTATAAAGGACATGCTTCATGATGATGATGAGAAAGGAATAGCAGTGGAAAAGTAAACCGGGTACTAGAGCAATCTGTGATTGGATATGTCGGTTCGAAAGGCGCGGTATCGCAGCCTCGCTGCAACCTACGACACAACGTTTCAACACCATTGTGAGGATGAGCGGCGAAGACGTACAATATCAGACGTCCGCCATGCCACAAGAAAGATATGTGTTAATGTATTAGACCAGTGGGACCACCTCCCAAAAAGTGTCCAACCTGGCCAAGCCCAACGTCATCCACCATTTACGACTACGGAATAAAGGCCGACCGAGTATCCAGACATGTATATAGAATCAATGACTTCTTATAGATTGGAGAGAGGGTGTTAATATTAGTAGTAGTTTTTGTTGTTGTGTAATGCCCACAATGAGTAAGTTTACTCTTTTGTGCGCACTGAAAAGGAGGTTAAGAAGGGGGTTGTAGTAGATTTCCTCCCACCCTGAACATGCTGATGAAGATGGACTGCGATTCTCCAGGTGGTCATGCCATGCTTGCTTCATCTGCGTGGTGCCCACTACTATGGGGATCACATCGATCCACATCTCGTCAGGCAGGATGCCTGGCAAAAGAGCCTGTTTCAAGGGACGACTACATGGAATAAAGATTGTGGTCTTAGTCAGTGTATTGACCCTGTCGCGACGTCCTGGTCAGTATTCTGTGCCTAACGGGACTAACGTCTCAGTTCTCCTTATGTAGAGTTCACTCTCAGGAAACAGCATTACGATATTGCTAGACATTGTCTCAACTAGAGCCCGAGAGGGACTAGGAGAGTTGGGGACACCAAGGACCATCAGGTGAATTACAAAAGATAATGAAACTAAAACATGGGTGTGTAATTGTGTAAATCGTACGAACATAACTCAAAATTATACTCATCAGCTAGAGCCGTATGTTGTAATCAAAAGTTGTCAATGATGAAGTATGTGAGTTGTTATTGTACTATACTTTAAATTGTTAAGACGTGGGCGGTAAGGTCCATTCCTCGCTTTCTATCCTTGTATAAACCAGTTTACGTTTTACAGCTGCGTTGACTGGAGCGCGTCAGTAATGGAGATTGAACTCGGTAGATTTACCTTTAGGAAAAGGAGTATTATCACTCTGTTACTCGGGGCTTTTTCTTATGAAAACAACATAAAAAAAGGCAGCGGTAAGAAGTATATGCTGACACGGTGATCACAAGAAGTCACGAAATCAAACGACGAAAAAGAGGCTGCAGAAATTTACGAAAGTGTCAAATGAAAAGAATGATAGATTGATAAGAGACATAAAGGATGAAATAGATGAGAAAGAATAACTAGCAAAAACAAGAAAATAATGAAAAAGAAGAAAATAGAAGATGAATCGGGATATGAAGAGAATGTAGAAGAAAAATTGTGTGGCAACATGAAGAGGTAACAAATTAAAAGAAAAAGACAAAAAAACCGATAATGATGACGATGAAGGATGGTGATAAAGAAGAGGAAGAAAATAAAGAATAGAGAGGAAGAAAAAAGGAGAAGGAGAGGGGTAGGAGCACTAGAAGAAGGAGTGATGATGATATAATCCCTATAGCTGTGAGCTTGCAGCTCTTGACAGGCCCAATGCCTCCCGAACAAAAGCACACGGCCTCCTCAATTGTTGTAGTGATGTGGAGAGCGTGTTGAGTATGGTGGGGTGTGGTGGTAGCAGCAGGTTCTGCAAATCGGCCAGCTTAGGGCATACAGTCAGGAGCGGCTCGACTGACTCCTCGTGGTCATGGCAGAATCAGCAGTTTTCGTTCACATAGTGGGTCTAATATATTCAGATGTTTGTTGGGAGGGGCATGGCCTGTTCTCGGCTTCAAGATCAAACTTTGGTCTCTTCGGTTCAGTTTCCTGGCTGAGTCCTGGAGATCTGGTTTTGCTTGGTTTTCAAAATATACTTGGCCTGTCTGGTATGTGGCCCACTGATTTAGCCAGTCCTGTCTATAGTTTTATTGCAGGACTTGCTTGCAGGGAGATGAAGAGGTAGAATTATAAGTAGCAGAAGAAGAAGAAGATGATGAAGAAGAAGAAGAACAACAACAAGAACAAGAATGAACAAGTAGATGAAGAAGAAAAAGATGGGGAAAAAGAAGACGAAGAAGACAATGAATGAAAAGAACAAGACGACAAAGAAAAAGAAAGATAGTAAGAAAGAAAGCGAGATAGAAATAAATAATGAAAGAAAAAAAAGAAACAAGGAAAGAAAAAAAAGAATGGAAGAAAGAAAGAAAGAACAACAGGTAGTATTTCTTCTTCTTCTGCGTACGCAGTCAGACAGTAACCCTTATTTTTTCGAAAAAAGCGGCGGTCATCCTGAGGCTGTCGCCACTGCCATAGAGCTTGTCTTGCAGTTCCACTGGTAATGGCCACATCTGCTCTCTCTGATCCTCGTATGTCGGGCAGTTCTGCAGCAGATGTTCAGCGGTCATTTTACCAGTACCGCACGGGCATTCGTCGGTACACCCTATCTTCAATTTGTTGAATAGGTGGTACCTCAGTCTATTGTGGCCAGTGCGAAGTCTGAAAACAACGACCTGCTCTCTTCGGTTCAACTGGTAATAGGCATCGTTTTTGGTGTAACCAGTATGTTCGGTTTCCCATTTGGTCATGTATCTGGCTTTGATAAGCCGTTTTGACTCTTCGTACGTCATACTGGTATCTGTGTGTGGTAGTCTTGCACCTTCTTTTGCCAGTCTGTCTGCCTCCTCGTTGCCTTGGATGTTGCAGTGTGACGGAACCCACTGTACCACTACCCTTTTTGGTGCGGACTGCTGGCACATTTTGCAGAGTGCTGCTCTTAAGTCATTAAGCTCAGTGTTTTTCTGGCTTTTTAGCGCTGTGACTACGGCGAGAGCATCTGTCAGCAGGACTATATGGCTCTCATTTTCACTGTGTGTCACCATTTCTTCCACTGCCGCCCTCAGTGCCTCTGCCTCCGCTCTGAAATTGCTTCTGTACTTACCAGTAGCGAATGACAGTGTTAGGTAGTATTTGAAGATCCATGAATTTTAAAAAGAGGATGGAATTAGAAAAGGAAGAAAACTAAGATGAATGTTTCATAACAGAAATTAAAACTGAGCACAAGACATGGATGGGCGAAGGCAAGCCATACCTGGCTGTCTTCCAGACGTGCAGCACCTCCAGTCTGACACCTGCATGGTGCATTTCCAGGTAGCTATCTTTGATAAATAATTGTAACGAACTGGCACTCCATGCATAATACATTTGCATTAGCTTCAAGTTAAAAGGAAGAGTGCCTAAAATATGCACTTTGCGTGTAAGCAAATGCAAAATATCGATTTTCATACAGATGCCATAATTTTTAGTCACTTTAATTGAACCTATCCAATAACAAGAGAAACTACTACAGCTGGTTCAACTACAAGAAGCATATGGTTATTGGTGTCGTTATTTGTGGTGGTGTTGCTGTGTCATTTGTTGGTGTTATTGTTGCAATTAGTGGTGTTGTTGTGGTTGCGATTAGTGTTATTTTGCTCTGATGTTGCTGCCATTGGTGTTGTTGTTAGTGATGTTGTCGTTGGGCGGTGTTGTTGTTGGTGTTCTTGTTGCTAATGATAGTGTTGTTCAATCTCAATCCTCCTTCAGTTGTCTTCTTACTTCCTCAACTCTTCGAAGGTACCTCTTTACCTCCTAAACTCTCCCTTAGTTGCCTCCTTACCTCCTCAATTCTCCTTACTTCCATCTTTACCTCCTCAACCCTCCTTAGTTGCCTCCTTACCTCTTCAACTCTATTTAGGTGCCTGCTTACCTTCTCAATTTCTCTTAGTTAGCTCCTTACCTTCTCAACCCTCCTTATGTGCCTCCTTACCTCCTCAACTCTCATTAGTTGCCTCCTTACCTCCTCAACCCTCCTTAGTTGTCTCCTTACCTCCTCAACCCTCCTTAGTTGCATCCTTACCTCCTCAACCATCCTTATGTGCCTCCTTACCTCCTCAACCCTCCTTAGTTCCCTCCTTACAACCCCAACCCTCCTTAGTTCCCTCCTTACCTCCTAAACCCTCCTTAGTTCCCTCCTTACCTCATCAACCCTCCTTAGTTCCCTCCTTACCTCCTAAACCCTCCTTACCTCCTAAACCCTCCTTAGTTCCCTCCTTACCTCATCAACCCTCCTTAGTTCCCTCCTTACCACCTCAACCCTCCTTAGTTCCCTCCTTACCTCATAAACCCTCCTTAGTTCCCTCCTTACCACCCCAACCCTCCTTAGTTCCCTCCTTACCTCATCAACCCTCCTTAGTTCCCTCCTTACGACCCCAACTCTGCTGAGTTCCCTCCTTACCACCCCGACCCTCCTCAGTTGCCTCCTTACCTCCTTAGTTCCCTCCTTACCACCCTAACCCTCCTTAGTTCCCTCCTTACCTCCTAAACCCTCCGTATTCGCCTCTTTACCTCCTAACCCTCCATTGTTCCCTCCTTTAACTCCCCAACCCTCCTTAGTTCCCTCCTTACCTCCTCAACCCTCTTTAGTTCCCTCCTTACCTCCTAACCCTTCTTAGTTCCCTCTTTCGACATTCCTTGCAGGATGAACATCCTCTGTAATGTGCAATGCATGTGCCAGAACAGATCCGTTAGGACAATTTATCCTGTCAACGAATCGCATCTCATCCAGGATCTGTTATTGAAACACGACATTGGCCAGGTTAGGTACGCTTCCTACTCCTCAGACATGTGCCTCTGCGACATTTCGATTTGTCCAAGACTCAAAATACCACTCAAAAGGACAATATTTCATGGTATGGAGGACATCAAGACATAACCTATGAAGTGCATCATGAATATCGAAGAAAATGACTTAAACAAATGCGTTCATCAGTGGAAGGA
The DNA here is from genome assembly GCA_036924085.1 of Ariolimax columbianus. Lineage (NCBI taxonomy): Eukaryota > Metazoa > Mollusca > Gastropoda > Stylommatophora > Arionidae > Ariolimax > Ariolimax columbianus. Next base: position 14,944,811 of record JAVGWX010000021.1, read on the forward strand.
CAGCTGAAAGAAGTGTGTCACCTCAGAATATGCCCCTTTAGAAGATGAATTGTTTATTTGTATTGGTTACACGGTTAGCGGAACGGCGTAAATAGCGTCTGACAGGCTACGTATCCACCTTGCTCTAATTTACACTTTCACCTCCACCAGTCTCAAAAATAGGCGATCGTATATTACAGGGGCAAACAGAAGCTTGGATTGACATGGCAAGTCAACAGTAGATTTTCACCAGCCAATAAAATATGAAACAAAGGAGGTCACATCTCCCTACGACGTCTAACAACATAAGTGAACTGAAGATAGAAAGATAGAAAGGTTGTGAACGAAATAGGTAAGTTATATTATTTTTTCCAAACAACATGTACGATATTCTCGCTTTCAAATAAACCCCAGAACATCAAAAGAAAGTCTTAACGGCAAATATCCGCGGCCTAACGACAACCCAAACTACTTGGGCGTCATATTTGATCGGCGCATGACATGGAAAAGTCAGATCGAGAGAAAACGAATGAGAGCCAGACAAAGAATGGCAATCATGAGGAAACCCGCTGGTACAAGCTGGGGAGCAGACGAAAGAAAACTCAAGAAACTGTACACTGGAAGAGTGAGACCAGTTCTCGAGCATGGCATTGCGGTATGGGCAACAGCAACAAAGACGAACTTTGATAAAAATAACAAACTTTAAAACCGAGCCTTGAGAGTTATAACAGGAAACATGACGTCAACGATAATTAAAGAATTTGAAAAGATTACAAATCTGCAATCCATGACAGACAGAAGAGACTGCATAGCCCAGCTGCAAGCAGAGAAACTAAGAAGACTGACAGACCATCAATGTATCAGAGACTAAATAGATTTGCAAAATGGAAACTAAAGGGGAGAATCTTTGCAGAAATAGCCAAAGCAAAGATGAACACCTATGAACACCAAAACAACACCATAGCCCATCCCTACTGTACACAAACCCACATGGAAGCAGCATATCATTACGGAGGTGGTAGAAAATATACCAGGTATTAGAAACAAGAACAGCACGTCTGAAAAAGAAAAAATAGACATTACCCTGAGGTACACAGTGGAAAACCACCCAAGCATGGACTGATCCCATGCATTTACCGACGGTTCTGTAACAAACACAACACAGAATGGAGGGGCAGGTGTATTCCTGAGCCTAACAAATGGTAGAAAAATAACACTGTCAGTGGCAACTGGAAAATTCTCAAGCAATTTCAGAGCGGAGGCAGAGGCCCTGAAGGCTGCAGTAAAAGCAATGCTGACAGGCGAAAGCAATGAAAGCCAGATAGTCCTGTTTACAGATGCCCTGTCCGTGGTTACAGCACTAAAAAGCCAGAAAAATACTGAACTAAATGATTTAACATCAGTACTCTGTCAACTATGCCGGCAGTCTGCACCAAAAAGAGTAGTGGTAAAGTGGGTTCTATCCCACTGTAACATCCAAGGCAACGAGCAGGCAGACAGACTGGCAAAAGAAGGTGCAAGACTACCACAACCAGATTCTAGTATGACCTACGAAGGGTCCAAAAGGTTTATTATGGCCAGATACATGGTCAAATAGGATACAGAACATTATGGATACACAACAAATGATGCCTACTACCAGCTGAACAGAAGAGAGCAGGTCGTGGTCTTCAGACTCCGCACATGACACAATAGACTGAGGTAACATCTATTCAGTAAACTGAAGATAGGTGGCACTGACGAATGCACCTGTGGTACAGTGAAAATTACCGCTGAACATCTGCTGCAAAAATTGCCCGACATACGAGGACTAGAGAAAGCACATGTTGCCATCACCAGTGGCAACACTAGACAAGCTCTATGGCAGTGTTGACATCCTAAGGGTGACAGCTGCTTTCTTCGAACAAATTCAAGTTGACGTCTGACAGCGTACGAAGAAGAAGAAGAATATCCCTCATGGATTTGAATATTGATGTTTGATCACATCTCAGTATATGAAACGCAGCAACTCCCTTTTGTATCAACCAAAACACTACAAGAAAAACGGTCATTCTAAGAAACTACAGGATCGTACTCCCAGCCATCCCAAGCCCCAAACAAGATAGACTCTCATTCGAAATAAAATACATCATCAGGTTTCTAACCTAAAAAAGCAGATCTGGTCATACAGTGGATCCCGGTCCACTGTAGTATCCTTGGAAAGCAGAAGGGAGATGAACTCGTAAAGGCCGGAAATGGCAACATGTAAACTCGTCAACCACATAGCTATAAAGAAGGAAAGACGCATCAATCTATTCATGAAGACGGAATGGAGAAACCAGCACACAAAAAATAAGCCAGAAAATGACAGCATAGAAAAACTTGACTTTGACTTTGTAGACGCAAGGCCTAATCCTACAGAATGGGTCTCAGAGACACCGCCACATGCAAATGTGGAACAGCCAAGCAAACACTAGAAAATATCCTGCAAGGCTGCCCCACTCATGCAAACCAAATAGATGGAGTCTGGACCGAGGAAACGATTAGACTCGAAAGGCTGTGGTGGACCACCGAAGTCCTTAAACGCAGTTTGCTTCGTGAACCTCACAGGTATAGACGCATAGCATCAGTTGGTCACAGAAGAACAAAAGGAAGAAGAAGAATAAGAGAAATAACAAGTAGAAAATGTACGTTGAATTAGCTTTCTGACATATCCGGATATTCCCGATGACATTTTCTCTAAAAATGTTTTATTCAGTGTTGAGTCTTGACCTACTTTAGACAGGCCGTCTGATTCGCCTGGAGACGTTGAGACGTCACATTCCACCACGGACAAAATACTGGAACTCATATTGAATCAAGGTTTATAATCAATCCATGCTCCACTCATAGAAACAAACAAATTCACGGTATAAAACACAACACATCACTTTGTTTCACGAACACGCTATTGTAGTGGCACTGATAGCTGACACGTGCAAGTTCCGTTATTCAGTCAGCCGTGGAATGTGATATTTCAAATGGATTTCTCGTGAGTAAGAAAGCTTGTATCTACAGTAGGCTGTGGTTGAGCCTTTTATGCGCTGTTTGGTCTTTTTTTTGGTTTAAATTTCCTCTTTCTTTTCGACATATGTCTAACAATAGATACCAGTTAAACAGAGCTAAAAGAATGGGAACGCTGAAACCTTCCAAGCTGGCTACACAAGGCGATGCAGAGATAACTATGCATGACATTGTTACCCGTCATCTGACGTGTCCATTAGCGAGCAGACCTTGGAGACGATACCATATCCAGCTAAGAACCTTTTCTTCTCCTTTATGTGTTGACACCTCTACTATATGCATTCATCCCTTCCTCTGTGAATGTTGTTGTTTTTTGTGAATGCCCACAACGAGTAGGTTTATCTTTTGTCCGCCATGAAATGGACGTTAAGTGGCGGGTTGCAGTAGCTTTCCTCACATCCCGAGCGGGCTGATGAAGGTCGACCGGAGTCCTGTAGGCGGCTGTGCAATGCGTGGCTTCATGTGCGTGTCGCTAACTTCTACGGGGATCATATCGATCCCCCATCTTGTTAGCCAGGCTTCCATGAAAACAGCCCAATTCCAGGAAGGGCTACAAGGAAGCCAAGGTGAGGGTCTAGTCCTGTATGTTTTGCCTGAACCTAACATGTCTGATCAGTGTATTGTGCCTGACCAGTCGTTAGTATTCCTTCCATTCCTCTATGATTTGATAGCTAACATGTTTGTGGGTTCTTGCCCCCGTTAGAGGCCTCCTAGTTATAATATTAGATTTGTCTCTATGTTCATATTAAGCAGTATCTAACCATGCATATACAGTGTTTATTTTTACACTGCATGGGACTGGCAAACACACCATGTCTATTGAAATGTAGCATGAAGTATCACAAAGCAGATAGCAGTATTGTAACAAAAATATTGCATAAAATATAAAATGAAGCTACAATAATATCGAGAGAAAGAGAAGGATCATGGGCCGACATTAGACAAAATTATTCGCTTGTTCGAGGAACAGATGAAATGCCAAAAAAGAAACTCTAAAAGTCTCTCAAAATCGTCAACATTGATATCATCTCCTAGAAGATGATTACACAGAATCGTTCTTCCAGGCATGCTAGAATCACACAAGGCGCTCAGATCTCGGAGTAAAATATCAAAGCCGAGGATCAGAAAAGGAGATGTCAGAAATAATAGAACGCAGTATGTAGCCATATACAACTCCACAGATATGTATCCCAAGAGAGACGCACTCTGGCATGTTACTACAACTGGACTTTACAGCATATCTCCTAGCACAAGCTATACTGTCTCCATCCTCGTTTGCGATGTGTAACTATAATAAACACAACCTGATCGACAGAGACACTTCAACAAAACACAACACAACCAAGCACATACATACACACAATCATTATAATGGATGAATCACGGCCCTCAAGCCACACAATCGCGTATATGTCCTGATATATCCAAAACGACTGTCGTTAAAGAGACGAATTTTTACCGAAATAAACACAATACAAAACAGACAAAGCGTGCCATGTATATTCCAAATCTATATCTGTATGCATCCTTCTCTTTCATTTTACAGCGATATTTTCAATGAGAACAGGTAGCCGATATATAAAAAATACTGATTTTCTTAATTAAGCTGCTGATTTGCGTAGTGGCAAAGCACTATCTTTTCACAGCAATGAAGAAACATTGGCGAACTCTTAAACGAACTTCTATTCGCAGACGATCAATCAGACAAGGCAGCTTCAGAAATACAATTACAGAAGCATATTGAAAAACTAAACATAACATGTAAAGAATACAGCATGGAATACAACGTAGAAAAAAAACTGAGGTCATGAAAATATCTAGGAAAAGCAGGAGCAACAAATATCTTCATTGAAAAGCATTATGTCGAACAGGTGAAAGATTTCACATTCCTTCTCAACACAATATCAGTAGACTGAATAAACACTGCGAGAATTCACACAGATCTATAATATCAAATCAATTCATTGGACAATTATCACCAATAATGAATTGCAAGCACGTGACAATAACTACCAAAAGAGCTCCATTCAATTCGACTTTCGTCCTGACCTTGTGCTACGAATGTAAAAATTGAATACTAACATCAAATGAAGAATACAAATTGTAATATAAGAAATTAAATGGCAAATGGTGTTTAATGTTGGTAAATGTACAATCAATGGCATGGGTAGATCCATATGGAACATAATTACAGAATGGGAGAGAACAATATTAGACAGATAGAAAAAGAAAGGGATCTAGAGGTTATAATAGATCATACATTTAAGTGATTGAGCAACTCCAGGTAGAAGTAACAAAGGTAAGTGCAATGTTGTGGATAATTAACAGAAATAACAAAGGAGCAAGAAAGTGGTAGTCAAACTGCATAAAGCATTAGTTAGACCTAGATTGAAGTAATATGTACAGGTGTGGAGTCCTTATTATATAGGGGATATTAACATGCTGGAAAGGATACAAAGAAAAGCGACATAAATAATAGTGAGAATCTAGAATTATAATTATGAGGAATGACTCAGAAAATCCGGCCTACAGTGTCTAGAAAAGATCAGAATTGGAGATGATTTTATATAGGCTTATAAAATATTCAAAGGAAAGGATACATTAGACTATAACAAATGTTTTCTCTTTAAAATACAACCGCCTACAAGAACAAGAGATCAGTCACACATTGGTTAAAGAAAGGTCCAGATTAGATACAAAAAAATTTTCTTTGAGTCAGAGAGTGGTGAGTACTTGGAATGCATTGCAAAAGGAAATAATAAAGGCAAGGTCAATTAATGCATTAGGATGGGCAGCCGGCGTGGGTTAGTGGTTTAGTGACACGGCTCACAACCCAAAGGTCCTGAGTTCGCTTCCAAATCATAGCACTGGTCATTGCCCGAGGTTAAAAAAATCCTATGAAAATGCAGGAGGAAGCAGACCCTTACAAAAATGCATGACAAAGTCGGATGCACTGGGTCGACTGGAGTAAATTAAAAACGTAGTACAACGTACACCGCCTTTGGAAACAGAGAAATAAGGAAAAACAAAAAAAAAGAATATGTATGCATTCAAGTAAAGATTGGATGCGCATATGTATTTTAGATCAAGAGAATCTAAAAGAAACTGGTGGTATACACTGCAGAGTCTTCTAAGGCAGTATAAAGAAGTTAAGTTGAATTCCTATGAGAAATATTGGATGTAACAAGTAGAGACATGATAAGAAACGAACACATCAGACCACTGTTGGGACAACACCAGTAATAGACCGCATAAAAAGACAGCAACTAAAATGGTTTGGCTGCGTACCAAGTCTACCACATTACAGCACACATCAACAAGCAGTGTTATTTTTATACAACGGATTTAAGGCCAAATGTCGACTTCGAAGAGGTTCGAAGAGTAGGGCTCGTTCAAGAGATTTCTACATAATCTGCCGCTGAGAGTAACAACAGCACTAGCGGAAGAAGAAGTTTCGAGTTGAAACTCCTGCTGACGGTGCTCTCAAATCGACCCAATCGTTAATTGGACACTTGCCTTACTATTCGAAGTTGAAAGTCTGCGAGGAAGAGAACTTGGCACGCCACGTCATAAACAACATGGAAACGACATGCAGCCTAGATAGCAACTTGTATCAGAGTCAGAAAACTTGAACTAGCCAAATAATGAGAGCCAGACAAAGAATGGCAATCTGGAAACTTGCTGGAACAAGCTGGGAGCAGACGAAAGAATACTAAAGCAACTGTACACTGGAAGAGTGAGACCAGTTCTCGAGTATGGCATTGCGGCATGGACAACAGCAGCAAAGGCGAACTTCGATAAAATTAGCAAACTTCAAAACCAAGCCATGAGAGTTATAACAGGAAGCATGAAGTCAACGCCAATTGTAGAACTTGAAAAGATTAGCAATCCGCAATCCATGACCGGCAGAAGAGACTGCAGAGAACAGCAGAAAGCAGAGAAACTCAGAAGACTGACAGATCATCCAATGCATCAGAGACTAAATAGATTTGGAAATGGGAAACTAAAGCAAGAGAAACTTAACAGAAATAGCCATAGCAAAAATGAGCGAAGATCCTATTAACACCGAAACAACACCAAAGCTCATCCCTACTTTACACAAACCCACATGGAAGCAGCATATCATTACGGAGGTGGTAGAAAATATACCAGGTATTGGAAACAAGAACAGCCAGACTGAAAAAGACAGAAGAGACATAACCCTGGGGTACATAGCGAAAAACTACCCAAGCATGGACTGGACCCATGCATACACCGACGGTTCTGTAACAAGCACAGCACAGAATGCAGGGGCATGGGTATTCCTGAGCCTACCAAATGGTAGAAAAATAACACTGGCAGTGGCAACTGGAAAATTCTCAAGCAATTTCAGAGCGGAGGCAGAGGCACTGAAGGCTACAGTAGAAGCAATGCTCACAGGCGAAAGCAATGAAAGCGAGATAGTCCTGTTCACAGATGCCATGGCCGTGGTCACAGCACTAAAAAGCCAGACAAATACTGAACTTAATGATTTAAGAGCAGTACTCTGTCAACTACGCCAGCAGTCCGCACCAAAAAGAGTAGTGGTACAGTGGGTTCCATTCCACTGCAACATCAAAGGCAACGAGCAGACAGACAGACTGGCAAAAGAACGTGCAAGACTACCACAACCAGGTTCTAGTGTGACCTATGAAGAGTCCAAAAGGCTTATTAGGGCCAGATACATGGCCAAATGGGAACCAGAACACACTGGCTACACAAAAAATGATGCGTACTACCAGTTGAACAGAAAAGAGCAGGTCGTGGTCTTCAGACTCCGCACAGGCCACAACAGACTGAGGTACCATCTATTCAATAAATTGAAGATAGGTGGTACTGACGAATGCTCGTGTGGCACAGGGAAAATGACCGCTGAACATATGCTGCAAAATTGCCCGACGTACGAGGACCAGAGAAAGCACATGTGACCATCACCAGTGGCAACACTAGACATACTCTATGGCAGTGTCGACAGCCTCAGGATGACAGCTGTTTTCTTCGAACAAATACAAGTTGACATCTGACAGCGTACGAAGAAGAAGAAGAAGAACAAGATCTGGCCAAGACCTTATCTAGGCTCTACGTGGAGGCACTGGAAACAGATTACACTAGTGTGGCTTGGCCAAGAGAGAAAAATTCGCACCGGTAAGTCAAACCGGGTCCATATAAACGTCAGCTGAAATTGGATGTGTCTGGAAGAAAGATATCGACTTATCGCTGTAAACTATAACACGTCTGTTTCAGGACAAACACCGAATGAGAAGAAAAAAAAAACAAGATATATCCTCGCACAATTAAATCTCACACAGCAGTTTATGCTATTGGACTACCATTACTTTTTAGATGTATTCCAATTCTGTTTCCATATCCATCCTCTTCGTTCAGTCCAGGTCGCTATTCTTCACGCGTAGAGAATAGCAGGCCTCTTAATTAAGACACAGATTGCCAACTGCAAAATAAATAATATTTTGTAATAAGATATAAAGAAGATTTGTTTGCGTTGTCTGTTGTACTTGTTTTTTTCTAGCTCTACTTGGAACAATTATATCGAGTTTCGTCCTAATGGCTATCGTAGCATTGTACTAGCGGAGGAGTGGAATCGCCTGGTCTCTCACTCGTTGCTTGAGGGCAACAACTCTTGAGGACTATCTGGACAGACTGGATGTTTGGTGAATGTTTACTAGCAATGATACCTTAACTTAACTTCTTTATACTGGTTTAGAAGACTCTGAAGAGTTTATATACAACCAGTTTAATTTACATTACCTTGCTCTAAAAGCTATGCGCATCCAAGGCGATGTGGTAGATGGATGGATGGCAGAACAGTGCTACTGTAAATACACGGGTTTACGACGAACGACCCAACGCTCATGACCCTGGAAAGACAACTTTAACTTCCCACGACGCTCACCGCAAAAAGTTTACAGCAGTAACTTATGTGTACTTATCGGAGGTAAACTAGTAATATTGTCTGCAGACTACGGCAACTACCGAAGCGAGCGACTTTAATACTTCAACCTCAGTAATCTCCTTCATCCCATCCAAATACCCTTATCCCTTCTCATCCCCACACCCACGTCCCTGATCACCATCCGTCGCTCTACCTTCACACCAACCCTCACAGATGGAAACACCTTCAGCGGTAAATATTCAATCAATTGCTGTCCATTGCCTCTGACGAAATCCGCTGATCCGAAACGCATTTCTTCCTAATTTATATTTGAGTTCACACTGAACTGACTTCTAATTGTTAATGCGCTCATCAGCATTGTGATGTTACAGGATCTTTGACATTTGGCACTCTTCGATCATTAGGGAGGGATGTGTTCAAGGCAGTGCCAAAACTTAATTTGAGTGTGCAAAGGCTGATAGAAAATGCATGTACTCCTCTTAGTTCTTCTTCCTTATTCGAAACTAGTCGTGTTTAGTTGAATGAACGCTTTGGCAACATTTCTTTGGCAGCAGGTTACGGTTCTTCTTATATCCCAAGGGGTATTGAGATGGTGGACCAAGATTCTCCTAACTGTAGGGCAATGGAAGCATCCTCAATAGGCTCAGCACTCTTGGGATTGCAGTTCCGATCCCCACATCATTGGGTAGTCTCATTGTTTCTAGGAGAATGGAAACGGATGTGAGACGTGTTTTTGATCAGTATGTTTCACCTTTCCCTGATTACTCTTCACTCCCACCTTATCAGTATGTTTCACCTGTCCCTGATTACTCTTCACTCCCACCTTATCAGTATGTTTCACATGTTTCTGATTACTCTTCACTCCCACCTTATCAGTATGTTTCACCTGTCCCTGATTACTCTTCACTACCACCTTATCAGTATGTTTCACCTGTCCCTGATTACTCTTCACTACCACCTTATCAGTATGTTTCACCTATCCCTGATTACTCTTCACTACCACCTTGATCAGTATATTTCATCTGGCTCATATTACCCTGTGGACTTCCATAGTCCAGGCAATAGCTCGTTGGAGACGAGGTTGAGTCTAGCAGCATTTCAACTGATTGTGATAAATAGGTTATCTAATATATATATATATATATTTATATATATATATATATATATATATATATATATATATATATATATATATATATATATATATATATATATATATCAATATATATAAAGAGAGAGAGAGAGAAAGAGAGAGAGAGAGAGAGAGAGATAGGAGGCGTGTTCAATTGATACCGGATCAAACTGTAACAAATGAACATACCTACGATGTGCATGATGACGTCATTTCTGGTGTAAATAGTACATACCAACCTTGAAGTTTGCAAAATGTCATTATCCACCGACTCATAGTTTTCTCAGCAGACGGTTGAAAACATGGCGGGTGTGGTACGGAATCTGTCCAGAGTTGATCAGCGAGCGGCGATTCGATTTCTAACAGCTGAAGGATGTCGACCAGTTGACATTCATCGTATAATGCAGGCAGTGTATGGTGACAAAAGTGTGTCGAAGACAACAGTGAAGAGCTGGACAACGATGTTCAAAGAAGAACGTGAGTTAACGCAAAAATTAGCGCCTGGCCTGGTCTCGGAAGATCTTTCGTTAACTCACTTCCTTCTTTAAACATCGTTGACCAGTTCTTCACTGTTGTCTTCTACACACTTTTGTCACCATACATTGCCTGCATTCTGCGATGAATGTCAACTGGTCGACATCCTTCAGCTGTTAGAAAACTAATATCCACTCGCTGATCAACTTTAGACAGATTCCGTATCACACCTTCCATGTTTTCAACGGTCTGCTGAGGAAACTATTAGGAGGATAATACAATTTTGCAAACTTGACGGTTGGTATGTGCTGTTTACACCAGAAATGACGTCATCTTGCGCATCGTACGTATGTTCATTTGTTGCAGTTTGGTTCGGTTTCAATTGAACAACTCTCGTGTGTGTGTGCATGCGGGCGTGCGTGCGTGCGTGGGTGTGTGTGTGTGTGTGTGTGTGGTTTAGTTCAGTTTTAGTCGAAGAATCAACGGCATTGCACAAGTTGTAACTCATCTATTCTTCTCCATATTTTTAGAGAATCTCAGCACAATGCACTAACTCCGTAGCACCAGCGAAGATTCCGTATTAGATTAGGTAGAGGTTTAACTTAATTTTGAATTCTGCCCGGACAGCGGCAGCTAAGCCTACTTTTATCGATTTCCAACTGCCGATGGATTTTTAACATGCGCGACACTGAAACGGGCGTTCGATCTCTACTCCCAAATATCCGGGGAAATATAAGAATGTCGACATGAAATGATCTCGGTCTCCATTGTGATTTGAACTCTCGGCCTATAACACCCGAGGCTGACATCTTACCTCGAGATACATATACATACATAGTCAAGATCGGAAAATGGGGAAAGGAGTCTTCTACAGTTTTATAGAATGCGTTAAAATCATTAGATTTGAGAAAACTCATGGGTAAGATTTACCGATATTTCTATATGCCTACGTCTTTATCATCAGAAGTACAATATCATATACTGTAACCCCGTATAGCCGTTTGTTAACAGTCAATACCATGTGCGACATTTCTAGGCGGAAGATGATGATTTTTACCTTCAAAGTTAATGACAAATCAATCTTTACAGAAACAGCAAAGTGACAGCACAAGTCAGTATTGTCTGTGAACGCAACACCGAAAGATGTTTTGAATAATCAATGACAGATCGGATGCGGTACAAGGATGGAGGCGTCATTGCTGTGGGAAGCTGGTCCATTGAACATTGGGGGAAAACACGCAAGTTCATTTCTAGAACACGTCAAATAACGGAGACACGCTCAAGTTGTTTTCTATCAGCTCTCACGAACTGCGTGGGTGTGTTTAAGATTGAGTGAGTGTGTGTGGGTGTGTGAGAGAGAGTGAGTGAGAGAATGTTTTGTGTGTGAGATTGAGAGAGAGAGTATGTGTGTGTGTGAGAGAGTGTGTGTGAGAAATTGTGTGATAGAGAGACAGAGTGTGTGTGTGTGATTGTGAGACTGTGTGACATAGCGTGTGTGATTGTGAGAATGCGTTTGTGAGAAGTGTGTGGGAAAGAATGAGTGTGGGGAAGAATGAGTGTGTGGAAGAGTGCGTGTGGGGAAGAATGAGTGTGGGGAAGAATGAGTGTGTGGAAGAGTGCGTGTGTGGAAGAGTGAGTGTGTGGAAGAGTGCGTGTGTGGAAGAGTGCGTGTGTGGAAGAGTGAGTGTGTGGAAGAGTGAGTGTGTGGAAGAGTGCGTGTGTGGAAGAGTGAGTGTGTGGAAGAGTGCGTGTGTGGAAGAGTGCGTGTGTGGAAGAGTGAGTATGTGGAAGAGTGCGTGTGTGGAAGAGTGAGTGTGTGGAAGAGTGCGTGTGTGGAAGAGTGAGTGTGTGGAAGAGTGATTGTGTGGAAGAGTGCGTGTGTGGAAGAGTGCGTGTGTGGAAGAGTGAGTGTGTGGAAGAGTGCGTGTGTGGAAGAGTGCGTGTGTGGAAGAGTGAGTGTGTGGAAGAGTGCGTGTGTGGAAGAGTGCGTGTGTGGAAGAGTGAGTATGTGGAAGAGTGCGTGTGTGGAAGAGTGAGTGTGTGGAAGAGTGCGTGTGTGGAAGAGTGAGTGTGTGGAAAAGTGCGTGTGTGGAAAAGTGAGTGTGTGGAAGAGTGCGTGTGTGGAAGAGTGAGTGTGTGGAAGAGTGCGTGTGTGGAAGAGTGAGTGTGTGGAAGAGTGAGTGTGTGGAAGAGTGCGTGTGTGGAAGAGTGCGTGTGTGGAAGAGTGAGTGTGTGGAAGAGTGAGTGTGTGGAAGAGTGCGTGTGTGGAAGAGTGAGTGTGTGGAAGAGTGCGTGTGTGGAAGAGTGCGTGTGTGGAAGAGTGAGTATGTGGAAGAGTGCGTGCGTGGAAGAGTGAGTGTGTGGAAGAGTGAGTGTGTGGAAGAGTGAGTGCGCGGAAGAGTACGTGTGTGTGAAAGTGTGTGTGAGAGAGTGTATGAGAGAAAGAGGGTGTGTGGAAGAGTGCGTGAGTTTGAGACTGTGAGAAAGAGAGAGTTGTGTGAATGAGACCGGATGTGAAAGAGTGTGTGTGTGCGTGAGAGAGATTGTGAGATATTGTATGTGATGGAGAGTGTGTGTGTGAGTGTGAGTGTGTGAGAGAGAGCGTACGATGTGAAAGAGACAGAGTGCACGTTTGTGGGAGAGAAAGTGTGTGATAGTGAGCGTGTGATGTAAGAGAGACAGAGAGCGAGTTTGTAGGAGCGGGTGAGCGTGAGAGAGAGAGAGAGCGTGTTACGTGAAAGAGACAGAGAGAAAGTTTGTGGGAGAGAGTGTGTAAAGAGAAAGCGTGTGATGTGAAAGAGACAGAGAGCGAATGTGAGGGAGAGAGTGAGTATGTAAAGAGAGAGCGAGTGATGTGAGAGAGACAGAGAGCAAGTTTGTGAGAGAGTGAGTGTGTGAGAGAGAGCGTGTGATGTGAGTGAGGCAGAGAGCGAGTGTGAGTGAGAGAGAGTATGTAAAGAGAGAGCGTGTGATGTGAGAGAGACAGAGAGCAAGTTTGTGAGAGAGTGAGTGTGTGAGAGAGAGCGTGTGATGTGAGAGAGACAGAGAGCGAGTGTGAGTGAGAGAGTGCGTATGTAAAGAGAGAGCGTGTGATGTGAGAGAGACAGAGAGCAAGTTTGTGAGAGAGTGAGTGTGTAAAGAGAGAGCGTGTGATGTGAGTGAGGCAGAGAGCGAGTGTGTGGGAGAGACAGAGAGTGAGTGTGTGGGAGAGAGTGAGTTTGTGAGAGAGCGTGCGTGCGTGTGCCTGTATGTGTTTGTGTGTGCGTGTGTATGTGTGTTGCTGTACGAAGCTACCCTCACTAAGCTGAGTTAGCTCTTACTTCGTTTCTTCGGTAGCAGGTTACAGTGGCTTTTCAAGTATCAGCATACGTAGTTCATAAGACAAATCGTGGACATCCTCGCAGTATTGCATACTAAATCTTGTAATCAATCTGGAAACCACTGCGATACCCACCTCTTCGACCGGGCCGGTGTAACACACCTTGCTTTCAGGCGCACACATTAGACATGAGATAGAGGCTTGGTCAATGTATTTCTGCTGACTCTAAAGTTAGCCTTGCCATACAACGGCAGTTATTAAATAGTTCAAAACGAATTTTACAAATTTATTTTTTCAAATTTACGAGGATAAGTCAGGAAGTAAGTCACACATGGATATACGATAACTGAAAAATGTAGTTGGTAGTTTCTTAAGGTGTCATTAGGTGTCATTTTTGCGGTTACATTAGGTAGCACTCGCTAGCTGTCGCATGCACGTGCGCAGCAAGATAGAAAATGGCGTCAGTGCTCACGGAGCGTACAACGACCAAAAAACGTGGGCTGTTGTGCATTCTTTTGGGGGCACAGGGACTTTCAGCAAAAGATATGCATCACGAATTGCTTCCTGTTTACAGTGAGAAGTGTTTACCCACCTGTTTAGTGCACTAAAAACCCACCTTGTGAGGTGAAGTTTCGGTTGAACGTGAAGTGCAAATTTGGCTCAGCCAGCAGACCAAGACTTATTTACTGCAGGATTTAGTGCACTGATAAAGCGATAGGACAAGTTTATCAAAATTGATGAAAATTTTCTTGAAAAATTAGAGACAAAGTGAGCAGGATAATAAATGGTTTTCAAGTTCGTATCGCATTTAGTATCGTTGTTTACAAAAAATCATGTGTAAGCTATTTACTCATGTGCCCAAATAAATGAATTTGCATATCTGACCACATAGATTTCACATGATTTCATGGGCCCACTTATTTCACTAAGTTCTGTGAAAGGGAGGGAATCTGAATTGGTGGATCGATAGGAACAGGAATATAAATATAGGTGTGACTCAGTTACCGCACCTGGGCAGAAACAAAATGAAACACAAGCTATGGTCTTAAAGCTTCGCTTAGGACAAAGAACAGACGAAAACATAAAATAAATCACAAAATAATCAAAAGCAATTAAATAAACAACCAAAACAATACGCACGGCGACAGCCATTCATTTTAAGGTGGTCAGGAATGTGATATTCGATATATGCCTCTTAGGACATTGTAAGCCAAACACATGGACACAAGACGATTGTCTTGTTCGTATTTTGTTCTATTGCCATTGCCAAGAGCCCTCACAGAGAGGTGGGGTGCATGGATTTCTTGTTATCGCCAAGCAGGAGGCTTGTGCTGTCGTAAACTGTAATTTCCTGAGTGTGTCAGAGACACTATCAAAACACCCGTGTTGAGGTCGGTCCCTTGCTGATGGACCGTAGACCTGCATTTGATATGAACTCGCTGCAAGTTGGTCATAATGCATTCTGACTCAATGACGAAACCACTTGATTTGTTAGGAGTCATTGTAGGCACTAACTTTATCCCCACTGTCTGCCTCAGCGTGGTGCTGCGGATTCTGTCACGGATTGTCTTTCATCCTCAACTTATCACACAGCTCTAGGTCGTACTATTATGTGTTTATAGTAAAACCAAGATTGATATTGCTAAACCAATGAAGGAATAAACAGTGCATTTATCAGCCTCCTTTTAGCTGAAAGAACTTTCTAGGAATGTTTCAAAATCGGTGCAATTTTATAGTGAACTGGTCGTCTCCTGAATTGTATCTCCGATATCTCTATACACTCTGATGTCATCAGTGAACATTCTTCCTAGTTATTTGAAATCCCATACTTGCTTGATACTATACCACCACTGTCAAAGCTTCTCTGCCCGTGTTCACGCGATATCAACATAGTCTCTGTCTTGTCTATGTTCATCTTAATGTCATATTTGTTACACGCAAAATTCAGATAGGATAGCTGATGATCTAGGTTTTGTTCATTATGGAAACCGGTTTGCTGATGATATTGGTTTTGTTCATTGTGGAAACTGGTTAGCTGATGATATTGGTCTTGTTCATTGTGGAAACTGGTTAGCTGATGATATTGGTCTTGTTCATTGTGGAAACTGGTTAGCTGATGATCTTGGTCTTCTTCATTATGGAAACTGGTTAGCTGATGATATTGGTCTTGTTCATTATGGAAACTGGTTAGCTGATGATATTGGTCTTGTTCATTATGGAAACTGGTTGGCTGATGGTATTGGTCTTGTTCATTATGGAAACTGGTTAGCTGATGATATTGGTCTTGTTCATTATGGAAACTGGTTAGCTGATGGTATTGGTCTTCTTCATTATGGAAACTGGTTAGCTGATGATCTAGGTCTTCTTCATTATAGAAACTGGTTAGGTGGTGATCTTGATCTTGTTCATTGTGGAAACTGGTTTGCTGATGATCTAGATCCTGTTCATTATGGAAACTGGTTAGCTGATGATATTGGTCTTGTTCATTGTGGAAACTGGTTGGCTGATGATATTGGTCTTCTTCATTATGGAAACTGGTTAGCTGATGATCTAGGTCTTCTTCATTATAGAAACTGGTTAGGTGGTGATCTTGGTCTTGTTCATTATGTAAACTGGTTAGGTGGTGATCTAGGTCTTCTTTAGTATGGAAACTTATTTTTTTTATTTTTTTTTATTTGCCTTATTTCTCTAATCCCCAAGGCGGTGTGCGTTGCACTGTGGTTTTTATTTTGCACCTGTCGGCCCAGTGCATCCGACTTCAGCATGCATTTTATGTAAGGGTCTGCTTCCCCCTGCATTTTCTAAGGGTTTGCTTTCTCTGGGTAACGGCCGGTGCTGTGATGGAGATCGAACCCAGCACCTTCGGGTTGTGAATCGTGGCACTTAACCACCAGGCCACGATGTCCCCTACTGATTATTTGATCAACAACAAACAACAGTTCCTTTATGGACTCCTCATGGGGGTAACCAACGGTGTCAGTTTACCCCTATAAATTATAAACAAAAGTGGAGGAGATACGCTCATACAATGCGCAAACATTTCATGTACGGTCTGTAAACAGAGTACGAGGTGTTTCGAACCCGGTGCAATGGAATTATAGTTAGTTGTCTTTCGACGTGTGCTGTTAAGCGTCGTGGGGAGCTTAAGTCGTATATCCTGCCACAAGTGCGTTAGGTCGGTCAATGTGAGCCCGTGTCGCTGCACAATCACTCTAATGCCATCTATCCACCTGCCTCACGGCCGTCGCCTTGCCATGTAGTCATATCTACAGGTGTTGTAAGCCATCAGTGGAAGTTGATGATAGTGCATTCTCATGAGATTACCAAACCAACTTATTTTCTGCCTGGAAATGTATTCGACACAAGACGTAGTGCCGACATACTTCAAATATCGTCATTCCACATTATGTCTCTTCTGGTAACAACGATGACTTTCATCAAACACTTCATTTCAAAAGTAGAAATTCTGCTAAATATATTGTTTATCAGATGTTGCTTTGTTGCCAAAATAATACTCGGAATGGAATTATAAACCGGATTAACAGTCCATAGGCCAC
This sequence comes from Ariolimax columbianus, assembly GCA_036924085.1. Lineage (NCBI taxonomy): Eukaryota > Metazoa > Mollusca > Gastropoda > Stylommatophora > Arionidae > Ariolimax > Ariolimax columbianus. The sequence continues at coordinate 14,962,243 of JAVGWX010000021.1, forward strand.
TGAATCTTCGAAATCAAAGAAGAAAACGCTATTAAAACCCAACACAAAAAGTGAATATACGAACTGATGAACACACTCATTAACCCATAAAACTACATATACAGACAGACAAGCAGAATGACAGACAGACAGTCAAGGAACTTCCTCTGCTGTCCCACGCAGCTTTTATAGATTGCGACTCCCGACCATCAGCCAGATTGAAAAGAGGAACGGGGTTTACAGAATGTAGGTGAAGCAGGCTTGACCATGCGATTACGAAGCATCATTATGTTGCGCATAATGCCCTATTAGAATCTCAATTGGGGATTGAATTCTGACCTTCGCCGCATTAGACAAGCGATTTAGCCACAATTTATCTCCATCACTTCGGTTTATAAAACAAATTGCTACAGAAACGCCAATTATAGCAGAACACTGAGTAGATTTGTACAGCTTTCCTATCAGGGGATAAATCGAAGTAATGGGTGCATGCTTTGAAAGCAGAATATGTGTATTTCAGATCGCTGTCATAAGACAACATATTTTGTAAGTAGAATATTTGTCTTTCACTTGAGCTGTCTGCGTAGGATGTTCAGGATCAGGTGGCAGGACAAAGTGCCTAACTCTCAGGATGATGTGGCAGGACAAAGTGACTAACTCTCAGGATGATGTGGCAGGACAAAGTGACTAACTCTCAGGATCAGGTGGCAGGACAAAGTGCCTAACTCTCAGGATCAGGTGGCAGGACAAAGTGCCTAACTCTCGGGATCAGGTGGCAGGACAAAGTGCCTAACTCTCAGGATCAGGTGGCAGAACAAAGTGCCTAACTCTCAGGACTATGTGGCCGGACAAAGTGCCTAACTCTCGGGATCAGGTGGCAGGACAAAGCGCCTAACTCTCAGGATCAGGTGGCAGGACAAAGTGCCTAACTCTCAGGATCAGGTGGTAGGACAAAGTATCTAACTCTCAGGATCAGGTCGCAGGACAAAGTGCCTAACTCTCAGGATTAGGTCGCAGGACAAAGTGCCTAACTCTCAGGATTAGATCGCAGGACAAAGTGCCTAACTCTCAGGATTAGGTCGCAGGACAAAGTGCCTAACTGAGATTCATAGCAAGTCTAACATGTTAAGCGTCCACACACTTTTGCAAATCAAGTCAGGTCAGGTCATCCCGTAACCGGTGAGGTCGTTGTGGCACACATAAAGACATCCTCACAACCCGACTCTACCCTTTTCTGCCAGCGACCGCTGCCTGTGCCGCTTCTGGTCGGAGATTGGTCCATTCTTATAAGTTGTCATCCCACCACTTTTTGGACCGGACTCTTCGTCGTCTGCCTTGCACCTTTCCGTGGAGGATCGTATTTGAAAGACCATGTGATCTCGATATGTGACCGTACCAAGCGAGTTTCCATCTTTTGGCAGTTGCCAAGAGGTCTTCAAAAGACCATATTGGTGTTGTAATTCTATCTCGTATTTCCTCATTTGTAACTCGATCTTTGTTCGTGATATTAAAAAGTCTTCGGAAACATCGCATCTCCAAGGCCTGTATCCTTCGTTGAAGGTCAGCTGTAACTGTCCATGTCTCACAAGCATAAAGGAATATTGACAGAACTAGTGTACGCATTAATCCGATTATTCTGCACATAGCTCAGATAAAATGGACGGGGCATGCTTACGTGCCAGATTAGAGCATCCGACAAGATGGTGTTACACGGTGTTTTCACAGCAGACAGAGACGCTCACCAGAGAGACAAAAGAAACAGTACGGAGACTCATTGAAAGTGTTTTGTAAAAGCGTCAGCATTTATGTCAATTCCCGAGAGTTGCTTGCACAAAACTACGACTTAGCGCGTTAACATCACCGAAGGTGCTCAAATCACAGAGAGTACAACCAACGCGGAGGCTCAGCGAAAGAGTGGTGCTGAAATAAAAACCGCACTACGGAGCAACAGTCGGCTCCACACACGTGTGTACCGAATGTGGAAGGATATTCCGTACCAGGATTTTTATTTACAGCCCGAAAAGAACACATTTCGCGACATGTCTGATGCTGCCGCCATTTTTGCTTGCAATTAACAACTACTACCACTAGTACTGCTGCTGCTGCTACTACTACTACCACCTACTACCTAATACCTACTACCTACTACTACTACTACTACTACTACTACTACTACTGCTGCTGCTGCTACTGCCACTACTACTACTATAATTATTATTATTATTATTATTATTACTGTCTTTCTGATTAATGTCTCTAAGAAATATTCCTTGTAAGCAGAATATTTATTCTCCAGATCGCTGGCGCAGACACACAAACTTTGTAAGAAAGACAAAGAGGACTTCAGCTACAACAACTGGGTGTAGAAAGGATGTGATGACAGTGGCTTTGGAATCAACGCCGCTAGTTTCAACAATAAAACCATCCGGAACATAAACATCACGAGACTTCTTTGTGTAATGCCAGCATATGTTTACGTGTATTGGTGTGTGTATTGGTGTGTGTGTGTGTGTATTGGTGTGGGTGTGTTAGTGTATCGGTTAGTGTATTAGTGTGTGTTGGTGTATTGGTGTGTGTGTGTGTATGTGAGTGTATTGGTGTGTGTGTGTATTAGTGTATTGGTGTGTGTATTAGTGCATTGGTGTGTGTGTGAGTGTATTGGTGTGTGTGTGAGTGTATTGGTGTGTGTGTGAGTGTATTGGTGTGTGTGTGAGTGTATTGGTGTGTGTGTGAGTGTATTGGTGTGTGTGTGAGTGTATTGGTGTGTGTGTGATGTTTCATACCTTGACTCAAATCGTTCCTGACCATCTCTTAGCAATGACTGCCACCTCACTTCGAAGTGTAAACACTGAAACGTATACTGTCTTTGTTTATCCTTCGATTAGTTTGTGGTTTTTCTTCAGTCTTTCTCTCTGACTACTTCATAGAGGTTATGTTGCTGGTTTCGTATTCTTGCTGTCCCGGTACGGTAGCCTATGCATGTTTTTATCGATTATTGGCCTTTACATGCTAACTGCACAGCTTCGCTTTATTTATTTTTACCGAGGATAAACAATAGTATTACTAGTGATACGTACACACACGTTATGGATTTATGCAGAACCTCTCAAAAGTATCAATTTAATCCGTACCCTTTTGCAACAGGGTGTGTCATCTCCCCTTCTTTCCCCACCCTCACCCCCCAATCTCTCTATCTCTCTCTCTCTATCTCTCTCTCTCTCTCTCTCTCTCTCTCTCTCTCTCTCTCTCTCTCCTCCCTACTCTCGTGTCCTCCTTATCGTAGTTGTAAATTGTGCCAAAAAGACAGACAAACGTAAACTCTTTTTTGTTGGAAAGTTTAGTTGGAAAGTTTAGTTAGAAAGTTGGAAAGTTTAGATTGTTGGAAAGTTTAGAATAATTTCTCGTCCACTTGTCCCTGGAGGCTCGTGTGAACTAGAGTCGTCCTTCCAGGGTCACGTGTGAACTTGAGTTTTTCTTCCAGGGTCACGTATAAACTAGAGTTTTCTTCCAGGGTCACGTGTGAACTACAATTGTCCTTCCAGGGTCATGTGTAAGCTAGAGTTGTCCTTCCAGGGTCACGTGTGAACTAGATTTTTCCTTCCATGGTCACGTGTGAACTAAAGTTGTCCTTCCAGGGTCGTTTGTAAACTAGATTTGTCCTTTCTTGGTCACGAGTGAACTAGATTTGTCCTTCAAGGGTCACTTGTGAACTACAGTTGTCCTTCTAGAGTCATGTGTAAACTAGAGTTGTCCTTCCAGTGTCACGTGTGAACTAGAGTTCTCCTCTCAGGCTCAAGTGTGAACTAACGTTGTCCTTCCAGGGTCACTTGTAAACTAGAGTTGTCCTGTCTGGATCACGAGTGAACTAGAGTTGTCCTTCCAGGGTCACGTTTGAACTAGATTTGTCCTTCCAGGGTGACGTGTGAACTAGAGTAGTTCTTCCAGGATCACGTGTGTACTTGAGTTGTCCTTCCAGGGTCATGTCTGAACTGAGTTGTCCTTCGAGGGTCATGTGTGAACTGAGTTGTCCTTCCACGGTCACGTGTGAACTGAGTTGTCCTTCCAGGGTCATGTGTGAACTGAGTTGTCCTTCCAGGGTCACGTGTGAACTGAGTTGTCCTTCCAGGGTCACGTGTGAACTGAGTTGTCCTTCCAGGGTCACGTGTGAACTGAGTTGTCCTTCCAGGGTCACGTGGGAACTTAAGTTGTTCTTCCAGGGTCACGTGTGAACTGAGTTGTCCTTCCAGGGTCACGTGTGAACTGAGTTGTCCTTCCAGGGTCACGTTTGAACTGAGTTGTCCTTCCAGGGTCACGTGTGAACTGAGTTGTCCTTCCAGGGTCACGTGTGAACTGAGTTGTCCTTCCAGGGTCACGTGTGAACTGAGTTGTCCTTCCAGGGTCACGTGTGAACTGAGTTGTCCTTCCAGGGTCACGTGTGAACTGAGTTGTCCTTCCAGGGTCACGTGTGAACTGAGTTGTCCTTCCAGGATCACGTGTGAACTTAAGTTTCTTCCAGGGTCACCTAATCTCGCGTGTGTTTATTAGATTGTAGTAAACCAGTCCCTTCTTAGGATTACTCTTATATCATCTATCCATCTCCCATGAACCTCCATCATGCCTTGTAGACAGAACTGATATATATATATAAAGTGGGAGATAGACTGGCTGCATTCGCAAAATGGCCGAATTATGTTAAATTTAACTAAGACAGAATTGTAGTCAGTACAAAGTTTGGTTCTCATAATCGTTACCTCTTCTTCTTCTTCGTCGTTCGTTCTCAATCTACCACTACCAAACCCTGAAAGGGCTTAAGTATCAGAATGTAGTCCAGAGAACGGAATGCGTTGTATTGTAGTTTATAGCTTGGCTGCGATATTTGCACTTTTCGGACCAACACTTCCGACTTCAGCAAGCATTTTTTGAGTACCGGGTTACAATAGCATCCAATTCTTAATTCTGTATCCCAAGACAACAGCGATGACCTATTTTAACACATAATTTGACACGTTTCTGTTGTTTTCTTCATAATCACCATCTTGTTGATCAGTCCCAAGACTGGTTGTAAGGTTGTATGAGTATGTCTCTCCATATGACGCATACTCTGGCTGATCTGTCCTAAGACTGGTTGTAAGGTTGTATGAATATGTCTCTCCATATGACGTATACTCTGGCTGATCTGTCCTAAGACTGGTTGTAAGGTTGTATGAGTATGTCTCTCCATATGACGCATACTCTGGCTGATCTGTCCTAAGACTGGTTGTAAGGTTGTATGAATATGTCTCTCCATATGACGTATACTCTGGCTGATCTGTCCTAAGACTGGTTGTAAGGTTGTATGAGTATGTCTCTCTATTTAACCATCTGGTTGATCAGTCCTAAGAATGGTTGCAAGGTTGTCTAAGCATGTCTCTCTATTTAACCATCTGGTTGATCAGTCCTAAGACTGGTTGCAAGGTTGTCTGAGCATGTCTCTCTATTTAACCATCTGGTTGATCAGTCCTAAGACTGGTTGCAAGGTTGTCTGAGCATGTCTCTCTATTTAACCATCTGGTTGATCAGTCCTAAGACTGGTTGCAAGGTTGTCTGAGCATGTTTCTCTATTTAACCATCTGGTTGATCAGTCCTAAGACTGGTTGCAAGGTTGTCTGAGCATGTCTTTCTATTTAACCATCTGGTTGATCAGTCCTAAGACTGGTTGCAAGGTTGTCTGAGCATGTCTCTCTATTTAACCATCTGGTTGATCAGTCCTAAGACTGGTTGCAAGGTTGTCTGAGCATGTCTTTCTATTTAACCATCTGGTTGATCAGTCCTAAGACTGGTTGCAAGGTTGTCTGAGCATGTCTTTCTATTTAACCATCTGGTTGATCAGTCCTAAGACTGGTTGCAAGGTTGTCTGAGCATGTCTCTCTATTTAACCATCTGGTTGATCAGTCCTAAGACTGGTTGCAAGGTTGTCTGAGCATGTCTTTCTATTTAACCATCTGGTTGATCAGTCCTAAGACTGGTTGCAAGGTTGTCTGAGCATGTCTTTCTATTTAACCATCTGGTTGATCAGTCCTAAGACTGGTTGCAAGGTTGTCTGAGCATGTCTTTCTATTTAACCATCTGGTTGATCAGTCCTAAGACTGGTTGCAAGGTTGTCTGAGCATGTCTCTCTATCCTTTGCAATTCTCTTCATTTCAGCAAGTCTAAACTCTATTCCGGAAATGTACAGGGGAGTGTTGATGGACCATTCTTCTCTTTCTCTTGATCCTGTCCTCTAATATCCTCTGTTTTTGTTGTCTAATGCTCACAATAGGATGTTTGCTCGTTAAGCCCGGAAAAGGGCGTCACGTTGTGGGTTGTAGTAGCTTTCCTCACATCCCGAGTATGCTGATGAAGTCAAGGTAGACCGAGGTCCTCCCGGTGGTTGTGATGTGCTTGGCTTCATCTTCGTGACGATCGCTACTTCAGGGATCACGTCGATCCACATCTCGTCAGCCAGGCTGCTTTGATAACAGGATGTTGTTAGGGAACGTTATATAGAAGAGTGATATTGGTCTTTGTCAATATATTGTCCCACGACCCTGACGCGACGTCCTGGTCAGTATGTTGTGCCTGACCTTGATGCGATGTCCTGGTCAGTATATTGTGCCTGACCTTGATGCGATGTCCCGGTCAGTATATTGTGCCACGATCTTGACGCGACGTCCTGGTCAGTATGTTGTGCCTGACCATGATGCGATGTCCCGGTCAGTATGTTGTGCCTGACCTTGATGCGATGTCCTGGTCAGTATGTTGTGCCTGACCTTGAAGCGATGTCCTGGTCATTATATTGTGCTCGACCTTGACGCGACATCCCGGTCAGTATCTTGTGCCTGACCTTGACGCAACATCCCGGTCAGTATGTTGTGCCTGACCTTGACGCGATATCCCGGTCAGTATGTTGTGCCTGACCTTGACGGGATGTCCCGGTCAGGATGTTGTGCCTGATCTTGACGCGATGTTTCGGTCACTATGTTGTGCCTGACCATGATGCAATGTCTCGGTCAGCATGGCGTGCCTGACCGGATTAGCGCCCTTCTGAAAGAGTCTTTAATGTGGCATAATGTGCCCCAACCAACTCAACCTTCGTTTCTGTATCATTTTCAATATTTGTCTTTGTGAGTCTACTTCAATGAAGACATTGTCATTGGATCTTCTTTCTGTCCAAATCTCTCCTCTCATTCTACCATATCTCCACATTTCAAACGCTTCCGTGGGGATGGAGTAGGCTAGTGGTTAAGTAACACGGCTTACAACCCGAAAGTGCTGGATTCGATCCCCATTACTTTACCCCGGGGATGCAAACACTTAGAAAATACAGGAGGAATCAAACCCTTACATAAAATGCATGCTGAAGACGGATGCACTGGGCCGACTGGCGCAAAATAATAACCACAGCGCAACTCACAACGCCTTGGGAATTAGAACAAAAAGACGAAAGCGCGCGCAAAACTTATGGTAAACATTCCTCTGATCTCTGGGCAGTGAGATCAGACTCCCATGTTCAGTGTTGAGCACGATAAAAATCCCTTAACAGTTTTAAATCGAAAAGAATAGACTGAACGGCAACTACCCGTACACATGTAAATATATACATAGCTAAAAATCCATCAAAAGTATTGATAACTTCCCCTAGGTCTAGTAGGCCGGAGGAAGTTGAAAATGCATGCTAATGGTAGCCTTCGGCTACCTGGTAACAGACATTACCTGTTTGAATAACTGTTTGAATAACTTTTTTGAATTCCAGTATTCCATGTATTCCAAGTGTACAGAAATGTATTTTCTATTCACACCTTTCCGCAGTATTTTTAAAACCATTTATGTTTCTGTTTCTAAGAATCGACGTCACTGCACTCCGGGCATACACATAGGTGCTCAGTCTGTCTCATCAAATGGCGTAAGGTATGGATGCTGATGGTCCCTATAGCTCGCTGGTTGTACACTCTCCTGCTGTCCTCTCATGCGCCCCACTCCACTCGAACCTTGTTAAATGTCGAAACTTTGCAGCCTGTGGATTGCTGCTTCATCTATTGCGGTGTCCTCATCCAGCGGGCGATCATTGATTGATTTCAAAATATCACTTCTATCCATCACGAATGTGTCCATGAAGGAAACTTGTGAAGCCAAGATGCCAGCTCTTTCGTTACCCTGAACCCCAGCATGAACACCAGGACAGTAGATCTATGCCAACCCCTGAAGGTTTGAGGTCTCAACCATTTGATAGAAAACCCCTAAATTTAAAGTTTTTATGTAGCGAACACATCACACGAAATGTAATTGGAAACGTATAAAAACCGTGTTTACAAATCTATATTAGGTTTTCGAACTCCTAAAGTCGTTCGCCAATAAATGTCTACTGAGGATAATAGGTATAGGCTGGCTAGGTATGGCAAAGAATGAAGACATATGGGAAAGGTGTCAACAACGACCAGCAGAGAAGCACATCAAAAGAAGAAAATAGCATTGAAAAAAGCAGCCGCTACATAAATTACTACCAAACATGGCCAGACCTGCGCTGACATGGAATCCACAGAATGAAGAGGAAGAAAGGAAGATAAACACCTGGAAACGAGACTGTGAACATGAACTGCGGTTCCATTGACTTCACCTGGGGAGAGGCAGAAAGACCAGCTCAAAACCGAACATGCTGGAAGAGGGTTGTTAATGACCTACGCTTCGGAAAGAGCGACGGTAATTTCTTAATGAATGGCCTCAGAAACCAATCCAGATTATAAACCACGGTCTTTAACACCTGAAGCAAACGAGAGAAACGGCCGACGAATCGGTACAGCGACATGCCTTAAGAACAGTTGTATGAGTCATTTCGCAGGGCTGTGTCCATGTAATTTTAAGCATTAAGGACAAATTAGATTTAAATTGAAGCTCACGCCCAATCTAAATACGTTTTTCATTTCTACTATGACTTTTCCGCCCACATGAAAATAAGTTTGTACACTTTATCTTCTTCGTTAGTGGATGTGGGGCACGTATGTTTACTTCAGTTCTGTTGTATTAATAAGTTTGATTTTAGTGACAGAAGGAGTTGATTTGTTTCCTGTGCCATGCGGTGAAATGTGTATGGTTTCTTCAATGACTGTCCGCAGAGGTCAATGTCTAATGCATGCATACGTAAGGTCGTAAATCTCTAGACCGTCAGGTCACACATCCCAGACATCAGGTTAAACATTCTCACACATCAGGTTGCACACCACCATACATAAGGTCACACACCCTCAGACATCAGGTCACATACTCCCAGACATCAGGTTGCACACCCCCATACATAAGGTCACACAGACATCAGGTCACATACTCCCAGATATCAGGTCACATACCCTCAGACATCAGGTCACATACTCCCAGACACCAGGTCACATACCCTCAGACATCAGGTCACATACTCCCAGACATCAAGTCATACGTCCTTAGACATCAGGTCACATACCCTCAGACATCAGGTCATATACTCCCAGACATCAAGTCATACGTCCTTAGACATCAGGTCACATACCCTCAGACATCAGGTCACATACCCTCAGGTCACATACCCTCAGACATCAGGTCACATACTCCCAGACATCAAGTCACATACCCTCAGACATCAGGTCACATACCCTCAGACATCAGGTCACATACCCTCAGACATCAGGTCACATAACCTCAGACATCAGGTCACACACACCCAGACATCAAGTCACACGTCCTTAGACATCAGGTCACATACCCTCAGACATCAGGTCACATACCCTCAGACATCAGGTCACACACTCCCAGACATCAGGACACACACACCCAGACATCAGGTCACATACCCTTAGACATCAGGTCACATACCCTCAGACGTCAGGTCACACATCCCCAGACGTAAAGTAACACTCATTCAGACGTAGGATTTGACACTTCAAGAAGTTGGATCTCTCACCCTCAAAACGCAGCAGTCAATACATCACCCGTAGGATGGACCAAACAGAGCTTCATCCGTAGGATGGACCTAACAGAGCTTCATCCGTAGGATGGACCTAACAGAGCTTCATCCGTAGGATGGACCTAACAGAGCTTCATCCGTAGGATGGACCTAACAGAGCTTCATCTGTAGGATGGACCTAACAGCTTCATCCGTAGGATGGACCTAACAGGTTCATCCGTAGGATGGACCTAACAGCTCCACCCGTGCATAATCTCCGGAGTCTTTTTCCAGTCAAGGCTATCCCTGGAGACCAGGCTGTGTATCTACACTTCTTTTGTCATCTACATCCACGTCCACGATTTCAAAATTTGGACAACACTACAACGGGACAGGCAGCGTCTTGATGCCTTCTATATGTGCAATCAGAATCGCATATCAGGGTCTACTGACGATCCCTGATTTCATCCAGTAAGGTACTTCGGCGTACTCAACTCCCTTGCAATTGACTCAAAAATAGACCACCGTCGCCTCTTTATTTCGGTCATGTTGCTCTTTTCCTGCCCTGAAGTCCCTCCCCGCCAGTTGGTTCAGTTCGATTTGGGGACGAGGGACTGGAAGAGACCGGGCTCATAAATTAGACGTCTTCGGGGCCCCCCTCGCAATACCTGACTGAAACAGTCACTTCACCAAGAGAAGTGCAGGCCGCCTTAGATAGGGCTGTCACGCGTAACCATGGCATGGTCATTCGACATATATTGTTGATAAAAACAGGTGAGATAAAAGTCTACGCAAAGAAGAGACGGTCATATTACGTTAAAAAAAAATAGCTTGTATAAAGAAAATTAATGAACGAAATCCGAACCTGAAAGTTGAAATACATTATTAAAAGACGTTCTCGAGGGAAAAGTAAGCGGAGAAGAGGAGGACAACGCGGTTAATTGGAAGAATAACATTAAGAAGAGGATAGAAAAATATCAGATTACATTATCATGGAAGGAGTTGGGGATCCATTAAAACTGATCTGTGATGTGGAGATGGTCATGTTTTTGTAAAGATCGGTTGACACTAACCTGGGTTGTGGTTGTTGTTGTTTCAAATTCCCACAATGAGTAGGTTTACTCTTGTGTGCGTCCTGAAGAGGACGTTAAGTGGCGGGTTGCAGTTGCATTCTTCACATCCCGAGCGTGCTGATGAAGGTAGACCGGGGTCCTCCAAACGGAGGACTATCCTTGGCCACATCTGCGTGTCGTTCACTACTACGGCGATCACGTCGAACCCTCACCTTATTGTCTAAGCTACCATGAAAACCGCTCGTTTTCAGGAAGGGCTACGAAGAATCGGATGTGAGATTCTTGGCATGCATATTTTACCTGACCACGACTAACATGTCTGATCAGTATATTTTGCCTAACCCTGAAAAAAACATGTCTGATCGGTATATTTTGCATGACCCTGACTAACACGTCTGAGCAGTATATTTTGCCTGACGCTGACTAACATGTCTGATCAGTATATTTTACCTGGACCTGACTCAAATGTCTGATCAGTATATTTTGCCAGACCCTGACTAACATGTCTGATCAGTATATTTTGCCTAACCCTGAAAAAAACATGTCTGATCAGTATATTTTGCATGACCCTGACTAACACGTCTGAGCAGTATATTTTGCCTGACGCTGACTAACGTGTCTCATCAGTATATTTTGCCTGACCCTGACTAACATGTCTGATCAGTGTATTTTGCATGACCATGACTAACATATCTGATCAGTATATTTTACCTGGCCCTAACTAACACGTCTGATCAGTATATTTTGTCTGACCCTGACTAACACGTCTAATCAGTATATTTTGTCTGACCCTAACACGAGTGATAGTATATTTTGTCTGACCCTGACTAACACGTCTGATCAGTATATTTTGTCTGACCCTGACTAACACGTCAAATCAGTATATTTCCCCTGACTAGACCCTGACCATCCATCACACTCTAATTAAACACATATTTCTTGGTATGTAATCTGGACCTTTCTGTATTTAATGTGTAGCTATGCGTTCTTGTTCTTGTAGACAAATGTACTTTGATAAACGTGTTAAGAGTTAAATGTATCTTTTTCATTTCTGTCTTATAAGCGTGTTTAAATCACCTCGAATTCTGTTACTTTCTAGACAATATATTGTGGTTCTGGTTCCTCCTCATAACTGTAATTACGGGAATCCTACTTTCAGTGTTATCGCTATTTTTTGTATCATTTCCAGTGTATTTATACCCTTTCTGCAACGAGGACATCACGCCTGTACACAGCACTCCACAGTCTAGGTATAACTAATGCTTTATACAGTTTTATACACTTCCTTGCTCCTATGTTTAATATTTCTTTTTGTCGGGACTCATTAAATAAGGCAACACAGTGTGGCGTTGTGTGCGTATCTGAGATCAAACCAAGTTACATCCCGGTTGGTTGGGCTGCTGGATTTGAATATGGCCGTTCAAATACCAAGTGATCAATACTTTGTTTAAAAAATGTATTTATTTTCAAAATATTTACACATTTGTTTATACCTACCATGTAATAATCCTCAAACAGAAAATAATTCAGAGTGACGCCGCTTTGGCTGTCGCTTGTAATGAGTTCTGGAAGTTCTCCCTCAAGGATCAAGCAATAGTAATCTTAAATTAATGCATTCTATATCCCTTGGTACACTATTGCTAGGGTAGACTTGCCCCGATAAAATTATTCCACGTTGGGTCATTGATAGTAGTTAGGGATTATAATAGATTATACAGCTTATGTAAGCAGGAGCAGATTATAGAGGTAAGATGGCGACCAAGCAACAGCTGCTCTCATGGTCTACGATTTTCTTGTGGTTTGTTCGTTCCAATTAATGTATGGAGCTCAGTGTTGTGTAACGATCATTTTCTAGCACGTCCTATGCCATTCACGGGAAACCTATATGTGTAATTTTCCTTGGATTTTGGAGAAAACACGATCTGTTCTTCACGTGTTATAGAATACGAGTTGTGGGATATGACGTCACTAGAGATTGCGCACCGTCCTTGGCTGGTGTGCACAACGATACTTGGAAATTCCGTCCATTTTCATTGCATGTCACGACCGCAGTCTCCCCTCTATCATGGGTTAATGGTCCCTCACCTAGACCTACAGTTGTGGGCGCGTCTCAAATCGTCAAGGAAACGGATTTTACGACCTGAATGCCTGCATTTCAGTCGTCTTGATTGTATGTCTTTCCACTGGTTCCCGGTAACTCAGGACGAGAAAGTGGGACTGATGTCCAGCGCAGCCTATTCCTGACTATAATCCAAATTCAGCGCAAGTTACATCTTCTGGACGAGGACAGTCTGATGATGTCTCCATCTTCGCTTGCGATGGGCAACTTACTTACTTATAGTGGAAAAGGCAAATGCAATGTTAGGTATGATAAAAGAAATATTAAACATAGGAACATGGAAGTGATAATCAAACTGTATACACGATTAGTTAGACCTAGATTAGAGTATCATGAACATGTGTGGAGTCGTTGTCGTAGAAGGATTTAACCTGCTAGAAAGGATACGCAGAAGAGCGACAAATCTTGTGCTGGGATTCTGGAATTATAGTTACCAGGAAAGACTCAGAAAAACGGGCCTACAGGATCTAAAAAGTTAAGAATTCCATTTTATTCAGGTTTAAAAGATAATAAACGAAAAGGATAAATTAGACTATATCAAGTTTGAACTTTTTTTCTTCTAAATACAGCTGTCTACAAGAACAAAAGGGTACAGTTACAGTTTAATTAAAGAGATGTCAAGGAAATATTTGTTTAGCCAAAAAATGGTGATTGTTTGGAATGCATTGCCACAAGGAAAAGTAGACGCAGGGTCAATTAATGGATTCAATACCAGATTGAATACGCATAGTTATTTTTAGATCAATTGAATGTAAATTAAACTGGTTGTATACAGACTCTGCGGTATAAAGACGTCAAGTAAAGTTACAGAAACCCAGATAAGAAATCAGAAATAGTAAATTCATTGGCCTCTTCAATCCTAGTTTCACCTGTTCTATTTGTTGGTTGTGTTATAATATTGTTGTGTATTTTTTTCTTGCAACCGTCATCTTCGTTTTTATCTGTGTCCATTTACATTCCATAATCGGCACAGACCTCATTTCTATTGACGATATAAAAATCCTACTAAAATACCCAAAAGCTATCAGATGCGGCCACACATTATACCACACAAACTATCCAAAATAGGTCAGCACGCAGACTAACCGAACGAAACTCCAAATCATACACTAGCATTACCCGGCATGATCACAGCCGTAGGAAAGTGTCGGCCTTTAACCGCTGCCAATGTCCAGGCAAATCATGTAGGGTCAATTGCTCTGTGGCGCCATTTTATATATATTCTTTGCAGTGCCGGTTCAATAACAGTTTATTCTACAGAATGAAATTGCTAGATTCATGAACACACCTCTACAGTGTCCTTTAAGACATACTTGGAATGCTAATGGTGGTATTGTGTTTACCCACGACATCCTTTTGAGAATTATAGTGGAAGAAAGCTGCTCGGGGATTCTCTGCTAGAGGGAGAGGCAGGGTCGATGTCGAGAGGAGCGGACTTGACAACAACGCCGAGTATCAGAATAAAAAGCAACCACTACGGCTCTGATGGTGGGTATTTGAGACAGCTTTACTGAGATATGTAATCGTCTCTGTTCTCTGTCTTTGACGCGGAAGCTGGAAAAGGGATAGATGTGTCATGAGGGGATATAAGACATTTAGGTCGCGAACATCCGATGACGTGTGTGGATCAACCGTCCTGGCCATGATAGGGATTGTCAGGAATAAAGGAGCTGACATCTTCACCTCAGAGGCACAATAATGGGGGTTATTAAAATGGACAAAGGGTGACATTTTGAAATTGATCTACGACCGCCTTATGGATGTAGATACTGCAGGTGATGAACCAGCAGTGAAAAGACTGCAAGATTGTGTAATCATATGATGGTTCAGCAGAGAGGTGCTCCTGAAAGGACGGAGTAGCAGTGTGTGGAACGAACGAGTTACATAAACCATTAGTATCTACACCCTTCGCCATTTGAGGACAGGTACGAGCACCTATAGGTCTGTCAGGATTGCAATAACGTCGATACTTAACAAAAGAGATTAGAACATATTGGAAAGCAATGTGGAGCCGAAAGAACACTTATATGAATATGAAATGACTATAGGTGTTAGGGTAGCATCAAGACATGGGCTGACACAATTCGTTGATATTACATAATGCATGCATCAGCCAGAGGACGGTGGAAATCCATTGCAGCTAACATTCGATACCGATAGATGGTGACTGATCTCATTTGACTGATACTGTGCGCAGCCTTTACACCATTTTCTAAGGACCACGACAAACGTAGACTTTCAGAATAGTCCGCTATTGTCAGAACACAGGAAACGGCTATTACCTTGATGTTTTTCTGTTACAAATATTTGACTTAATGAGCTAGCCAAATCCATGCACAGCCCTATTCAATTGACATTACTCGGCCTCTTTTTCGATAACTAACAGGAACAGTGACTTATTTTTTGTTTTCCTTTTTCCTCCGTCTCCTCCTCCACTTCCTCAGCCTTCTTCTTCTTCTACTTCTTCTTCTTCTACTACTTCTTCTTCTACTTCTACTTCTTCTACTTCTACTTCTACTTCTTCTTCTACTTCTTCTTCTTCTACTTCTTCTTCTTCTACTACTTCTTCTTCTACTTCTACTTCTACTTCTTCTACTTCTACTTCTACTTCTTCTTCTACTTCTTCTTCTTCTTCTTCTACTTCTTCTTCTTCTTCTACTTCTTCTTCTTCTTCTTCTTCTTCTTCTTCTTCTTCTTCTACTTCTTCTTCTTCTTCTACTTCTTCTTCTACTTCTTCTTCTTCTTCTTCTTCTTCTTCTTCTTCTTCTTCTTCTTCTTCTTCTTCTTCTTCTACTTCTTCTTCTTCTTCTTCTACTTCTACTTCTTCTACTTCTACTTCTTCTTCTTCTTCTTCTTCTTCTTCTTCTACTTCTTCTTCTTCTTCTACTTCTTCTTCTACTTCTTCTTCTACTTCTACTTCTTCTTCTTCTTCTTCTTCTTCTACTTCTTCTTCTACTTCTTCTTCTACTTCTACTTCTTCTTCTTCTTCTTCTTCTTCTTCGACATTCGTCCTGAAAAGAACGCACTGACGTTGTATCGCAGTTTACAACGAGGTTGCGATATCTGAGCCTTTCGGCCCGACACATCTGGCTTCAGGTTTGTTTTTCTGCGGGTTCTTGCTTTGCCTTCCGGTAGTGATCTATTTTCTCTTAAACAGACTGCACTAGTGCAGCCCGTTTCTAGGGCCGCCGTTTGAAGAAATAGGGCTTTGGTCAGCTGTCTTTCACTGACCCTGATGCAGGCGGCGGCAACCTGTAAATCGCTGACTGGTGTCAACTCATTCACCCTGTTACATCTTCAGCATTCCTTACTCCTACTAAAACTGTCACTACAAGTTCTCAAATACATACATCCTATTCGTTGGACAACTGTATGTGTGGCCCTATGCTTTGACTGGAGCAAAAATGGAAATTATTGAATAATGAAATGAACCCCGACATCCATTTTAAATCGAGACCGATTTAATGGAAACCTACTACTTTGTGATTATAAATCTATAGAAATTTCCTCGCCAATTCAATACATAATCTGGCGTGTACAAAATGGATACTATAGATTGCCTGGAAATGTTAATGGAATTGCCTTTTCGTTTAGTATGAGCAGTACATATTTTGACATCTTGACAATAGGAAATCATCAATATCATCATATGTCAGCCTTTGACAAGAAGAACGGGAGTGCAGCTAGCATCTACCTGCAGAATGAGTCGATTATACGATGGTTTGAGGCATGGATGAATACGTACACAAATGCAGCTTAGGTGGAAGTTCCTGGAACAAATGACAGGTGAAAACTTGGAAATTATTAGGTAAGGGAAGAGTTATGGTAGATATTGGTGTAGGGGAGGAGGTGATACTGATATCTTTGTCGGATGTGTCACTTTTTTGTTGTGTAAACAATGGGAGAGCAGGCACTGCCGTCGGTGAGAAAGTGATAGATTTCGTTGTTGGATGTGTCACTTTTTTTCTGTATGAAATGGGAGAGCAGATACTGCCGTATTGGGAGGACGTGATGGAGCTTTCGTTATCGGGTGTGGCCATTTTGGGGATTTCTGAAATGGTAGAGCAGACACTGCCGTCGGGGAGGAAGGGATGGAGATTCCGTTTTTGGATGTGTCACTTTTGGGGATGTCAGAAATGGTGGAGTAGACACTGCCGTCAGGGAGGAAGTGACGGAGATTTCGTTGTTGGATGTGTCACTCTTTGTGAATTTAGAAATGAGTTAGCAGACACTGTCGTCTGGGAGGAAGTGACAGAGATTTCTTTATTGGATCTGCCACGTTTTCTGAATTCAGTGATGTCCTCTCCTACCTAACACAAAAAGTGGTCCTATAGCCGTACCGTTGGTGGTATTGTGTTAGGCCCCATTGTTCTAGCCATTTGTGTTATTAAATTTTGGGGAGGTAAGTTCACTTCCTCGCTGGTTTTTCTTCTTTAACATTGTCAGGTACCAATTTACAGCTATGTTGTGTGACTGTTGTTGTTGTTGTCTAATGCCCACAATCATTAAGATTATCCTTTTGTGCGCCCTGAAAGGTCGTAAAGTGGCGGGTTTCAGTAGCTTTTCTCCCGAGCGTGCTGATGAAGGTAGACCGGGGTCCTCCAGGTGGTTGTGCTATGCTTGGCTTCATCTGCTTGTCGCTCACCACTACAGGGATTTCGTCGATCCCTCACCTCCATACTCATGCTGTCATGACAACAGCTCGTTTTCAAGGAGGACTATTAGGAAAATAAGGTGAGAGTTTAGGCCAGTATGTTCTACTTGAATGTGACTAACATGTCTGTTCAGTATAGTAATGCTTGAGCGTACTGATGAAGGTGGACGGGTGTCCTCCATGCGGCTGTGGTATGCTTAACTTCATGTGCGAGTCCCTCACTACCACAGGGATCACGTCTTACTCCCTCCTTGTCCTTCAGCCTGTCATGAAAAAGCCCATTTCCAGGGAGACCTTAATCTAGGTGAGGTGGGTGTCTTGGTCAGAAATGTTACTTCACCCTGGCTAACATGTCCGACCAGTATGCTGGACCTGACCCTGGCTAATATGTCCGACCAGTATGTTGGACCTGACCCTGGCTAACATGTCCGACCAGTATGCTGGACCTGACCCTGGCTAATATGTCCGACCAGTATGTTGGACCTGACCCTGGCTAACATGTCCGACCAGTATGCTGGACCTGACCCTGGCTAACATGTCCGACCAGTATGCTGGACCTGACCCTGGCTAACATGTCCGACCAATATGTTGGACCTGACCCTGGCTAACATGTCAGACCATTATGTTGGACATGACCCTGGCTAACATGTCCGACCAATATGCTGGACCTGACCCTGACTAACATGTCTGACCAGTATGCTGGACCTGACCCTGGCTAACATGTCCGACCAATATGTTGGACATAACCCTGGCTAACATGTTCGACCAGTATGTTGGACCTGACCCTGACTAACATGTCCGACCAGTATGTTGGACCTGACCCTGACTAACATGTCCGACCAGTATGTTGGACATGACCCTGGCTAACATGTCCGACCAGTATGTTGGTCCTGACCAGACGTTAGTATCCTCTCCTCATAGCTATACAGAACCGTGTTAAGATCGAAATATAAAAATTAAACTCCCTTCCTTTTCAGTGTCAACCCATGGCTGTAACCACTCGGCTATTCAGACTCGCTATCTAACAAAACTTGATATAAGAAACTGCAGGAAACAATATTTTACAGATGTTATTTTTCAATCTACATCTTTGAAATAACTCAATTTTTAAAGACACACCTAATGACTTTACCTGTCCAAACTTGATCAATTTTACCTGCAGATCACCACAATAATTTACATTCCAAAGTCAATCACACACTCTTCTTCTTCTTCAGTTTCTTCAGATCCCACGGGAAAACGCGTTATTCATTTTATCCTTCCTTGTATCAATAATAAGGATATGGTTTCTTTCAATCGCAGATGTCGGGATTCCAATCAGTAGGGTGGGTTGATAGTCGTAAAAGGCGATGAGTTTGTTTGGTTCAATCATCATCTATCAAAACTTGTATCACTAGCTGTGGAGCATTAAGTGCCTATCGCAAGCAAAGATGGTGACAGCGTCAGACATGTTTATCCAGATTTGACTGTACAGTCCCATCTGATCGTGATAAGCTCAACCGCACGTAGGGCACACGTGAACAGCATTTTTAATTGGGCATTCTTGTATTCTTTCCTTTCGTGCAGCTCGCTTTACCTGCGCCTCCGTAATGGCCCTCTACTTCGCGGGGCAAGCACCATGTGTGACGGCAGTGCGCCAGACTGAACGGTTCGGAGCAAACAGCTCGCAAGCAGCAACATCAATGGAGAAACTATTCAAAGAAACGTTTGGAGTGACTTTGTATTGTTTCTTTGTTCTACACCCGTTCTTCTGGCGAGCGTTGTCCTGTCCTGAGCTCGCCGTACAACAGTTATTTAGGGAAGCGCTCATCTGACATGCGAACAACATGCCCTGTCCATCTGATCTGGACTCTCTATAGCAGCGTACGAATACCAGATGGTCTTACCCTGCTGAGGATTACAGAGTTTGGCACTCTATTCTGTCAACCGATCCTGAGCAGTCCGCCGAAACAGTTTACATGAAGATGATTAACTTAACTTAACGTCTTTATACTGGTTCAGAAAACTACAGTTTGTATACAATCAATTTCAATTACATCACTTGCTCTAAAAGCTATGCACATCCAATTTGTTCTTAAATGCATTAACTGTCCCTGCCTCCACTACCTCCCGTGGATATTGCATTCCAAGCATTCACCACTCTCTGACTTAAAAAAATATTTCCTAATATCTTATCTGGACCTCTCTGGACTAATCTGGATTACGTTTCCTGGCATATCTGCTACAGACTGTCCATGTTTTGCATGCGTAAAGAAGGGTAGTTAGCACAATACACACTTATCTTAGCGACAACAGTGATTCCCTGACGGCCCCAAACGTTTTCTCGCAGTCTGTCAAAAGCAGTATTCGCCTTAGAAATCTTGCTGTGGACAACAGAGTCAATATTCCCTTCTCTGGCGAGGGTACGATCAAAGTATGCAGAGCTAGCAACAGCTTGTAGGAGATTTCCCTGTATAGTGACGTTTGGTTTGTGGTAGGGCTGTGAGGCATCGGCCATCAACAAATACACACCACATTCCTGTCTACGGCCATGTGTCCCTGCTAAATCCCGTCTTTCTAGTATTTTTAATATTTGCTCTTTAATCTCCCTCCCTCCCTCCCTCTCCCTCCCTCCCTCTCTCTCTCTCTCTCTCCCTCTCTCTCTCTCTCTCTCTCTCTCTCTCTTTTTCAGAGATAGGGATAGGAAAACTTGGCCATTTAACTTCTTCTTCTTCTTCGATTAACTGATGCTATGTTTCTAGCCCGGTGATGTTTATGAAGGAGACTGCACGTTTCAGTTCTTCGCCGGTCCCCCACAACTTTTCGAGCATGGTCGCTCCTTTTGTTCGTAGGGCAGTCCTGCACGAAGTGTTAGAGTGTTTGCGTGGGTGCTCCACAATCGTACGTGGCGTTGGTGTGAGAAACATTATGTAGAGGTGCAACGTGAGTCTGCAATGGCCCGTTCTGAGTCTGACCACCTGGCCATATAACACATTGAGTCTGCAATGGCCCATTCTGAGTCTGACCACCTAGCCATATAACATTACATCTATCCTTGTTGAAGACAATACTAGAGTACAGGGTAGAATACAATCGTCCAAGATGAAGACAACGTTATAATTGGACGGTTAGCATCATGAAAGGGACTGGGAAGAAGTTGCCAGATTAAGCCATTAGAGATAGAGTACACTGTAGATCCATTTCAGCCGATTTTCCATGCACAGATGAAACTTGAACTGAACTGAATCCATCGCGTCAGGTCTACCTCCTGCTTAGGTTCCTGAAACCATTATACAATATGATTTTGCTGCAGGTTAATCCTACTGCATCCTTGCTAATGTCTGTTGTCAGATATTCCTAAAGCTACTCGGGGCATATAATGAAATCATTTTATTACTCTTGTCTCATTTGCGCTATATGTGGCTTATTGTTTGAACATTGCAGCTAGGGCCCTTACAGGAAGCCTGTAGGCAGGCACTTAGTGAGCTTTCCGAGTATTAGTTGTTGAAGGAGTTCATGATGCGGTTGTTCGCTAGATTTTCAGTCAAGCATCCGACCCAACCGGTCGCTTAGACAGACTGGGTCTACTATCAGACAAGTTGACCATTGTTTCATTATATGTTGATTTATTAGTTCAGTATTGTTGTCCCTGATGAAGGCCTATTGCTCATAACGTAGGTTTTGTTTGTGTTCTCGTCGCTGTGTGGTATCTGACCACACACTTTTTAAAATTTTGATTAACTCATCATCATGTAGCATGTCCTTTGTAGAACGTCGCTCTTATCACAGTCTGTCTGAAAGAAACTCGTTCCCTTGCCAAAACACCAGCTTCCGCCACTGTCATACTCAGGAATTCCTGAATATTTTGGTGCCATCGTCTTCTTGGTCTACCCCTTCCTCGTTTGCCTGGCACCATACCTTCCATCACCGTTCTCTCAAGACCGTTGTGTCTCTTGATGTGACCAAAGTATTTGCATTTTCTAGCCAAAATGGAATTGATAAGCCAGTTCTCCTCTATGCTCAACTCTTGTCGAATGTCTACATTTGTTCTTTTCTCTGTCCAGGGTATTCTGAGAATCTTTCTGTAACATTTTGACTCGAAGGATTCTATTCTTTGTCTAGAAGTTTTGGTAATCGTCCATGATTCACAGCCATAAGCTGCCACAGGAAAAACATAGGCTCTCAAAACTTTTACTTTTATCGTTTTGTTGGTGCCCTGGTATAATTTCTTCAGGCTGTTCAGTCTCTGCATTGCCAAAGCTAGTCTTCTTCTGATTTCTTTCGAGCAGTCACCATTTTTGTCAATTCTGGAGCCCAGATATTCAAAATGTGTAACCTGATCTATTTTCTTACCACCCACTGTAAATTTATGCTGACATTGTGTTTTACCGGTGGTCATTATCTTTGTTTTGTTTATGTTTATGAACAGATTTTGATCTTTACTATGTCCATTAACGGCTGAAAGTAGCTGCTCTAGCGCTTCCGCACTTCTTGATAGTATCACTGTGCCATCTGCGTATCGTAACTCTGGAATCTCGTACCCCCCAATCGTAAATGGGTCGAAACTTTCAATGTTCTCATCTTCTCGCACATTTCTCATTATACATTCCGCATATATGTTGTACAGATAAGGTGAGCGTATACATCCCCGTGGGACTCCCTTTTGTACTGCAAACCAATCTGATGTTTGTCCAGATACTCGGACAGCGGCTTGTTGATCTTGAAATAATGTTTCAATGAGATGGACTATATGCAAAGGAAACCTCATTTCCTTCATGATTCTCTACAGATTTTGATGTTTTACCGTGTCGCAGTCCTTCGTGTAATCAATGAAACATGTGTACAGGTCTACATTAAAATCTCTACATTTTTCATAGATATTCTTTAAATTGAAAATGTGGTCCCGGGTCCCTCTGTCTTTCCTAAAACATGCCTGGACTACGTGAATTTCAGATTCAAGCCTTTTCTCTATCCTTCTTAATAGGATTTGCAAGAGTATCTTGCTAGCATGGCTGATCAGTGCGATAGTTCGGTAGTTCGTGCACAGCTTCAGGTTGTCTTTTTTGGGGAGAGGAATATAAATTGATTTCTTCCATGCTTCTGGCCACTCTGCACTGTGCCATATCTGTTTACACAGCTTTTGATAGACTAGACCACATGCCTCTCCTCCTGCTTGTATTACCT
The DNA here is from genome assembly GCA_036924085.1 of Ariolimax columbianus. Classification (NCBI taxonomy): domain Eukaryota; kingdom Metazoa; phylum Mollusca; class Gastropoda; order Stylommatophora; family Arionidae; genus Ariolimax; species Ariolimax columbianus. The sequence goes on from JAVGWX010000021.1 coordinate 14,985,159, forward strand.
CTGCTGGGATATCATCGCATCCTGGGGACTTTCCCTTTTTCAGGCTTTTAATTGCAAAGCGTACTTCTTCCAATGTTGGTTCAGGTTCTTTCTCATCCTTTGGTAGGATTGTTGTCCTGACATATGGATGTGAGTCATGGGCAATGACTACAGCCCAAGAAAGACAATTACAAACTTCAGAAATGAGGTACCTAAGAAAGGCGGTTCAGGTGACGAAAAGGGACAAGATCCGTAACCAGACAATACGTAGCAATCTTGAAGTTGAACCCCTGCAGACACGAGTGAAGCAGTCCCAACTACAGTGGTTTGGCCATGTCTGTAGAATGGAAGAAGATCGGATACCAAAGCGATCATGGGAGATCAAAAGTCAAGGACGCAGACCCCGAGGACGTCCCAAAGTACGTTGGGAAGACAACATACGACAGTCCCTAAGTGATAGAGGGCTGGATTGGAAAGAGGCCAGGAAAAAGACGGCGGATAGAGCAGTGTGGCGTTCTCTTTGGCAAATCTCTACACCTCACGGTAGAAGAGGAGCGACTAAGTAAGTAAGTAAGTTGGTAGGATTGTAACTGAGCGCTTTGTGCTATCTCTATACATGGTTCTGCAGTACTCTCTCCATCTGTTCAGTATGTCTTTGGTTTCTGTTAATGTGTTATCATCTTTGTCATTTATGACATGTGGAACCGGACGGAATTCCCTTGTCAGTGTTCTTATTGCTTTGAATGCATCTCTTTCTCTGCCTTGTTGTTGTAGGTTGTCTATATCCTTACATGTTTCTACTATGTATCGTCTTTTATCTTTTCTTATTTCTCTTCTAACTTTTCTTGCTCAGTTTTTATATGCTGTGTTGGTCCCCTTACTTCCCATTTGTTTTAATTGTTGCCTTTCTGCAATGAGTTTCTGTGTTTCCTCTGTTATATAGCTGTGTGTCTCAACCTTAATCAACTTTTACATTTGTTTATGTTTTTTTTCCCATTCGCTACTTTAAATGTCCACCAATGGGAAAGTGAAAAGGTTTGAGTTAAGCCCTAATTTCAAGATGGTATTCCAAGCCAAAAGATGGACACAAGTGTTTGGTTGACAGTCATCTCAAGAAGCGAGTGTAAGCAGCATTTGGTGCCCAGCCATCTCAAGAAGCGAGTCTAAGCAGTATTTGAATACCAGGTATCTCAAAAGCGAAAGCGGGAAATGGTAAAGTTTCGAATCCCAAAAATTTCTTAAGAGAGGTATGATCAGTGTCTAGTCATTTGGGAGATTACTAAAAACACGGAGATCTCGCGTATATGCTGTACACGCAACAACAAAAAAACATAGCTGCTAAAAATCAATAACAGGCTGTTGGCTTTCCAGGAAAATTTATAAGTAGTAAATATTTTTAACACTGCATTTTCTTTTTAGTAAAAGCTTTTATTTGCGATTAACACATGTTTTTTTAAATTGTATTAATTTAAATTACAGCCAAACCTGTCACGATCTTTCTCTCAAAACTTTCTGAAGCTACAGCGAGAAAGGGGGGTCACTAGAAGGATTCAGTCAAATTTAACATATACAGAAGCTACGTTTTTCGGTAAACCCTTTTTAATGACCTGTCCAATATCTATCAACATTTAAAAGATTAATAGGCCCCACTAGTGGAGTATATGAACACAGTTTCAGCTCTAAGTTATTGAGAAGATCGTTGAAAATGGATAAGTAGATGGACACGCATCCAGATGATGGTCTAGTCAGGATTTTAAAAAGTAATTAAATTCCCATCAGGGAACAAGATGCTGAGCAGCGCAGGAGCTGCAGTGGTCAGCGACCCATAGCTGACTGCTAGTGTCAGGACTAGCGAGCCAAAGCTGCCAAGACCCTTCTACACCTCCAAGCGGTGATCCTGAATAACAGGCTGCAGCAGGGCAGACTGGCTAAGGAGAATGGATCGAAGAGGGAATGCTAGCCCGGTACTCAAAAATTATTGCTGAAGTCGGATGTGTTGTGCCGAAAGGTGCAAGTATCGCATTCAAGCTGTAAACTACGACACAACGCGTTTCGTTCTCTGGATTACACTCTGCTACTTAAGCCATTTCAGGGTTTGGTTACAGGAGCTTGAGAACGAACGAAGCCAAGCCAAATTCCCACCAAAAACGCAATACTACCTTTCCCTAAGCCTAGTAACCCACAGAAAGTAAATGTTTCAAAGTAAATAACATACGGAGGACAGCTTTCGGCTACCTGACAGTAGACAGAGCCTGTCTATTTCATTACCTAGATTTCAAGTATTCCAAGTATACTGGCATCTGTGGCCATGCTTACCTTTGTGTCTTTACTGCCAAGCGATGAAGAAGCTCACAGTCCTATTATAGTCGGATCATCAGCATTATCCTGGCCTGAACATCGGATAAATTAATTAGTACTACGATTGAACCTGTGTCGTTAGTTCACTGTCTAGCGCACACATGTGAACATTGCGAGATTGGCGCCCTTCGCATTAGCTGCAGACAGTGTCGGTTTTGGAGTTACTGTGAAAAGTAGACATGTGACTATAATGAACTAAAACACGTCGCCCGGGAGAGATGCCCAACACATCGCATCATGTGCAGTCGTCAAGATAATGTCTTGCCACTAGCCAAAATTAGCTCAGTGTGTGAGCGTGAGGTTGACTAAAGGCCCAGTTTCTTCCTCACTTTAATCCATATCACAGCGCAGGTAACGTATTTCAGCGGACACAACGTATTTCAGCGCACACAGCAAGAGAAAAGACTGTTCACACGATTGAAACAAATAAGAGTGGTCTTCATCACATGTTATGGACGAGCATGAACAAGTTGCATTGATTCTCAAAACCTGTGTTTTCGCCCCTATTATTTAGTTGTCCATCGGAAGCGATGATACGACATCATCTGACGGGTTTGTCGTGATGATATAACTTGCGCCGTATGTGGATTATAGTGAGAAAGAATCTGCCCTGGTCATCAACCTCACTCTCTGGTCCCGAGCTACCTTGGACCAGTGGCAAGAAATAAGTCGAGATGATTGGAGATAACTCAGGATGCAGGGAGCGTTTGAAAGCTTGCAGAATTCGTTCGCCCACCGTTTCTTTTTATTTTTTTTTATTTTTGCTTAGATGTTTGCCTCACTAGTTACTACTGGCGGAGGCGCGCCATTTTCCACCCCAGACCGTAGTCAATTGGGCGATATCAGGACGCATAAGCCAGTGCTTGGATGCATGTATGCATCTGTATGTACCTATGCTAGGTTTGTGCGCCCTCAGAAGCTAGCCCAACCAAAGTGCAATGGAAGGGCTTTACCACGAGGGCGCGTGTGAAAGTTGTGCAAGGGTGTGACTGTAGGACAGAGTCAAATGAAACAGAGTGAGGTAAGAAGAGAGAAGAGTTGCGCCCAGGGTAGAAGACCTGACTTGGAAGCCGATATATAAGATAACCTTCTGTTTTTTTTGTTTGTTAGGTAAGATATATAAGATAACCTTCTGTTTGTGAGTTTTGTTAGGTAAGATATATAAGATAACCTTCTGTTTGTGAGTTTTGTTATGTAAGATATATAAGATAACCTTCTGTTTGTGAGTTTTGTTAGGTAAGATATATAAGATAACCTTCTGTTTGTGAGTTTTGTTATGTAAGATATATAAGATAACCTTCTGTTTGTGAGTTTTGTTATGTAAGATATATAAGATAACTTTCTGTTTGTGAGTTTTGTTAGGTAAGATATATAAGATAACCTTCTGTTAGTGAGTTTTGTTAGGTAAGATATATAAGATAACCTTCTGTTTGTGAGTTTTGTTAGGTAAGATATATAAGATAACCTTCTGTTTGTGAGTTTTGTTAGGTAAGATATCCGTGTGCTTGTGGTTAATGATTGTAATGTTTTCTCTTAGCTAATGTTCCCTAAAGACTTGTTACTTCTATTAGGTTAACCCCATGATGTGGATTCCATGGCACAATGTTATCATACTTCTACAAATACACTTTGATATCAATAACAATCTACATAGTCTATAATTAGTGAGATTGACTATTAAAATCTGGTTTGCAGCATCTGATGAGATGTGGCTAAGAAGTTTCACATTAACTCATAAGTTCTTCATTTTATCCATTTCAGCTGGTTCAAGGAAAATGAAACAAAAGAAATATTGCAAAAGGGAAATGAATTTCTTAAAATAGATAATAAAAATTTGTTTTCAGATTTTGTTTAAAGTCTTTTGGTCCTAGAAGTGATCCCCCTTGGTTTAACAATATTCATGACACTTTCACGCAAACACCTGGTCTGTAACGCAGGCAAACGCTCTGGTACTATTAACGCAACTCTAAGGCACTGAGGCTTTAGTTCATTGGCACATATGGACAACCATATGAGTGAGTTGTACACTACGTATTGTGAACTGAGAAGAAAAGCTTGGTGCAGGAAAGGGAGACAGCGGCAGATTTCTGTGACAAAACAGAGGGAGTAGGTTCACTTAAAGAAAATGTTTCGTCAGTTTGCCAAATTACAAATTCATAAAACTGAAATAAATATGAGAATTTGTAAATAGCTACATTTCATTTCATGACATCAACATATTGAACCTAATCAGGTAATGTCACAGAACTCTACTTTAATCAAAGTTATTCACACTTGATCTCAGAAACTTCTGAGATTAATAAATTCAACTTGACCATTCGTTAATTGTACAAAATGACAATCATGACAAATTCAGCTAAAGTTAATAACCAATATAGCAATTGTTAATTGCTTTGGGTAAAATAAGATATCAGTACAATAAAATGCAGAATAAAAATGAACTAGTATTGATGTAAAGGTAAGTCCGTAGAAAATGATAAATGACATTTTTCGTCTATGGTCATGAAGCAGGTATGTCTTCTTTTCACTAGACGGATCTTTTTTCCTACGACGTTTACAATTATTGTCGAGTTTATCTCTCCGAGTAGCTTCAAGTCGCTCTCTCCGAGTAGCTTCAAGTCTTTCTCTCCGAGTAGCTTCAAGTCTCTCCCTCCGAGTAGCTTCAAGTCTCTCCCTCCAAGTAACTTCAAGTCCCTCCCTCCGTGCGCAAAGCGATGTGATAGATCGCTTATTTCTCACGGCAAAGATATTATGTTTCATCTCTGTTATTCGGCCCCACCACAGCACCGGCCGTTACCACGGGGAAGCAAACCCTTAGAAAATGCAGGAGGAAGCAGGCCCTAACATAAAATGCATGCTGAAGTCGGATGCACTGGGCCGACAGGCGCAAAATAAAAACCACAGTGCAAAGCACACCGCCTTGGGGAATTGAGAAATAAGGCGAACGCAAAAAAAAAAAAAAATCTCGTTATTGTCACGCTCCATTCGACCTAACTGTAAACGGACACCTGGTTACTGTTAAAGAAAGGAACGCTGCAAGAAAAGAACTGCCAACTTAATTTCAAAAATAGTTGGAAACTTGGAATCCTGGTGTTAAAACAGGTATGTTTATGTATGTTGCCAGGTAGCCAAAATCTATTGGTTATCCGTAGCAGGTATTTTAAGCTTCCTTCGGTTTATTAGGCCTGGTCGAAGGTGCAAATAATTTGGGTAGATTGTTAAATTGAATTTTGAATTTTGTCCGGGCAGCGGCCGTTAAGCACTATCTTTTTCGATTTCCAACTTTCAAATTATGTGTAAGGTGCTCGACACTACACACGGCAGTCCGTTCTCACTAGGCAGATGTCATGGGAATTTTTACCAGAAGATCCACGTGTAAAAATGACGGTCTCCACCTTTATTGGAACACGCGACCTCCGCCACCCGAGGCGAACACCTTACCTAGAGACCACTGAGCGCCTGTCTCAATTTCATTAAAACAACATTTCATATCGCTAACTGTTTATCCCCGATATATAAGCGTGCTATGGAATTGCCTCTGTCTTGTCAACAGACAATGCAGTACTTCCATATAATTACGTGATTGTATCCATGCAAAATCCCGACATGTTCATTTGATGGATATATGTAAGACATCCTTTTCCAACTCTCAATAGCATAATTCTCGCTGTGTGTCGGTCACAATCCCAAAATAGAAACCAATTATATGTTGACAACAACGTCATATTGACATCTGAAAGATTCATACGCTATATCACACGTTAGTGGGGGCATTTAAATACTTTCTGAATGTATTTATGTATTCCGTTCTGCGAATATTTATCCACAAGAAATCAAATTAGCATCTTCCGTTCCAAAAACAGCAGAAATAATGTGTGACCTTTAACCTGTCGACATCACAATCTCTATGAGGACGCAAGCGTCGATATTTACTAATCTTCCTCCGGCAAACAAATGAGAAAATTAAACCATACGTAATTATTAAACAAAGCGCTTCTTGGACCTTGAAATGTAAGTTTTTTTGTAATTGCTTCTCAAAAACAAAACTGTTATTTAAATATTGCAGACTTATTATTGTGAATAAAAATAAAAAGACGGCTGCAAAACGATCTGCAGATGTTAAGGGAGACTACCGCATCAATCACAAGGTAATAGCTTTTAAATTGGCTTTAAAATATTTTCAAAATGTGTTCACATTTATTTTCATTTACTTCCTTCAATAATGGCGGGTTATTACTAGATTTAAAATAATTTGTGACGACTGTACATAATACTTGATAACGGTGTGCATGCTACTCAAACATACTTCAGATTGGAAGCTGGACGCGATATAAGCTAATAATAGCTGTATGTAAACATTACAACTTTTTTTTTATCAGAGTGCCCTCAAAACTTCGCCCATTCTTTCTTGGGCAACACTCAAAAGAAATTGCATAATGTACGTAATAGTTTAACTCCTCTCTCTCTCTGTCTTGTCTTATACACTTGTGCCTCGAGGCATCGTGACGAGCCGCAGTTGCATATCTTTGGTCAGGCTTGTCGATGTAGTTATTTCTATGGCGATGTACAATATTTATAACGTTTTATAACCAACTGGTTCTCTGTTTCGGATACGCAGATGACACAGTGCTACTATCAAGTTGTGCAGAAGGGCTAGAGCAGTTACTTTCAGCAGTAAGTGGATACAGCAAAGATCAAACCATGACGATAAACATAACAAGGATAAAGGACCATCCACAAAACACAATGTCAACATAAATTTACAGTAGAGGTAAGGAAATAGATCAGCTTATGCATTTTGTATATCTGCGCAAAAGAATTTACAAAAGTGGCGACAGCACGAAAGAAATCACAAGAAGACTATCCATGGCAATGAAGAGGCGTTCAGCTTGAAGAAATTATGGCAAAACACCAACAAAACGACAAAAGTAAAAGTCTTGAGAGCCTGTGTTTTTCCTATGGCAGTATATGGCTGCGAATCATGGACGATTACCAAAACATCAAGACAAAGAAGCGAATCCTTCGATTAAAAATGTTACAATATGATCCTCAGAATACCATGTATGAAGATAAGACAAATATAGACATTCGGCAAGAGTTGAACAGAGTAGAACTGGTTTATCAATTCCATTTTGACCAGTAAATTTAAATACTTTGGTCACATCAAAAGACACAACGGTCATGAGAAAACAGTGATGGAAGGTATGATACCAGGCAAAAGAGACAGGGGTAGACCAAGAAGACGATGGTACCAAGAAATCCAGTAATGCCTGGGTATGACTGTGGCGGAGGCTGGACTTTTGGCAAAGAAAAGAGTTTCTTTCAGGCAGACTGTAATGGGAGACACATTCTATAAAGGGTGCACATTATGATGATGAACAATTGTATGTAATAAACACATACATTTAAAAAATACATTGTTTCATTTTTAGAAAATACATTTGAAGGTAGTTTTTAAAAAAACGAATTTTGCTAAAAAAATGAATATCTTTACTTAGAATTTCTTCAATCGTGTCTAGTTTCAATTAATAACCTCCTCTATTGACACACAGCTTACAACGTATTTTAACATTTCGTAATTCGTCCTGGAGTTCGTTTTCAGGGTCTATGTCTCGAGGCGAATTTCTCCTACCCCTTCTATGCTCTGAAATCGGTAGCCTCTAAAGGTAGATTTCAACGTTAGGAACAAAACGAAGTATGTCGGGTCCTAAATCTGGAGAAGATGGTGGATGTGGAACAAAAGACGCGTCATGCTTTGCCGAAAAGTCAGGAATCAGCAGTGACGCGCGTGCATGTATGCTGTCGTGGTGCAGCATCCAGGCTTTGTTTGACCATGCTTCAGGACTCTCTCTATGTATCGCCTCTCTCAAACTCTTCATAAGTTTTTTATTTTTTTTTATTTTTATTTTGTTGTTTTTTTCGTTCGCCTTATTTCTCTATTCTCCAAGGCGGTGTGCGTTGAAGAACGGTTTTTATTTTGCGCCTGTCGACGCACAGTGCACCCGATTTCGGCATGCATTTTATGAAAGGGTCTGCGTCCTCCGGCATTTTCTAAAGGTTTGCTTCCCTGGGGTAACGGCCGGTGCTGTGATGGGGATCAAACCTAGCACCTTCGCCTTGCGAGCCGCGTCACTTAACCACTAGCCCACGCCGTTTCATCATAATACTAACATCCTAGGAATTCGTTTTATTACTTCCTGACCGAATGTAACAAACTTGTGATGAACGGTGCCACTCCAAATACGATCAACCAAACCTTCACATTTGAGCAACTCTGTCGTATCTTTTATGGTAGCGATGATGCCATTCAATTCCAACACAGCTGACTACTTCTGTCTTTCAACATCTATCCATAAACCCATCTTTCATCACCTGTTTTGCTATTTTCCAGAAAGTCTCCGTCAGCATTCAGTTACAGTTATATCTTATTTAAAGCAGAACTTCACGCAAATACGTTGCTCTTCAAGACCTATCCCTGCTCAATTTTAAAAAGTTTTGCCAAGTGCACTACACATCGAAGACTACTATCGAGGCGTGATGGGACTATTATTAAACTGAATGCCGAACTCATGTGCAAGCAAAAGCTAGCTCCGTGCCTCACTAAGCTGCTATGTCGTTTTAAAGATCTGTTTTTTTTAGACTGCCTCAGTGAGAGTCCATATGTTATCGAAGCCTGAAACGGAGTCTAAGAATAGTAACTGTAACATGTAATCAAATTTCAGGAAGCGATTAAGAAACATTGAACATAGAGCTGGCTATTCCACCCTGTAGAGGCTTCAAGCCGCCAAAATAAAGAACAATAATTTCCTGGGTCAAGATTTTCATGAGATCAAGTTAGTGGATCGCTTGATGTCAAGTTGATGTCATTGGTTGGATTAGGTCAAGTTAATCTGCCAAGGTTAACATGACGACGAAATCGATTGCCGAACTGTCGAATTAAAATTAAATCTCTAAGTTCTAGAAAAACGTACATTTTGATGGTCCAATATGGAAACACCGTAACGCAATAAAACAGAGGCGTCCATTACACACTTGTTAAAAACTGATTGGACGAAACGTTGGCTGTCTGTAATTTTTTCTATACGTTATTTCCAAAAAGCATATACTTATTCTGAATTGGAACTGTTTTCACATGTTTGGAAATATGTGTCTGATTAGTGAAATGGTATAGCACTAGCCTTTCGAGGCAAAGCTACGGAGTTCAACTCCCACTACAGACACGCTTCAGTCGACCAGGCTAAATATGGTGTTCATGTATTATTTGTTGGTTCTTATTGTTCTTGTTGTTGTTGTTCTTCTTCTTCTTCTTGTTCTTGTTATTATTCTTGTTGTTGTTCTTGTTGTTGTTCTTGTTGTTGTTCTTGTTATTGTTCTTGTTGTTGTTGTTGTTCTTCTTGTTGTTCTTCTTGTTGTTCTTATTGTTGTTCTTATTGTTGTTCTTATTGTTGTTCTTATTGTTGTTCTTGTTGTTGTTCTTGTTGTTGTTCTTGTTGTTGTTCTTGTTGTTGTTCTTGTTGTTGTTCTTGTTGTTGTTCTTGTTGTTGTTCTTGTTGTTGTTCTTGTTGTTGTTCCTGTTGTTGTTCCTGTTGTTGTTCCTGTTGTTGTTCTTCTTGTTGTTGTTCTTGTTGTTGTTCTTGTTGTTGTTCTTGTTGTTGTTCTTGTTGTTGTTCTTGTTGTTCTTGTTGTTCTTGTTGTTGTTCGTGTTGTTGTTCTTGTTGTTGTTCTTGTTGTTCTTATTGTTGTTCTTATTGTTCTGGTTGTTCTTCTTGTTGTTGTTCTTGTTGTTGTTTTTGTTGTTGTTCTTGTTGTTCTGGTTGTTCTTCTTGTTGTTGTTTTTGTTGTTCTTGTTGTTGTTCGTGTTGTTGTTCTTGTTGTTGTTCTTGTTGTTCTAGTTGTTCTTCTTGTTGTTGTTCTTGTTGTTCTTATTGTTGTTCGTATTGTTGTTCTTATTGTTGTTCTTATTGTTCTGTTTGTTCCGCTTGTTGTTGTTCTTGTTGTTCTTATTGTTATTGTTCTTGTTGTTGTTCTTGATCTTGTTGTTCTTGTTGTTGTTCTGGTTGTTGTTCTTGTTGTTGTTCTTGTTGTTGTTCTTGTTGTTCTTGTTGTTCTTGTTGTTCTTGTTGTTGTTCGTGTTGTTGTTCTTATTGTTGTTCTTGTTGTTGTTCTTGTTGTTGTTCTTGTTGTTGTTCTTGTTCTTGTTGTTGTTCTTGTTGTTGTTCTTGTTGTTGTTCTTGTTGTTGTTCTTGTTGTTGTTCCTGTTGTTGTTCCTGTTGTTGTTCCTGTTGTTGTTCTTCTTGTTGTTGTTCTTGTTGTTGTTCTTGTTGTTGTTCTTGTTGTTGTTCTTGTTGTTGTTCTTGTTGTTCTTGTTGTTCTTGTTGTTGTTCGTGTTGTTGTTCTTGTTGTTGTTCTTGTTGTTCTTATTGTTGTTCTTATTGTTGTTCTTATTGTTCTGGTTGTTCTTCTTGTTGTTGTTCTTGTTGTTGTTTTTGTTGTTGTTCTTGTTGTTCTTATTGTTGTTCGTATTGTTGTTCTTATTGTTGTTCTTATTGTTCTGTTTGTTCCGCTTGTTGTTGTTCTTGTTGTTCTTATTGTTATTGTTCTTGTTGTTGTTCTTGATCTTGTTGTTCTTGTTGTTGTTCTTGTTGTTGTTCTGGTTGTTGTTCTTGTTGTTGTTATTGTTCTTGTTATTGTTCTTGATCTTCTTGTTGTTGTTCTTATTGTTGTTCTTATTGTTGTTCTTATTGTTGTTCTTCTTGTTCTTCTTGTTGTTGTTCTTGTTGTTGTTGTTGTTCTTGTTCTTGTTATGTTGTTGTTCTTATTGTTGTTCTGGTTGTTGTTCTGGTTGTTGTTCTGGTTGTTATTCTGGTTGTTGTTATTGTTCTTGTTCTTGTTATTCTTGTTGTTGTTCTTGTTGATGTTGTTGTTCTTCTTATTGTTCCTGTTGTTATTGTTGTTGTTCTTGTTGTTGTTCTTGTTGTTCTTGTTGTTGTTCTTGTTGATGTTGTTGTTCTTCTTATTGTTCCTGTTGTTCTTGTTGTTGTTCGTGTTGTTGTTCTTGTTGTTGTTCTTGTTGTTGTTCTTGTTGTTGTTCTTGTTATTCTTATTGTTGTTCTTGTTGTTGTTCTTGTTGTTGTTCTTGTTGTTGTTCTTGTTATTCTTATTGTTGTTCTTGTTGTTGTTCTTGTTGTTGTTCTTGTTGTTGTTCTTGTTATTCTTATTGTTGTTCTTGTTGTTGTTCTTGTTGTTGTTCTTGTTGTTCTTGTTGCTTTTCTTGTTGCTGTTCTTGTTGTTGTTCTTGTTGTTGTTCTTGTTGTTGTTCTTGTTGTTGTTCTTGTTATTCTTATTGTTGTTCTTGTTGTTGTTCTTGTTGTTGTTCTTGTTATTCTTATTGTTGTTCTTGTTGTTGTTCTTGTTGTTGTTCTTGTTGTTCTTGTTGCTTTTCTTGTTGCTGTTATTGTTGTTGTTCTTGTTGTTGTTCTTGTTGTTGTTCTTGTTGTTGTTCTTGTTATTCTTATTGTTGTTCTTGTTGTTGTTCTTGTTGTTGTTGTTGTTGTTCTTCTTATTGTTCCTGTTGTTCTTGTTGTTGTTCTTATTGTTGTTCTTGTTGTTGTTCTTGTTGTTCTTGTTGCTTTTCTTGTTGCTGTTCTTGTTGTTGTTCTTGTAGTTCGTGTTGTTCTTGTTGATTGCATACAATGAGTAGGATTACATTTATGTGCGCCTTAAGAAGGACGTTAATTGAGTTGTAGTGTTTGTCTTCACATCCCGAGCGTGTTGGTGAAAGTGAACGTGTCTTCCAGGCGGTTGTGCCCGTTTCCAGGAATGGCTACGAGGAAGCCGAGGTGAGGTTCTTGGTCAGTATGTTTTACCTGATAAAATGCTAGTCTTCCTTATCGGTGTTTATTTGTAAATGGGTACCTGACTTTCGGTTAGTCAAGGAAAGGCAGCAAGGAAGGAAAAGGATGGTATTGGCCAGGAATACTTCACGTACATATGTTGAAGACCTCTGCTACGCAGGAAACCAATAGATTGTTAATGATGATGATAGTGATGATAGCGATAATGATGATGATGGCATTGACAATGAGAATAATATGATAATGACAATATTGTGATGACGGTGGTAAATAATAATAATAATTATGAAAATTATAATGACAAAAATTATAATGATAATAAAGATCGTGACAATATTAATGAAAAGATAATGTTAATGAAAATAATGATGACGATGATGATAATGACGTTAATGGCGATAATGATAATGATTATGCTGGTGATGATATGACGATGATAAAGATGCTAACGAAAATAATGATCATAATGTTGACAATAATGATATGAAACTGATGATAATGGTGATAATGATGATGATAAAGATGATGAGAAAAGTGATAATGAGGATGATAAAGATGATGAGAAAAGTGATAATGATGATGATAAAGATGATGAGAAAAGTGATAATGAGGATGATAATGATGATGATAAAGATGATGAGAATAGTGATAATGATTATGACACCCATTATGTAAAAGGCAACTGCCGTCAAACCGCAGACTGGCACAGAGCGATGGATCAGTCTCTAAGCCTTGTTGTCCGTGATGAACCATTGATACAACTCTCACATAACGGAGAACACCTGTTTACCAATTATGATATCCACGGATCAAAGCACCTTAGATCGATCAACAAGTTCCACATATGATAATCTAATAAAATAACGTGAATACCGATTTATGTAATGTTATATAAATCATAACAATGATTGCCAATGAATGTTATTAGTAAAGCTACCTTGTCAGGAGTATACTGTGTTCTGATGAGCGGAGTGTCCCGAAATGTCAAGGCGGATGCCACGGGGCTCGGTTTTTGGGACCAATTTTGTTCTTGATATATATAAATGATTTGGACATTGATATGGGATTCTTGATAGCAAAATTTGCTGATGACACGAAACTATGCAGTAGTGTCTCATCTAAAGCAGAAGTGGATATATTGAGGTCGGATTTAGATCAAATTCAAGAATGGTCTGTAAGCTGGCAAATGAAGTTTAATGTAGATAAATGTACTGTCATCCACATGGGTAGATCCAATATGGAACATAATTACAGAACAATATTAGAAAGATAGATTAGGAAAGGGACCAAGGGGTTATAATAGATCATATAGGTAAGGTGAGTGAGCAAGTTCAGTTAGCAGTGAAAAAGGCAAATGCAATGTTAGGTATGATAAAAATAAATATTAAACATAGGAGCAAGGAAGTGACAGTCAAACTGTATAAAGCTTTAGTTAGACCTAGATTGGAGTACTGTGTACAGGTATGGAGTCCTTATCATAGAGGGGATATAAACATGCTGGAAATGATTTAAAAAAAGAACGACAAAGCATATAGTGGGATTCCAGAATTACAGTAATGAGGAAAGACTCGGAAAAACCGTCCTACAGTGTCTAGAAAAGAGAAGGATTCGAGGTGACTTAATACAGGTTTATAAGATGATCAGAACAACGGATAAATTAGACTATAAGAAGTTATTTTTTTTTCAAATTACAACCACCCACAAGAACAAGGGGGCAAAGCTGAAAATTAACTCCAGGTTAGATATTAGGAGATATTTTTTTAGTCAGAGAGTGGTGAATGCTTGGAATGATATTGCCACAGTAGGTAGTGGAGGCAGGGACAATTAATGTATTTAAGAATAAATTGGATACGCATAGCTTTTAGAGCAAGGTAATGTAAATGAAACTGGTTGGTTGTATACAGACTCTGCGGGGTCTTCTAAACCAATATAAAGACGTTAAGTTAACTGAATCTGTAATTCGAGACTTCCGACGTGTTTGAAGTGTACGGTAAGGTTTCAATTAGAACAAACATCTGTTTTAACCAGTCGTGAGTGGTTCCATTCCTCCCCTACTTGTTCGAAACATGGACATTATTGAATCATTATACATCAAGACTAGAAGTCTTTCCACATATACAACCAGCGGCATATACTGGGAATCTGTTGCGATGAGTAAATCTGTTGTAGAGATTTCTGCTAATATAGGCCTACAACCTGCCACCGAAATACTGGACGGCGGCCGAGTAACTTCGTTCGGTCATGTCCTACGGCTGGACCAGGAAACTTCGGCCCACGAGACACTTTACGAATCACTGTTCAGCGCCAAAAGCCTTTCCCAGACCGGCTGCAGACGCAAAAGAGGTCGTTCCGCGCAGTATTACTTGGGCAGATAATAGCTTCCCTCTTCGCTCTGGACGAGGCTTGGAGTCGTGAAGCAGGTTCGAGCTATGGATGTGGCCGATCCACGCAACTGGCCTTTGAGTCCTTAGCAAAATTAGTGTTATCTTAAACTGACTAGTAACTGAACTAATAAGACAAATCAACAATAAAATGAACTCAATGGACTTTTTATAAACAACTTTGTGATATGGCTTTTGCCAATGACTTGGCTCTTGTATGCCATAACTGTATTCAAATGCAAAGCAAAATAAATGCAACTAACGACACAACGTAAGACGCATTCTTAGAAAATGTGGAATCATACTTCAATCTGGGATTAAGAGTAGTGCATGAGTGGCAGAGGTCGACTAACCAAAGCTGAGTGATAGTGTCGGGACCAGCGAATCAGAGCTGCCAAGATCCTTCTACACCTCCCAGCAGTGATCATGTATAACAGGCTGCAACAGGGCAGACAGCTAAGAAGGGCTTGAAGAGGAAAGGTTAACCCGGTACTTAAAATGCCTGCTTAGTCGGATGTGTCTCGACCGAAAGGTGAAAAAATCGCAGTCAAGCTATAAACTATAACTCAGCGCATTCTGTTCTCCAGACAACATCCTGTTACTTGCAAAGCCCTTTTCAGGGTTTGGTAGCGGGAGTGAGAGAATGAAAGATGAAGAAGACGAAGAAGAAGATCCATCTATCTTGGTAACAATAGGACAGTATCCAGAAAAAACATTTGAGGATGTGAGAATTCGGGTTATACCTGAGAGTAAAATTGTGGATCCATTAAAGAAAGAACTGGGGTTGGGACAAGCTGATGTATTAGGTAAATCCCCCAACTCCACAGACTCCAACAAACCACTATCTTTCGGCTAAGAACAGGATCCTGCAGACTGGCAGGCCACCTATACAGGCTCAAGATGTCAAATACAAGTGAGTGTACATGTGGAACAAGTTTTCAAACCCCGGACATATCCTACAGGACTGCCCATCATACTGAGACTTACGATGGCCAGATGGAACATAGCTGACGTAGAAGACGTGGGACCACCATCCGGACATGGACAGAACTGTGGACTTCGTCCTAGCGATGAGACTACAGGACTAGCATGATTAGAAAGCATGCTCGCAGAAAAAGAAAGAAAAACAGATTAAACGTAGATGTCTACTATCATCATTACTCATCCTGCTGGCCCTTGACAGGAATACGAATTCGATAACATCGTCCAGCGACATCTGCATTAAATGGACAATGGCATTAAATGGACAATGGCATTAAATGGACAATGGCATTAAATGGACAATGGCATTAAATGGACAATGGCATTAAATGGGCAATGGCATTAAATGGACAATGGCATTAAATGGACAATGGCATTAAATGGTCATTGATGAGACAACTTGATGAGTTCCTCTTTGCTAATGATTTATGTCATACACATCCACATGCACCATTAGATATATGCAATTGAGAAGAGGTCACTGCCAATGAGTCAGAAAATACAAAGACTAAACGCAAGTTTTAAAAATTAATGCAACTAACAGTGATACAATTGTGTTGAGAGACACCCTCCTTTGAACGTTGGATCATTAATTTATCTTGGTAGAAACCTAAGCATATTATGAGGTACAAACAATATGTTAAACTAAGAATACAGAAGGAGAGAGGAAGCGTTCATTGCATTTGGAAGTTTATGGAAATCAAAGGGAATAAAAACTACCACCAAATTAAAAAACGTCATCTCGAACATAAAATTCCTCCCTATCGAATTGTTTAAAACATGAAGGACAAGAAAGGCACTTACGAAAAAGGTGCATATGACGTAAATGGTTATGTCCGCAAAAATACTTTGGTTTAAGTTTAGTAAATTTATCTTGGCAGTTAGAAATCGAAAAGAATATGCTTAACGGTTCCTGTCCAGACAATATTTAAAAATATTATAGTTCAAAATCTACCTACATTATTTGTACCTTCCCCCAAGCTTAGTAAGGAAGTTTTACAATACCTACTACGTATAGCCGAAGCCTTCGACTACCTGGCAACAGACATTAACAAGCCGGTTTGAATATCAGCATTCCAAGTATTCCAAGTTATTTTAGTTTAGTCGAAGAATCAAAGTCATTGCACGTCATCTAACTCATAAATGCTATGTTCTCCAATTTTTGGGAGAACTTCAGGACAATGCACGAACTCCGTAGCACCAGTGCGGATCCTGTAATAGATTGGGTAGATTTTTAAACATAATTTGGAATTCTGCTTGAACAGCGCCAGTTAAGTCTATTCTTTTCGATTGCCAACTACCTATGGATTTTTAACGTGCGCGACACTGAACACGGGCGCCCGATCGCTATTACCTAGAGATCCAAGGAAATACCAGAAACTCTACCTGAAATATCCCCGATCTCCACCGTGATTTGAACCCGCGACGTCCAGCACCCGAGGCAGACGTCTTTCATAAATGTGCGACTGTTGAAAAGAACGGGACATATACCAATGGAGCATGGCATATGGAAGAGGCGCTGATCGCTGAATAGTTTACACATTACGGAAACCATTGGATAATATTGCAAGCCGGTCTAGGTTCTAGAATCCACAGGGCAGGAAGAATAGCGGACGACTGAAACACACGTAGAACAAAGAGATGGATGAAATCAAAGCGAGAGGAAAGAAGCGTACATCATTGGCTCTGACGGCTCATGCTAGGAAGACATTGCGTGTATTCGTTGAAGACCCATGGCCCGCAAGGAATTGTCAGGTTTTTTGTATCAATACAATGGAGACTGTGCGGAGGTGCAAAAGAACGGCGAACACATTCACAAATCAAGGTAATCGATAAGTCATTGGGCAGAAGTATAGCATTGGAACTTTGTTGTTGTTGTTGTTGTTACTGTTGTTGCTGCTGTGAATGCCAACAATGAGTATGTGTAATATGTTATAGGCCCTGAAAATGGCAGTAAGTGGCCCGTTGCTGTAGCTTTTTTGCATCCCGAGCGTGCTGATGAAAGTCCACCGGAGTCCTCCAGGTGGATGTGCTTTGCTTGGATTCATCTGAGTGTCGCTCACTACTATGGGGATCACTTTGACCTCACACCTCGTAACACAGGTCCCTAAGACGAACACTCCGTTTCTAGAAAGTCGATGTGGTGGTCTTGGCCAGTATTTTACCTGGCCCAGACAAGCATGTCGGACCACTATATTCTGCCTGACCAAACGTCTCCTTTCCCGCACAAAAACTATGCAAGCAGAAATCAAAAATTATAAACACGACAAAGCTAGTTCAAGGACAAGCAATCATCTAAGACACACATTGAGACCTTTTACTTGATGGGAAAGACATCAAACAAGTGGTCGGAATATGTAGGTACACCGTTCGACAACAGGAGAGATGGCAGACTATCACAATTTGATTAGGACGACCCTAGCATCTTCAGATCAGACGCAGAGAACGTAATAAAAGATGATAGCAAAGGAAAGGCAATAGGCATTAATACAAGAAATAAAGGTTTAATAAAGGCGCAATGGAATTCGTTGTAGATAACAAATAATATTTTTTTTTAAAGTTTTTTTTCGGTACAAGCTTTTATGGATACTAGGAAATATATATATATATATACATCATCATCATCATCAGGTTCCTTGACGGTTGGCGATCATGGACCTCCATTCGCTTCTATCACGTGTATCGTTTACCTAATCTTTTATTGATTTGTCGTTCGTGCCATTCTTTCAGGATGTCCGACATTTTCTCTCTCGACCTTCCTCTGTCTCTCATGCACGCTATCTTGCCCGTTGTCACAACGCACTCCAAGCCGCCTCTTCTCATAACATGCCAGAAAAACTATGTTTACCTTGTTCTGATCCATGACATACGTTGTTTTTCTGTGTGTGTGTCCTCAAGTACTGTATCTTTAATCTCCTCTGCAGTTGAATGAGATCCGCAACATTCTTCTGTAAATCCACATCTCCGTAGCTTCAAAAGATGTATGCGCTTGTTTGCTGATTGTTCATGATTCGCTGCCATATGTCAGTACTGACTCCACGTAGAATCCATAGACTCTCTTTCTCATTTGCAGCCACAAGGTTTCGTTGCACAATATCCATTTCCTTTGTTTAGGCTATTCTGCATTTTACTTCATAATTGCTTCTTCCGTCTGATATTATGTATGTACCCATGTTTTAAACGTGTTAACTTGTCTCAATTCGGTCCCGTTCGCTTTGACAGATCATTTTGGATGAATTGGTGAATTCACTTTTATATTTTGTTCATTTATTTTTTTGTAATGCTTATTTGTTCATTGCCGACTTTAACCTTTGAAAATCATCAATATTCATATCGATTTCTTCACCTGTGTCATCTTCAATGTTTACTTAGGGTGTTTCGTAGTTTTCCAAGTCTTTTCGAATGCGACTTGAAATTGCTGATTTCGCTGTTTATGAAAAAACATATGTAATAACTACTTTTGTCAGTACAAGCTTTTGAATGCCTTTGTCCAGGATTCGTCAAAACATTATTGATTAACAGGACGCACTTGTGGAGATTATACACACAATGTCAGCTCTCTGGGTTATGGGGAAGTTTGTTAAAATAGGAGAAATAGAAGATCGTTCAAGCGGACTAAGATTATGTCAGACGAAATAAAAACGTGTACACATCACTAATCTTCCTTTCCGACATTTAAAATGTTGTACATGTATCGTTCGACCTACATACATCTTGCTTGATATCACTACTTGAGAAATCTCGAGCAGTCTAATTTCGATCTTAAGAACAATCAGTCTGAAAAGTTACAATATTACACAATCCTTTATGATATACATGAGAGAAATGGGCGTTTACAAGATAAATCAAAATACATCAGAGAAATAGACGTATAGAAAATAAGGAAATATATATTAGAGAAATAGGAGTATAGAATTGAACTAAAAATTCATGAAAAAAATTGGCGTATTTAAAATGTTTTTAAAAAAGAGAAAAAGGCGTATAGAATTAACGAAAAATACATCAGAGAAATAGGCGAAACAAAGTTCAGATTGAATAATTTGGATTTAGACAGAACAGCCACACAAAAGAAGCAGTATTCTGTATAACGACAGTAGGAGAAAGATGTATGAAAGTAGATCAAAAGTTATATTTGCTTCATAGACTACAAAACGGCCATTGACAGAGATCAGCATGGGAAACTTATTACATGTCTGGAACACGTTGGTATGTAGAAGAACAGACACAAGAATTCTCAATAACGTATGGGAAGTAAGTTACAACTATGTGATCAAGGAGGTTCTCTTCACCGAGTTTAGTCAGAACAAGTAAATATATTTGTGTGTTAAATAAGTATTTCCTTACAGGCTTTTATTTATACCTATATGTTTGTTATGTTTGTTATGTTTGTTATGTTTGTTATGTTTGGGGAAATTAAAGGAGTGCCCCTTTCTACAAAATGTTGGTGTTTCTATAATGAATTTCTGTGTTGGTGTTTATGTAATGGATTGGTGTGTTGGTGTTTATGTAATGGATTGGTGTGTTGGTGTTTATGTAATGGATTGGTGTGTTGGTGTTTATGTAATGGATTGGTGTGTTGGTGTTTATGTAATGGATTGGTGTGTTGGTGTTTATGTAATGGATTGGTGTGTTGGTGTTTATGTAATGGATTGGTGTGTTGGTGTTTATGTAATGGATTGGTGTGTTGGTGTTTATGTAATGGATTGGTGTGTTGGTGTTTATGTAATGGATTGGTGTGTTGGTGTTTATGTAATGGATTGGTGTGTTGGTGTTTATGTAATGGATTGGTGTGTTGGTGTTTATGTAATGGATTGGTGTGTTGGTGTTTATGTAATGAATTGGTGTGTTGGTGTTTATGTAATGGATTGGTGTGTTGGTGTTTCTGTAATGGATTGGTGTGTTGGTGTTTCTGTAATGGATTGGTGTGTTGGTGTTTCTGTAATGAATTGCTGTGTTGGTGTTTATGTAATGAATTGGTGTGTTGGTGTTTATGCAATGAATTGGTGCTTCTGTAATAAATTGATGTATTGATGTTTCTGTAATGAACTGGTGTATTGGTATTCGTGTAATGAATGTGTGTGTTGGTGTTTATGCAATGAATTGGTGTGTTTGTGTTTATGTAGAGTGTTGGTTTTTATGCAATGGATTGGAGTGTTGGTGTTTATGTAATGAATTGGTGTATTGGTGTTTATGTAATGAATTGGTGTGTTGGTGTTTATGAAATGAATTGGTGTGTTGGTGTTTCTGTAGTGTATTGGTGTTTCTGTAATGAATTGGTGTATTGGTGTTTATGCAATAAATTGGTGTGTTGGTGTTTATGTAATGAATTGGTGTGTTGGTGTTTATGTGGTGTATTGGTGTTTCTGTAATGAATTGGTGAATTGGTGTTTATGCAATGAATTGGTGCTTCAGTAATAAATTGATGTATTGATGTTTCTGTAATGAACTGGTGTATTGGTGATCGTGTAATGAATTTGTGTGTTGGTGTTTATGCAATGAATTGGTGTATTGGTGTTTCTGTAATAAACTGGTGTTTTGGTGTTTCTGTAATAAATTTGTGTGTTGGTGTTACTGTAATGAATTGGTGTATTGGTGTTACTTTGATGAATTTGTGTGATGGTGTTTCTATAATGCATTTGTGTGTTGGTGTTTCTATAATGACCTGCTGTATTGGTGTTTCTGTAATGAATTGATGTATTGCTGCTACTGTAATGAATTAGTGTTTTGATGCGTCTGTAAAACACATTGGTGTATTTGTGTTTCTGTGATGCATTTGTGTATTTGTGTTTCTGTAATGAATTAGTGAATTGGTATTTTGCTATTGTTAATTTATTTGTGTTTGTTAAAATTCAGCATCGAATTAATCTAGAAAAATCAGCATCGTTCTTGTGTTATTTTCAATGCTTTCAATGGTTAATAATTTTCCAACATATTGAGCGCGTATGCCAGTTCGAATGCGACTAGAAGTTGTTGATCTCTTTGTCGATCCAAGTAAATATAAAAAAATAAACAAGGTTTTTCGGTACGAACATTTGGTGGCTTGCCACCAATATAAACTAGATATATTAGCAGGGCGGCACTAGTAAGGGATGTGTACATATTTCAGCTCTCTGGGTTATGGGGAAGTTAGTTAAAATATGAGAAATAGAAGTGCACGCAAACGGACAACGGTCGTGTGAAGTTAGAGGCTTGTAAAATGGACCTGTGCAAAAATGATGCGTACTGTCCCCTCCCGTAAATAACATTTACGTGCAACTCATGTTTTGACAAGCACATGAAGTGCCTAGACTAGTTGGGGGCGAAGCATCTTCCAATAATCTCAGATATTTGGATGGCACGGTTCTGCTGAATGGAAATTAACAATTAAATTCATATTCCCGTCTCCGCGGCGAAAGTTAGCTATTATTTACCTCCAATATCATATGCATCTTGTCTTGACGGCGCACTCTACCAGACTGACAATATTCCATAGGTTGATGTTTCTGTCCCACTTATAGCGCTGCCCACCTCTTCTCTCGACGCTACACTCTGTCAGACTGACATTAGTCCATATTTTGATGTTTCTGTCCCACTTATAGCACTGCCCGCCTCTTCTCTAGACGCTACACTCTGTCAGACTGACATTAGTCCATATTTTGATGTTTCTGTCCCACTTATAGCGCTGCCCACCTCTTCTCTCGACGCTACACTCTGTCAGACTGACATTAGTCCATATTTTGATGTTTCTGTCCCACTTATAGCGCTGCCCACCTCTTCTCTCGACGCTACACTCTGTCAGACTGACATTAGTCCATATTTTGATGTTTCTGTCCCACTTATAGCGCTGCCCACCTCTTCTCTCGACGCTACACTCTGTCAGACTGACATTAATCCATATTTTGATGTTTCTGTCCCACTTATAGCGCTGCCCACCTCTTCTCTCGACGCTACACTCTGTCAGACTGACATTAGTCCATATTTTGATGTTTCTGTCCCACTTATAGCACTGCCCGCCTCTACTCTCGACACTACACTCTGTCAGACTGACATTAGTCCATATTTTGATGTTTCTGTCCCACTTATAGCGCTGCCCACCTCTTCTCTCGACGCTACACTCTGTCAGACTGACATTAGTCCATATTTTGATGTTTCTGTCCCACTTATAGCGCTGACCACCTCTTCTCTCGACGCTACACTCTGTCAGACTGACATTAGTCCATATTTTGATGTTTCTGTCCCACTTATAGCGCTGCCCACCTCTTCTCTCGACGCTACACTCTGTCAGACTGACATTAGTCCATATTTTGATATTTCTGTCCCACTTATAGCGCTGCCCACCTCTTCTCTCGACGCTACACTCTGTCAGACTGACATTAGTCCATATTTTGATGTTTCTGTCCCACTTATAGCGCTGCCCACCTCTTCTCTCGACGCTACACTCTGTCAGACTGACATTAGTCCATATTTTGATGTTTCTGTCCCACTTATAGCGCTGCCCACCTCTTCTCTCGACGCTGCACTCTGTCAGACTGACATTAGTCCATATTTTGATGTTTCTGTCCCACTTATAGCGCTGCCCACCTCTTCTCTCGACGCTACACTCTGTCAGACTGACATTAGTCCATATTTTGATGTTTCTGTCCCACTTATAGCGCTGCCCACCTCTTCTCTCGACGCTACACTCTGTCAGACTGACATTAGTCCATATTTTGATGTTTCCGTCCCACTTATAGCGCTGCCCACCTCTTCTCTCGACGCTACACTCTGTCAGACTGACATTAGTCCATATTTTGATGTTTCTGTCCCACTTATAGCGCTGCCCACCTCTTCTCTCGACGCTACACTCTGTCAGACTGACATTAGTCCATATTTTGATGTTTCTGTCCCACTTATAGCGCTGCCCACCTCTTCTCTCGACGCTACACTCTGTCAGACTGACATTAGTCCATATTTTGATGTTTCTGTCCCACTTATAGCGCTGCCCACCTCTTCTCTAGACGCTGCACTCTGTCAGACTGACATTAGTCCATATTTTGATGTTTCTGTCCCACTTATAGCGCTGACCACCTCTTCTCTCGACGCTACACTCTGTCAGACTGACATTAGTCCATATTTTGATGTTTCTGTCCCACTTATAGCGCTGCCCACCTCTTCTCTCGACGCTACACTCTGTCAGACTGACATTAGTCCATATTTTGATATTTCTGTCCCACTTATAGCGCTGCCCACCTCTTCTCTCGACGCTACACTCTGTCAGACTGACATTAGTCCATATTTTGATGTTTCTGTCCCACTTATAGCGCTGCCCACCTCTTCTCTCGACGCTACACTCTGTCAGACTGACATTAGTCCATATTTTGATGTTTCTGTCCCACTTATAGCGCTGCCCACCTCTTCTCTCGACGCTGCACTCTGTCAGACTGACATTAGTCCATATTTTGATGTTTCTGTCCCACTTATAGCGCTGCCCACCTCTTCTCTCGACGCTACACTCTGTCAGACTGACATTAGTCCATATTTTGATGTTTCTGTCCCACTTATAGCGCTGCCCACCTCTTCTCTCGACGCTACACTCTGTCAGACTGACATTAGTCCATATTTTGATGTTTCTGTCCCACTTATAGCGCTGCCCACCTCTTCTCTCGACGCTACACTCTGTCAGACTGACATTAGTCCATATTTTGATGTTTCTGTCCCACTTATAGCGCTGCCCACCTCTTCTCTCGACGCTACACTCTGTCAGACTGACATTAGTCCATATTTTGATGTTTCTGTCCCACTTATAGCGCTGCCCACCTCTTCTCTCGACGCTACACTCTGTCAGACTGACATTAGTCCATATTTTGATGTTTCTGTCCCACTTATAGCGCTGCCCACCTCTTCTCTCGACGCTACACTCTGTCAGACTGACATTAGTCCATATTTTGATGTTTCTGTCCCACTTATAGCGCTGCCCACCTCTTCTCTCGACGCTGCACTCTGTCAGACTGACATTAGTCCATATTTTGATGTTTCTGTCCCACTTATAGCGCTGCCCACCTCTTCTCTCGACGCTACACTCTGTCAGACTGACATTAGTCCATATTTTGATGTTTCTGTCCCACTTATAGCGCTGCCCACCTCATCTCTCGACGCTGCACTCTGTCAGACTGACATTAGTCCATATTTTGATGTTTCTGTCCCACTTATAGCGCTGCCCACCTCTTCTCTCGACGCTGCACTCTGTCAGACTGACATTAGTCCATATTTTGATGTTTCTGTCCCACTTATAGCGCTGCCCACCTCTTCTCTCGACGCTACACTCTGTCAGACTGACATTAGTCTATATTTTGATGTTTCTGTCCCACTTATAGCGCTGCCCACCTCATCTCTCGACGCTGCACTCTGTCAGACTGACATTAGTCCATATTTTGATGTTTCTGTCCCACTTATAGCGCTGCCCACCTCTTCTCTCGACGCTGCACTCTGTCAGACTGACATTAGTCCATATTTTGATGTTTCTGTCCCACTTATAGCGCTGCCCACCTCTACTCTCGACGCTACACTCTGCTGAATTGACATTAGTCCATATTTTGATGTTGCTCTCATAGTTATAGATAGCGCTGCACACCTCTTGTCTTGATGGTACACTCTGTCAGACTGGCATTATTCCATATTTTGATGTTTCTGTCCCACTTATAGGGCTGCCCGCGTCTTGTCGTAACGGTCCACTGTACCAGACTGATATTAGTCCATATTTTGATGTCTGTCCCACTTATATGACTGCCCGCAACTTGTCGTAACGGTACACTGTACCAGAGTGATATTATTCCATATTTTGATGTCTGTCCCACTTATAGGGCTGCCCGCGTCTTGTAACAGTACACTGTACCAGACCGACATTAGTCCATATTTTGACGTTGCTCTCCCAGTTATAGCGCTCTCCGCATCTTGACCGCCGACCTTCAACCTTCCCCTCCAGTATTGTTTTGAATAAGGTATCGTGTCTTTTTATTTGACCAAAATATTTGACTTGCCTAATTGTAATGTCTATCAAAAGTTCTCTACCCATGCCTACTCCTGTCAGAATTGCTTTTCTTTTTCCACGAACTGTGATAAATTCCTGTCTTTAATCACATTTCGGGGGCCTCTATTTTATTTTCCAACTGTTTGTTCAAAACAAGAAACTTCATAAATTGATGTTTCTTCTTCTTCTTCTTCTTCTTCTTCGTTCGTTCTTTAATCTCCCACTACCAAACCATGAAAGCCCCTACGTAGCAGAATGTAGTCCAAAGAACGGAATGCGTTGTGTCATAGTTTACAGCTTGGCTGTGATATCCGCACCTTTTGGTCCAACACATCCGACTTCAGCAATCTATTTTTGAGTAACGGGTTAACATTCCCTCTTCGATCCCTTCTCCTTAGCCAGTCTGCCCTGCTGCTGCCTGTTATCCAGGATCACCATGTGGAGGTGTAGAAGGGTCTTGGCAGCTATGTTCGCTGGCCATGACGCTAGCAGTCAGCTATGGGTCGCTGACCACTGCAGCTCATTTGCTGCTCAGCATCTTGATCCCAATTGAGGTTTCAAAAGAAGAACAGAAGGCAGTTGCATGGATTGGACATTAACATTGAGAAAATGAAAACTTTTCGAATTAGCAAAAAACACTCGAACTCTAATGTGCGGATCACAATAGACGGTCAAACACTACAACAGGGCAAGAACTTCTCCTATCTGGGAAATGTAATAACAGAGAATGAAAGATGGGAACTGGAAATCAGGGCGAGAATATCGATGGTTAAATTTGTTTTTAAACAACATGAATTATTTATTAACACCAGCATCAGTTGTTCACAAATTAAAAATGATAATAAGCAGGTGTTTATGTATATTCATTATTCATCATTGACTTTTTCTGTCTTGTCGGACAATAGTAAGTTGTGCGTTACTTGTGTCTTTATTCACCCCAGACAAAAGAAAAATGTATTTTTAGAACCGGTTTTGACGTCACAGAATAGTCCATTTTTAAACTGTTAGGGGACAACATTTTTCGAGATTAGACGAGAATTTCTGCTGCAGCTTATTCCTACCGTTTTAGCAATAAATTTCTTGAATCTGACAACGTTGGTCCTTGATAAGGAGAATAGCATCCAGGTATGCTGTCAGACGATGTAATAACAACCATGATATCTTACCCTAGCCTTAAACCTAACCTTAAACCTAACAGTAACCCTAAACCAAACCCTAACCATAAAAATAACACAAACTCTTCGCAAAACGGAATATAACCATCTTGTCTACACTTCTATCTTTAGCTAAGTCTTTACATATTTATTTAAAATAAGTGTATATCTTCCAGTCTTCTCCCTCAACCCGAAATGGAATGTCTCGTTACGTGCGATGGGAACCCATGGATCTGTGTTTGGGGTGAATTACGACGAAGGTACCAGTTGTGCTTTGAAAAAAGAGATGCAACTATAGGCCACGACGATAACAAATGTTGCTCGTAAGTTCAATCCGAGCAGAGAAGCGTCTTCCACCGTGTGTGCAAGGAAAGTCAGGACTGTTCGCGGCATCGCATGATGTGGTGTGTTTTCCCAAACGCTGAAGCATTTCTCTATCCGCAATCAGTATCTCCTTTGTCTGTATTCATTGCTTAATCATGCCAGTCCACGCAAAACGATCCATGACGGCATGATGTTCCCTTGATCTTCATTACTATGACGTAGAAGCGTGGCAATTAAGAAAACAGTCGACTAATTGAATTCATGTTTTGGAAATTTAGGTATTTAGAAGAATTGCACGCCTATCCTGGAAAGAATATGGATACAAATTTCAAAATTGTGAAAAACTAGTACCAAAAAAATTGGTACACCACATCGGAGTCCATCAGCTAAAATAAGTTGGTAACATAAAAATACATAACACTTTACTGAAAAGAACAATGGAAGGAAAGATGAAAGACAAGCTTCCGAGAGGAAGTGTGAGGACTACATCAAAAGGTGGACAGCGAAATACCTGACAGAAACATCATTAAAGCTCGAGATAAAGGACGTTGGAGATCCACTCGGTCGACTTTAATCTAGAAATTACACCTGAACTGACTGAACTTATTGAATATTTAAATACCCCATTATGGACGCATTCGAAGTCTGACTTTCATGTCACAGAATCGAAACATGTCAAGAATCAGAACTAGTCTCTTAACATTTGAAACGACTAAGGACGTTATCAATAATGCACTAGACATTGTTCTCTAACTACATCAATAAACACAACGTACAATAACTCAAGAGCACTGTATACAGCCGATTGTTGTCAACTGAAATAGAAAAATTAATGAGATCAAAACATATAACAGAATTTGTCAAATAGCATTCAAACGTGTCCAATGAAAAACAATATGTGGGAAAGCGCTAGATTCCACAAAGAAATGACTTCGCATGTACTTAACAATATGCGTTAGTCAGCTAAAAAGAGTATAGTCAGTCAGTCAGTCAGTCAGTCAGTTAGTTAGTTAGTTAGCTGTCTTTCTACTTGTGCGTTGAGCGACCTAGGGAGCTTAAGTCGTCTGTATGGCACCAAGTGCGTGCGTCGGTCAATGTGTGCCCGTATCGCTGTACAATCACTGTGTCATCTATCCACCTACCTCGCAGCCGCCCCGTTGCCATGTAGCCAGAGAATTACCAGCGTTGTAAGCCATCAGTGGAAGGTGATGAGGGTGCAATCTCATGAGAAGACGAGACCAACTTATTTTCTGCCTGGAAATGTTTCCTACACAAGACGTAGTGCCGATTATTCTACAAACGTCGTCGTTCCGCATTCTGTCTCTCCTGGCAATACCGATGACCTTCTTTAAACACTTCATTTCACACGTAAAAATTCTGCCCTCACGCGCTCTTGTATAGTGAGTTAAATTAGCAACATGTTTGCTTTATAATCGATTATGTGATTCTTAACAATGCCCCATAACCAGCAATATGAATCCTGCTGGTCTGTTCTATTGTATTAAGAATCGACCTCCCAACACATACGGCAGACCTATAGGTGCTTAATCAATCTCAGCAAAGGTAGAGAGTACAAATACTGATAGTTTATGTTACTTGCTAGTTGTGTATTACTAGTTCATCAACTGCAAAACCTTCATCCAAAAGGCCATCATTGAACTTTCAAAATGCCCCATCTATCCATTGCCAATGACCCCACTGTGGGTGCCCTTGAGGTCATTATGTTAGCCCTTTCATTCCTGCAAACCCTACCATGGCCCGGACAGTAGATCCGCATAAATTCCCATGCTCGAGACCTCACTATCCATTGATGCTACAGACAGTCTGCACCTTCCTATGCAGGGATTGGGAATCAGATACGAAAACGCCCTGACTAACACATTCCCTCCGCATAGCCGATGAATCGGCTCACAAAATATCTTAACATGCAGTATAGCTGATATTTTGACTTGAAAAATTGCCATCCATTTTTGGATTAATGGATTACTGGACGACCAGTTCCTCAGAGGCGGATACTGTAGGTTCCAACTTCGTTTTCATTGTCTTCTGTCTTGAGCCAAGGTGGGCCAGTGGATAATAAGTTTCCTATATGTAGCATTGTCTTTCAAAAATAATGTAAATATTCATCAGGCACAAAGACCAAAACAGAGAAAAGCGCATAACAAATCAGAATAACAACAACTATCATGAGGTTGGCTCAGATAACGATACGAATTTTGTTTTATTGGCAAATGGCTGCTACCAAATTGGTATCGTACTGATGTCAAGTTTTTGCTGTTACAGGTTAGATGTTTTTATGTTCTTTACTCCTTGCGAAAACGTTGTGACTGTTACGTAGCTATCGCATTGTTTCTATCCAGGCGCGGTAACTCTGCCATACATATGCATTTTCTTATAGACGTCTAGCCATCTGTACCGCCAGAAGTTCATTAATTTTTACCAAAGAATAAAATATTGTGTCATGAGAAGAAGGAATAAAAAACACAATGAAAATGATATTTAGTCACATTAATATTCTGACATTTGCCTTGGCATTTAGAGAGAGACAGAGAGACCTGAAATCAGATAGTTTTAGTATGACTCTACGGAAAAGAATTCTGACCACATGTGTCTATAGCGCTGTACGATGTACTGACAATAAATAGAAGAGAGGAGAAATATTTATAGGCATGTGTTGCCAAAGGTTGAGTAAGGTGAGTTGGACATAAGAGGAATTCAATCGAAAGGTTGAAGTGGAAAGGAAAGAAAGCTCGTACAAAAGATACTTCTTCTTCTTCTTCTTCTTCTTCTGTCAAGCGCCAACTTGAATTTGTTCGAACAAAGCAGCTGTCATCCTGAGGCTGTCGACACTGCCATAGAGCTTGTCTAGTGTTGGCACTGGTGATGGCCACATGTGCTTTCTCTGGCACTCCTATGTCGAGCAATTTTGCAGCAGATGTTCAGCGGTCATTTTCCCGGTACCACAGGTGCATTCGTCAGTGCCACCTATCTTAAGTTTATTGAATAGGTGGTACCTCAGTCTGTTGGGGCCTGTGGGGAGTCTGAAGACCACGACCTGCTCTCTTCTGTCCAGCTGGTAATAGGCATCATTTTTTGTGTAGCCAGTATGCTCGGTTTCCCATTTGGCCATGCATCTGGCCCTAATAAACCTTTTGGACTCTTCGTAGGTCACACTAGAATCTGGTTGTGGTAGTCTTGCACCTTCTTTTGCCAGTCTGTCTGCCTCCTCGTTGCCTTGAATGTTACAGTGGGATGGAACCCACTGTGCCACTACTCTTTTTTGGTGCTGACTGCTGGCATAGTTGACAGAGTACTGCTCTTAAATCATTAAGTTCAGTATTTTTCTGGCTTTTTAGTGCTGTGACCACGGCCAGGGCATCTGTAAACAGGACTGTCTGGCTTTCGTTGCTTTTGTCTGTCAGCATTGCTTTTACTGCGCCTTCAGTGCTTCTGCTCTGCTCTGAAATTTCTTGAGAATTTTCCAATTGCCACTGACAGTATTATTTTTCTACCATCATACAAAAAATACGAAAACAACGACTCGCCTACTTGGGCTTTAACCTACATCATGAGGGTCCAGGAAAGAAAGTCTTGTAAAGAAAAATACGATGAAAGAGAGGAATGGGCAGACCAATAAATACCTTTGACACAAAATCATGCAGAGACGTGCGGGGAAGACTAATACTGAGCTGAAGATAGCCAAACAAAAGTAAGGCAAAAGCCGCCGTCTATCGCTGACGATGATGGCATAATTTATTTTGTTAGCGCTATTTTTAGTAAGGATTAACTGCGCTACTTTTTATCCTAACTCTCTCGTCTCGTGCCGCCCGAACCCAGTGGCAAGTCAAGGACAAGACGACTGGGGGGCGACTACGAGATGAAGAGAACTCCGCATCAAGCACTCGTGAAAAAGATGGCGGAATCCGCAGTCGAACCCACACCACCTGATCATGACGCCGACGGCTTAACCACTTCGACACGGTATCCCACAGATGGCCAAATATGACAGGAAGAAATGATAAGACAGAATCATGAGCTTGCAAACCAGTTCCATGACTTAATGAGGAAGTGGTCCGTGGTCCCAAACCAGACACATGGCTGGGTGATAAGGATCGGTGCCGTTCCCCCAAACAGTCCAATGACTAAATGTTTTGCTTATGACATGATCATTAAAATTAGAAACAGCGTTAAAATGATAATCCAATGTGTACGAACCTGTTCTTCGACCAGAAGAGCAAAGTGGGTGGTAGAAAGAGCAAATTGGGTGGTAGATACAGCAAATTGGGTGGTAGATACAGCAAATTGGGTGGTAGATACAGCAAATTGGTTGGTAGAAAAAGCAAATTCG
The DNA here is from genome assembly GCA_036924085.1 of Ariolimax columbianus. NCBI lineage: Eukaryota > Metazoa > Mollusca > Gastropoda > Stylommatophora > Arionidae > Ariolimax > Ariolimax columbianus. The sequence goes on from JAVGWX010000021.1 coordinate 15,016,523, forward strand.
GTGGTGGATAGAGCAAATTGAGTGGTTATTTTATTTGCAAATACACACAACGGGTTGGTTTCTCTATTGTACGCTCTGAAAAGCAGGTTAAGTAGCGGGTTGCAGTAGCTTTCCTCATACGCCGAGCGCGCTGATAAAGGTGGTATGGGGTCATCCAGGCGGCTGTGCTACACTTGGCTTCATCTTCGTGTTGCTCACTACTGCAGGGATCAGGTCGAGCCTCGCCTTGGTTGTCCTCGACAATAGGTCGTTTCCAGGACGACCAACGAGGAGGTCAGGTGACGATCTTGGCCAGTAAATTTCTCCTGACCCTGGTTAACATTCTCTGATCAGTGTGTTTTGCCTGAACAGACGTTAGCCTCTTCATCCCAAATGAGTGGTCGATAACTGAACTGTCCATACATTTGTAGGATAGCTGTAAATATTCATTAAGCATTCGTGGTCCGACGATTGATCTTGCCTTGCTTTCCTTGAACTCTTTGCACGGAGTCTGGCCCCAAAACATGCTCTCTCTTGTAACCAAGCTGCACTTTTATCAATCCTGTTCATTCCATTTCTCTTGTACGGCCTCGAAACATGGATACTCTTATAATAAGATCGAAATGAATCGAGGCTTTCTACGTGTGCAACCAACAATGCATCAGTGATGCGTGATGGCACGATCGAGTCACCAACACCGAAGTCTCACGACGAATACAACCTGAGAGCATTTTGCAAAAGGCTAGACCGGATTAGTCTATCTTTCTTCGACCATGTAGCCTGGATTCTCAGAACGTCCCGGTGAAACTCCACACCCGTGAAACATTTGAATGGGACACTTCTTATCCACTCCATCTACCCTGGAGGCTGCTTGGAATTCTACCATCAACTGTGGTCATAGGTGGTCAGCCCGACATGCCCTGGTTGCCTAAGCCGACTACTTGGCTTGACTTGATCGAGCGTATGGTTATCACAATTGTAGACAAAAAGAGTTTGGGAGAACAAGAAGCTCACTGTTAAAACAAAAGCACTTGTCTACCAGGCCTGTGTGCTCAGTACCCTTCTTTATTGCAGTGAAACATGGTCTACCTACACGTACCAAGAAACACGACAAAACAGCTGTCACATGACGTGCCTGCAAAGAATCCTGGAGGTTTGGTGGCAAAAATAGAACACTAACTCAGAAGTGTTGGAGAGAACAGGCACTGTCAGAATATTGTCCATGATTAGTCTCTCCTATGGCTGGAACACACTCGGACGATGGATGACGCTAGAATGACTGGGACACACTCGGACGATGGATGACGCCAGAATGGCTGGGACACAATCGGAGGATGTGGACGATGGCAGAATTCCAAAAGATCTTCTCTATGGGGAATTACAGTTGGAGGAAAAGTCTCGGGGCAGACACTACTTTGGTACATGGATGTATGCAAGCGGGATATGAATGGTGCAGGCATCGATTTGGAATCATGGAAACAGGACGCCATGGATCGTGTTACGTGAATGGGTACTGTCGTTGAGCGTGGTGATGGTCGTCGGTTTTGCCCATGCATTATCGTCTAAATGTTATATCTCGAAATTCTTGTGACCAATGTTCACAATGCATTTTTCAATACAAATATCCGAGTCTTCACAAAGGCCACCAAAAATGGTTCATAATTGTTGAATTGTGAGTCTGTTTCTGTTTCTAAGAATTGACGTCACTTCACTCAGGGCATACTTATAGGTGCTCAGTCTCTCTCAGCAAATGGTACACGTTCTATATGCTAACGGCCCCTGTATCTCGCTGGTTGTACACTCCCTTGTTCCATCCTCGCATGTGCCCTACTCCATTCAAACCTCGTTTGATGTTGAAACTGTGCAGCCTGTGGATTGCTGATTCATCTATTTCGGTGTTCTCATCCAACAAACGGTCGTTGACTGATTTCAAAATATCACTCATATCCATCACTATGGTGCAATGATGGAAGTTTATGAAGCCAAGATGTCAGCGCTTTCGTTACCCTTAATTCCTGCATGACCCGGACAGTAGATTCATGTCAACCCGTGAAGGTTGTAGGCCTCAACAGCTGCTATCCACTCGTACCTCAGCCATCCCTTCTGTACCTTCTGAAGTACAGCTTGCGCGTCTGTCACAATGACTGCTCTTGTTAAAGAAGTATCATATGGTCATCTCAACGCTACGGTTACTGCTTCCATCTCCATTCTCAAACCGGAGTTTGTTGACATGTATGGCATACTGCGCTCAGCGAGGACCTGCCCTCTCACTCTATCTAGAAGCCCAGCCTGAACTTCCGCTACGCAGCACCGATCACCCATGTATATGACAGCATCACAGTTCTCCGTTATCAGCTGATTCATCTCGAGATCTGCTCTCCCGTTGTCCCATCCCCTGCATTCCTTGTCTACGGCTATGATAATGCTGTGGTATCCCTTCATTCTATTCCCAGTGTGGGCCCTTTATAACCCGTATTAATATCAACAATTACTGTGTTCAAATATAGTTTATTCCACTGTAAATGACGCCGATTCTTGGGAATCGTTAGGATAAGATTTGCTATCGTTTTATCGTTTGCGTCCTCTGTCTCGCTGAGACTTTGGTAGGCTATGACCAATCTTTGCTAGTCGCTTTCGCTGTATCTCTCACAGTTTTCACAGTCTAACACAAAGACCTCACAATTGGGATCAAGATGCTGAGCAGCGACCCATAGCTGACTGCTAGCGTCAGGGCCAGCGAACTAAAGTTGCCAAGACCATTCTACACCACACTCGATGAACCTGGATAACAGACTGCAGCAAATGCTTGCTGAAGTCGGATGTGTTGGACCGAAAGGTGCAAATATTGCAGTCAAGCTGTAAACTACGACACAACGTATTCCGTTCTCTGGACTACATTCTGCTTCTTATGCCCTTTCAGGGTTTGGTAGCGGGAGATTGAGAACGAACGAAGCCAAACCAAGGCAGACCTCATAATTGTTGAGTTAACTGGCTTAGTAGTTGTGCATTGCATGAGCTTCAGAAGTTAGCGATCCAATGCTGACTTCTAGCGTTGGTGCCTGTGAGCAAGAGCTGCCAAAACCCATCTCCACCTCCACATGATGATTCTGAATCACAAGCTGCAGCAGGGCAGACTAGACAAGGAGAAGGGATCGAAGCGGAAAGGCTAAACCGGTACCCAAGAACGCCATACTGAAGTCGGATGTGTCAGATTGTAAGGTGCAAATATCACAGTTAAGCTGTAAAGAACGACACATTCTCGTTCTCCGGACTTGCAAAGGTTTTTTCTTGGCGCAGTAGCCGGAGTTTGAGAACGAGCGACGAAGACGAAGAGGAAGGTATTTAATATTTCCTAGTGCACGACTACTTCTAGAAAATCAGGCCCCGTAGTACGGGCTATTGTTTGTGTTAGTTCTAATCCGGTTAATGAGCTAGAACGCTTCTACACAACACAAACATTGGAATGACGTGTATCTACAGTCTGCTATACACGTTCAGCGTTAATCACATGTTTTTTGTTTGTTTTGGGGACTACAGGAAGGCATTTTTTAAATGTGTATGAGTTTCTTTATGCCCATTATCTTACATAAGCATCTGTAACGAAGGACAGGCGTCTTTGTTGTATGGTCTTAGTTGCTTTCTGTGTCTCCGTTCCATACAGTAGCCACCAACTTGACATTGGCGTTGGCAAAGGCAGAGGCCGCCGTCCATCGTAGACGATGATGGCATAATTTATTTTGTTAGCGCTATTTTTAGTAAGGATTAAAGGCGCTACTTTTTATCCTAACTCTCTCGTCTCGTGCCGCCTGACCCCAGTGGCAGGTCAAGGACAAGACGACTAGGGGGCGACTACGAGATGAAGAGCACTTCGCATCAGGCACTCGTGAAATAGACGGCGGAGTCCGGAGTTGAACCAACACCACCTGATCACGACGGTTTAACCACTTCATCACGGAAGCCTGCCGTTGAGTATTCTAACTTTGATGTGAATCTTGATTGATCTGGATCTCCATATTTCGTTTAGTGTCAAGAATACCTCTCAAGCTTTTTCAATTCTGATCCTTATGTATACATCTGTACTTTCTAATTCGTCAACTGTGCTGCCAAAATAGGCATGTTTTTACTTCTCCAAACTCCTCTACTTCCAGCATGATTTGTAATCTGCTTAATATTGAGATTAAAGAATTTTTCCTTGCGTTGATTATAAAACATTCAATCACATTGGGGCTGAGCATCAACAATGCATGTATGTCCGTCACTAATTAGACAACGAGGCAGTTGGCTGTCTTGAACCACTCGCATTACTCCGGTCGTTTACCCGCGCTTCGTTGAATTTCTTCAAATGTGCACAAGTATAAAATGGTCAGGCACCTTTATCTTCTTCTTCTTCTTCTTCTTCTTCTTCTTCTTCTTCTTCTCCTTCTTCTTCTTCCTCTACGTTCGTTCTCAATCTCCCGCTACCAAGTCCCGAAAAGGGCTTTGCAAGCAGCAGGATGTAGTCCGGAGAACGGAATGCGTTGTGTCACTAGTTTACAGATCTACTGCAATATTTGCACCTTTCGATCCGACACATCCGTCTTCGGCAGACCTTTATCTAAAAGATCCACAACTAAAAACAAAAACATTTAAATTCTACGAAAAAGGATTCTTGCAAATGGACTTTTGGGATGATCCTATACCATACATAACATGAAAGACCCATTGTCTGATAGGCTTTCTAGAAGGGTCAGGAATGATGTACATTAGAATATGATTACTGCCACGTGGAGAGCCTGTTGTAAGCTAAAACGTATATCTGGTCATTGCTTCGGAATTTCACACTCCTATCTTTCACACATAACATACATATAGTGCGAAGTTGTGAATGGTGCTGTGGTTTAAACTATGGAGTATAAAAACCAGGGTAAGTTTAGATCAGATGTCGTCTGGGGCTGAGAAATGAACGAAACTTACTGTTAAGTCCAGCGGAACTGAGACGTTAGTCCAGTCAGGCACAACATTCTGACCAGGTTGTCGAATTAGGGTCAACACGCTGACCAAGACCACAATCTCTCATCTGTGTAGCATTTCCTGGAAACAGGCTGTTTTCAAGGCAGTCTGGCTGACGAGATTTGGATCGATGTGATCCCCGTAGCAGTTAGCGCCACACAGATGAAGTCAAGCATATCACAACCGCCTGGGGGACCGCGGTCCACCTTCATTAGCTCGGAATGTGAGGAAGGATACTACAACCTGCCATTTAACATTCCTTTCAGGGCCCAGAAAAGAGTAGACTTACTCATTTGTAGTCATTCAACAACTATAAATTGTGTTACGTCCAAAAAATCTGCATCAGGGATAATCGACAATACACAGAAGAACAACTAATACATAATGGAATCAAAGATGAACATGTACAATAGAGATATTCTTACAGAACAGTGATCTCCGGTACTGCTGGTATGAAATAGCTATATGAGATATCTTTAACAGGGACAGTCACCCTTTCCGACTACCAATCCCTTGGAAGGTTCAGAAAACTGGCTAACATGAGTGCATGGCCGCTGTAGAATCATTAAAAGGGGAGGGGTTGGTGTACGTGAACTGCCGTGGTCAGTCTGGGTTTTATGACAACGAAAGAGCTGACATCCTGGCTTCACAGATACTAATTTTGAGTTTTTATGAGTAATTAGTTCACTAGATATGGATAGAAGTAACATTTTGAGAAGTATCATAACCAATTTTTAAATTTCGATACAACAATAGATGAATCAGCAATTCATAGCCTGCAGATCTTTGATATTGAACGATGTTCAAGCGGACTGGTGCGCAAGAGAGGACGGAATAGAAGTGTGTACAACCAACGAGCTGCAGGAACCATCAGTATAAACCCACTTCACCATTTATTGAAAGAGATTGAGCATCTGTGTGTATGTCCAGAGTGTATTATATTCGATTTATTAGGTACAGAACAGAACTCACCTGAATCCTTCATTCACCCCGTCAAATTGTATCTAGAGATCACGTCCAATATCAGCCATAGAATCAACAGAAATCCATCAGAACTCCAAGACTAAGATTGTAATCCGACAAGGAGACAAGCAATTTTTACTTCCTTGCATCGTCTTTCTTGTCCATGAATCACATTAATGCAATATTATTTACGTCAAGAGATAGAAGAACACATAATCACTGACCAATGTCCCAGACTAAGCTAACATCTTTGTAATCTGGGAGGAAGAGTAATAGAGCGGTCGCTTAATATGGCATGGGTAACGGGTGCAATGCCAGTTACCGACACACTGATGTTGACTAAGGTATAAAAGGGCACTTTTCTTATTATTAGGTAATACAAATTAGCAAGAAAATGGGTTTACCACTTCACCTCATAAAATACCACTATCTAGCACAATATAATCTCTTAACACTTCGTCCCAGATGGCATTGTAAGCTATAGAACGACTTAACTAACTACTTGTACTATAGATAAATTGTTCTAACTACACTGTATTCAAATACAAAGACTCAATATAATTCAACAAATGCAGACAGGATATATTTTGCATCATCGCTGAAGTTTGATTTGTCAGAGAATCACAATAAATGAACTTAAATATATTGCACAACAGAGGCTCATTGCCAAATATCCCAAGTTGTGTAACATCACTAAACTTTGACGATTCTCAGCGAACATCTTTCGGCTTTCAACTGAACGACTGATAATCATTAGGTTAGTCAGTGCGAAGAAGTGTGTTGAAGCCTTCTGATCATGTCGCGCGACTGTCTTCTGTTAGTTAGTGCGGGACTAGTGTTGAAGTCCTCTGATCATGGCACGTCACTGTCTTCTGTTAGTCAGTCCGGGGCTAGTGTTGAAGTCCTCTGATCATGTCACACCACTATTCCAACAGATCTCATCAGCTCGGTAAAAGTCTGCAATTTTAAGTTTTTGCAAGCCTGTTTGATGTAATTGTTTCAATAAAGTCCCTTTCTTCTTTCCCCCAAAATTCGGCATTGTAGTAAATTCAAAAATACGCCCATAGGCCTTTATTTAAAACCAAGCCACGATAATCTACCTTTCTGAATTCTCGTTAATAATTGTTTATGTTACCTTATATCTAGAAATGTTAAATTGACCTTTTTTCTGTCCATCTCACTCTTTGCATCCTGCGATAGCACCATATCTCGAAAGCCTTTAATGTTTGTATACCCTTATTATTCATTATTCTTTGTTTCCAAGCCAAACAATGCTATGGGCCAGATATGTGTAGTGAGTATTATTTTTCGAAGCTCAATATTGATGTTATTTGTAAGAAGAAGTTGTTTCTCGTGGAAAGCCTTTTTTTTCTACTGCGATATGAATTCTAATTTCAACCTCACACCGTGCATCGTCCGTAATAATATATCTCTAATATGAAAACCTCTACACTTCTTAAATAATATGTCCTTCGATTCTGACCTTTAATCTTTGAGTTGTATTTTTATATTGGAACTTTTTTTACTTCTAAATAACTGTTTTTACTTCTAAATAACCTTTTTTACTTCTAAATAACTTTTTTTACTTCTAAATAACTGTTTTTACTTCTAAATAACTTTTTTTACTTCTAAATAACTTCTTTTACTTCTAAATAACTGTTTTTACTTCTAAATAACTTTTTTTACTTCTAAATAACTGTTTTTACTTCTAAATAACTTTTTTTACTTCTAAATAACTGTTTTTACTTCTAAATAACTTCTTTTACTTCTAAATAACTTTTTTTACTTCTAAATAACTTTTGTTACTTCTAAATATTACACAATGCAGAATTAATGCCAAGAGGCTTAAGCTACATAGAAATCCTTCATGAATTTTAGCGAACTACTTTCGGCTTAAACTGAAAGACTAATGACACAATTTAATACAAAATATTCCGAGTTGTTGTCGGTATGGAAATAACATGATCGTTGAAGTACGTTTGAAGCAAAGAATAATAACACTGAAACCTATCAAGCGTGTTGTAGGAGGCGACTAAGTAGGTTGTGAATAGAGCTGGCTATCCGATCTTGTAGAAACGTTAAGTAATGAAAACGTCAAAAGAGTGTTGCTGGTGTTGTTATTGTTGTTTGGACTTGGAACTTGGGAATACAGGTATTCAAACATCATCATGTAGCATGTCTTTTATAGAACGACACTCCCATCACAGTCTGTCTGAAAGAAACTCGTTCCCTTGCAAAAAATACCAGCTTCCGCCACTGTCATTCTCAGGCACTCCTGAATATCTTGGTGCCATCGTCTTCTTGGTCTACCCCTTCCTCTTTTGCCTGGCACTATACCTTCCATCATCGTTCTCTCAAGACCGTTGTGTCTCTTGATGTGACCAAAGTATTTGCATTTTCTAGCCAAAATGGAATTGATAAACCAGTTCTCCTCTATGCTCAACTCTTGCCGAATGTCTACATTTGTTCTTTTCTCTGTCCAGGGTATTCTGAGGATCTTTCTGTAACATTTTGACTCAAAGGATTCGCTTCTTTGTCTAGAAGGTTTGGTAATCGTCCATGCTTCACAGCCATAAGCTGCCACAGGAAAAACACAGGCTCTCAAGACTTTTACTTTTATCGTTTTGTTGGTGCTCTGCAATAATTTCTTCAGGCTGTTCAGTCTCTGCATTGCCATAGCTAGTCTTCTTCTGATTTCTTTCGAGCAGTCACCATTTTTGTCAATTCTGGAGCCCAGATATTCAAAATGTGTAACCTGATCTATTTCCTCACCACCCACTGTAAATTTATGCTGACATTGTGTTTTATCGGTGGTCATTATCTTTGTTTTGTTTATGTTTATGAACAGATTATGATATTTACTATGTCCCTTAACGGCTGAAAGTAGCTGCTCTAGCCCTTCCGCACTTCTTGATAGTATCACTGTGTCATCTGCGAATCGTAACTCGAGCGTGCTGATAAAGGTGGACCGCGTTAGTCCAGGCGGTTGCGCTTTACTTGAAGTCATCTACGAGACGCACACTACTACGGGAATTACGTTGATCGCCACCTTGTTAGACGGACGGATCCTGACTGACATTGTATGATCAGTATGTTTCATCTCACCCTGACTGACATTATATGATCAGTATGTTTCATCTCACCCTGAGTAACAATATCTGATCAGTATGTTTCATCTCACCCTGACTAACATAGTCGAAACAGTATGTTTCTCCTGACCCTGACTATCATAGTCTGTTCAGTATGTTTCACATGACCCTAACATAGTCTGATCATTATGTTTCACCTGACCATGACTAACATAGTCTGATCAGCATGGCTCATCTGACCATGACTAACATAGTCTGCTCAGTATGTTTCATCTGACCCTTACTAACATAGTTGGATCAGCAAGTTTCACCTGACCCTGACTAACATAGTCTGATCATTATGTTTCATCTTACCCTGACTAAAATAGTCCCATCAGTATGTTTCCCCTGGCCCTAACGTAGTCAGATAAATATGTTTAGCTTGACCAGTTTAATCTTCTCCTACTTTCTATTTCGTTGTGTTTTTTTGTGTGTTTTTTTTTAATGTTCTCTGTGTTTCAGCAGAAGGATCTTTATATTGGAGTTGCAATTTTATATTTTTGTATTAGACTAAATCTCTTTTTTTATGACAACACTCCACTTGGATAGATACTATCTTCACATCCATACTGCGTCTGTTTAATCAAGCTGTGACATAAACACACCCTCCTCTCCGCCCCGATATAACAAACACATAATCAATGCCCAATATTGCTAGCTAACTATAAACTATACAATTCGACAAAATTATACGTACTCCGGCTTGTAACTCTAACATATAATCCGACATGTGATGAGGGGGGAGGCGGAGGAGTTATTATTATATCCGTAAAGTGTGTGCTTAGTCACACGATGTTATTACATTTCCAAGATATTATATAGCCTTTCGCGAGTTGTACGCAGTTGTGAGGCCGAAGACGTGGCTGCGACTGATCGGACAGCAGACAGCGACTCATAGCTGGCTGTTTGATTCAGGGGCAGGGACCCATAAGTTATTAAGTTTCTTTTCCGCGTCCAATTGGCGGCCCTGCGCACAGGCAACAACCGTGCAGTCTGGCTATGAGATAAGGGATTGAAGAGAAACGGCAAATTCGGTACCAAAAAAAGCAACCTGAACAATGAATGTGTCGGCCAAAAAGCGCATATACCGCATCCGTGCTGTAAACTACAATACAATGAATATGTTAGGGTCAAGTGGAGGCGGGCACAATTAAACAGTTAGGAATAGATTGGATATACATAGGTTTTCGAGCAAGAAAATGTAAATGAAACTGGTTGTTTACAGACTATGCATAGTCTTCTAAACCAGAATAAAACGTTTAAGTTAAGTTAGGTCACAAACGTTCTTCTCAGGACAAATGTAGAAGAAGAAGTACCCAGTTGAATAGAATAGGGTACTTGGAGCCGCTGAAGTATGTCGAAAAAGACAACTAAAAAACATTGTACTGGAGCCATCAACTACATTGTAATAAAACCATTGCTGTCAATCCGTTCTTGCAAATTCTCAAGCACAAGCTTCCTGTAAAAAAAAGCACGACAATTATCAGGTGCCCTACCCACATGGCGCCCTACCCACATGGCGCCAAGGAATGTTGCTGTGGCGCCTAACACAAGGAATAATGGAAATACGTTGAGGAGAATCGAAGTGACCACATCGGTTAACTGCTTTATTGAAGCTCAGAAAAAAGTGATTTGGACATCTGACAAGGATGCAGCATGATCAACCTGTAGCTAGGTGATAGTACATGGACGTTGTAGCGGCCACGAGGACGACCCGGGAGATCGTGGATAGAGGGAATCAAAGAAACACTTCAAAAGTGTAACATATCGGCAGCACATTCTCCCAGCTACGGTAAATCAGAAGTCTATGTATATCTCTACTTTTCGAAGCCGCAAAATAAGAGAACAGAAAAAGAGAAAGAAGGAGAGAGGAAAGAGTAGGAGGAGACGGGGATGGACAGAGGAAGAGGAAGAAGGAGAAGGAGAGAGGAAAGAGTAGGAGGAGACGGGGATGGACAGAGGAAGAGGAGGAAGGAGAGAGGAAAGAGTAGGAGGAGACGGGGATGGACAGAGGAAGAGGAAGAAGGAGAGAGGAAAGAGTCGGAGGAGACGGGGATGGACAGAGGAAGAGGCAGAAGGAGAGAGGAAAGAGTAGGGGGAGACGGGGATGGACAGAGGAAGAGGAAGAAGGAGAGCCTACATTATCCAGGGTGCCAGCCCGACAGAAGAAACTTTCATTATTATGTATGCGTCTCGATCTTTTGCAATACTGTATCAATGCGAAACTAGGTCAATGGTTAGCACATAGGTGGACGTGTACAGGCATATAGACACTATAACGTTGTTCTACGTGTCCATCTAGTGTCAGGCATGCGTACCACATGCCAAGCTTAAGTTTTCCTGATATTGCTGCTTCCAGAACCTTTCAAACAAAGTTTGATATCGAATTTATTCGTTTCGGATCTTATCTCGTATATACATTTTTAGTGCCCGTCGCTCCTTTGCTCAGTGAAACTTTGCATTTCAGTATCTGTAATGCCAAAATTCCGTACTGCTTCGCTCCCGTAAATCTTTGCTGGAATAACCATGTTAACCTGTCATTCTCTACTATCCATTGCACAACACAGGTGGTAGGTATGTCGCCCTTTGCCAAGTGTATTCGAGTTGACGTGGAAAAAGTGCATAATTATTATGATATCATGGGATGTAATAAGGTGGTTGGTATATAGGAATATTTGGGCAATCGCAGGCGTCAATGACTACAGTCTTCTGGAGCAGCAGGTAATGGGCCCATAAAGATGACGAATTTTAGGGTAGTTAATGGAAAGACATCAGATCCACTCTCCAAGAGGTACAAGGCAACTTCCAGTGCTGTTATTTCGGATTCATCAATCAACACATCAAAGTCCGTCGATCCCTCTCGGTGCAAATGTCATTGACAGCATCCCGCCAGCACACACCGTCCGGGGCTGTTGTATGGTCCTCTCTCCAGGAGTAGTCATTTAATATTTGTTCCTTCTTGCATTCGTTAGCATTTATTTGTATGACTGCCACTCTTTCTCTTACGTTAGGGATTTCATGTGAGATTCTGTTTGGTTAAGCTGGATGATGCGTTCTTCAGCGTATGTCTTATCTAGCCCCAAATATGTCCCTTATTTCTTTTTTTCCAGTGGCTGTTGTTGGCTCCTTTCCTATAGGTCTTCATTCCTCACCATGTCCTGCTACTTTATGCCCATTATCCTTTCCAGACGTCTGTTAACGAAGGACTGGAGTCTTTGTTGTGTGGTTTTGGTCGTTCTCCATGTTTCGACTCCATACAACAGCACCGACTTGACACTGGCGTTGGATATTTTAACTGATGTGGATCTTGATTATCGGTATCCCCATCTGATGTTTAGTTTCAGGAATGCCCCTTTTGCCTTTCAAATTCTGATCCTTACTTTTGCATCTGTACCTCTTGATGTCTCTATTATACTGCATAAATAGGTTAAGGTGTCCACTTCCTCAAACTGCTCTCCCTCCAGCATGATTAGTTCATTGCTGTTAGTGTTGAGTTTTTTTGTTTTTTATTTGCGTTCGACTTATTTCTCCAATTCCCAAAGCGGTGTGCGTTGCATTGTGGCTTTCATTTTGCGCCTGTCGGCCCAGTGCATCCGACTTCAGCATGCATTTTATGTAAGGTTCTGCTTCCTCCTGCATTCTCTAAGGGTTTGCTTCCCCGAGGTAACGGCCTGTACTGTGATGGGGATCGAATCCAGCACCTTCTGGTAGTGAGCCGTGTCACTTAACCACTAGCCCAGACCGTCCCTCATAAGAGTTGAGTTTAAAGAGCTTGGTTTTCTTCAAGATGGCATTCAGTCACAATTTAGCTCTTGCATTTGGCTGTGACAGTGTGACAAAAGTACCAGATCATCTGTGTAGTCTAGGTTCTCCATTTGTGATAATAGTGTCCACTGAATACCAGTTCTTATTTACTCGATTGATGTCTTCATTATCCAATCTACAACCAACAAGAAAAGGCAGAACGAGAGAAGGTATCTTTGTCTCACATTTGTTTGTAACTCGAAGCTCCCAGCCAGTTCTCCGTGATGTACCAATCTCCTAACTGTATTTCGGCTTCATAGTTAAATCTTCCACGGGCATCAACCAGCTTATCAAACGTTCTGATATTCCTACACAAAGAGACAAGTTATTTCCACATCCTTACATCAGAAAACTCCTTGTTATCGACGTTCGAAACTACCGGTATTAAGTTGAATGAACTCTTGACAACCTGTCTTCGATGCAGGTTACACGTATTCTTCTTGCATCCCGATGCGTACTTGTGAAAACGGACCCGTGCCATCCTGGATGTGCTGCAAAGCGAAATCCTTCAGCCCTTTTTACTTCCCCTGTCCAAGTACCACGTCCTATAGCGTTCATCCAGTGTCTAGCGATTAGAATTGTCCTGGCATTCGCTTTCAGCATGTCGATCTGGTGACATGTATCCGGAAGGTAGGGGCGAATCATCAGAAGACCTGGATTTTGTACCGCAACGCAGGCACATGTATCGCGCCTGAGATACCCCATTTCTTCATGTTCATCTGCAACGTGATGCGCAGTTGAATCTATTTACGTCATACGCAGTTCGATCTATTTATTGTCTTCCAAAGTGAGTAAGGTAAGTGATGACCAGGGGCAGGTGCCTTCTTAAGGTCGATCCCTGGGTCCTGTATCATTTCGTGAAATAATTCAGGGCGACGGCTTTCAGTGCTTGACTGAATGGCTCAGTGTTAAAATCAGTGTGTTAGTCTTGACTGAATGGCTCAGTGTTAAAATCAGTGTGTTAATCTTGATTGTAATGGCTCAGTGTTAAAATCAGTGTGTTAATCTTGACTGAATGGATCAGTGTTAAAATCAGTGTGTTAATCTTGACTGAATGGCACAGTGTTAAAATCAGTGTGTTAATCTTGACTGAATGGCTCAGTGTTAGAATCAGTGTGTTAATCTTGACTGAATGGCTCAGTGTTAAAATCAGTGTGTTAATCTTGACTGAATGGCTCAGTGTTAAAATCAGTGTGTTAATCTTGATTGTAATGGCTCAGTGTTAAAATCAGTGTGTTAATCTTGACTGAATGGCTCAGTGTTAAAATCAGTGTGCTAAACTTAACCCTGCACTGCCTTTTTCCGGAGAACGAAAGAGTATCGCACACGATCGTATCTACACATATGCTAAGCAGTGCGTGCGCTTCAGTGGTCAGCTGCCAGCGTCAGGGCCAGTGAATCAGAGCTGCCAAGACTTTTATACACCTCCACATGGCGATCCTGCATATCAGGCTGGAACAGAAGAGATTGGCTAAGGAGATGGGATCAAAGAGAGAAGGCTAACCCGTTACCGAAAAATGCCTTCTGAAGTTGAATATGTCGGACCGAAAGGTGCATTCTTCTTTCTCCTTTGCTTCCAAGATCTTTGGTCATGCAGGCCAGTCGTCATTATGAAATATGAAGTCTTCGGCAGGTTGAAGCGGCTGTCCCACAGCTGTTGTCTCAGCTCCACACCCTCTGGCCAGGTTTCGTTTCCCTACAGAGTGGACACTCCTGTCGAATGTGTCCAGAATTCTGGTCCCCCTTTTCCACATGTTCTAGTAATCTGCAGTTACCAGTTTCAGGCGAAATACATCGCAGTCAAGCAGTAAACTTTACGATACAGCGCATTTCTCGGGACAACATCCTGCTATTAGAAAACCCTTTTCAGGGATTGGTAGCGGGAGAATGAGAGCGAACGTAGATGATTAGAAAGTATATGCACGTGATTCATTCCAACATATTACATTAACAAAATCAATGACCATTCCCCAAACTGTCTAACTACTGCAAACTGTTACACTATTCATCAAGCTATTGTTGCCTTCAATTGAAAGCCTCGAGGCAAAGAAATGCGTACAAGTAGAAAGCACACTATTATTATGTCAACAATTTATATTATGTATATTAAACAAATTCATATTATAAACATACCGCCCCGTAGCAGAAACTGCCGTCGGGGATCAAGTGTTATAGACGTTGCTGCATAGCCACAGTTTGAGTAAGATAGGGTGGATAGCCCCTCCTTGCTGTCTTCATTTCTCTAACCGTAGGTCAGGTATCTATTTTTAAATGAACCCACTTTATAGCTGGGTTGACTGAAGCGTTTCGGCATCGGAAGTTGAACCCCGCATTATTGCCTTGAACAGTGAGTTTTCTAACACTGCATTGATCAGCGAGAAATGCGTGGCCAAATGGTTTCAATGCCACCCTGCTGACAAAGGAGGCAGTGGATCGAATCCCCGGTAAGACATGTTGTTTTCTGTGTGTTGTTGAGAAAAAAACCTAGCCAGCACATGACGTGACGACAGCAGTGGCGAAGCGGCATGCAGCTCTCAGCCTAAAATCCACTCTCTCAGCTACCACGATAAGTTAAGTACATTGAACAGACGCCTTTTGTATTAAACCACTTGAAAAAGATATACACAAAACAAGCGAAACGAAATCGAAGTAATATGAAATCCAGATTCGAACTATGGACCTCCAGTCCACAAATACGCCGCTCTGCGAAGTAAATAGGTACTGTGCAAGGCTAACGTACATCCCTGAGGTGTATGTTAATGAAAGAATGGCATTTACTATGCATCTTCTCATCCAAGATAATGCATGTATATAATCAGTGACAATATCACAAGATCACTACTGCTATAGGCTTTTCACAAATTTAACGAACGCGTTTTACGTCAGACTACAAAGGTAAGAAAACAATCTTACAAGAAGGACAGCTATTCCACATCATTACAGCGTCGATCAAGTCAACGGTTCACAATACATTTATCTCTTTCTACAGGATATTAGAAAACATAGAATCAATTCCCTATATGCCAATATAGTCAACTACATTACACTTTCTCAACATTAACCGACATATTGCAGCCTCCCCCTGTCCGACTAATAACATAATCTCACCTTGACAGAGCAATTATTTTCACATCCACGCAGCGCCTGTTAGGTTAAAGATTAACTTAAACAAATAATTTCCGAAAAGATATTACATAACAGAGAATCACAAGTCAATATCCCAAGGTAAACTACCTACCATAAACTTCGACACAATTGAATGAACTATTTATTGCAGGTTCAAATTGTAATATCCGAACAGGCAAATCCTAAGAAAGAGGATACTGGTTTTCGACAAACCTCTGAATTTGATGTTTAACTGTATATGATATTTTAAGTTATCCTCGCATCTTGTACTTGAATCCTTTCCCCTTTCGGCTATCGGTGTCGATAGAATCACGAGGTGGCTCAGCGCTCACGCACCGTTATAAACTCGGGGATGGAGAGGAGGTGTGCGGGGTCCTCCCAGGTCGGTGTGAGGGACCACTCCGAGCCAGCCTACTACTGTGCGTAAGGCGAGGCGGGATAGACCTGGCATTTC
The DNA here is from genome assembly GCA_036924085.1 of Ariolimax columbianus. Classification (NCBI taxonomy): domain Eukaryota; kingdom Metazoa; phylum Mollusca; class Gastropoda; order Stylommatophora; family Arionidae; genus Ariolimax; species Ariolimax columbianus. Next base: position 15,032,966 of record JAVGWX010000021.1, read on the forward strand.
TGGAAGAGGCGGCGGTGGGACAATTCGGCAATGTTTGTTAATTTCTCTTCTGTAATTTTTTGCTCTTTATTTGTATGTGATAAAGGGGCTGATAAAATTATATATATATTTTATATTACAATGGTTCTTAAATTATTCATAAAATACTGACCCCCGGAACCAGTTTAGGTATGAGTATATATATTTATATACGTGCGTATATTGTGTTTTTTGTTTTCAATTTCTTTAGGTTCATCAAAATTTTGCAAGGGCTAGTGTATCTATATGGTTTTTCCGGGGAGATGAGGCCAACGTCTGGTCAGGCAAAACATACTGATCAGACAATGTTAGTCAAGAAAACATATTCAATATACTCAATATAATCAGAATATATTCAAAAAAACATATCCAGCCACAGAATGGACCAGCATATACACAGTTGGATTCCCGCAGTAGACGGATGTGTCGGACCGAAACGTGCAAATATCGCAGTCAAACTGTAAACAATCGACACAACGCATTCAGTTCTCCGGACTACTTCCTGCTGCTTGTGAAACCCTGTTCAGGGCTTGGTAGCGGGAGATTGAGAACGAATGAACAAACGAAGAAGACACAGTAAGATCAGCAATGAGATCTATGAAAGAAAAACGGACGAGGAGGCGTTTACAGAAAAGCAAATAATTGACAGAAAATTCAGGTCTTAGTGACTGCGGGAACATTCTCAAACGTCTTGAGAGCTGAGGCTGAGAGTTAAGCTGAGGATAGCTGAGAGCTGAGCTGAGGCTGAGAGCTGAGTTGAGGCGCAGGCTGAAATCTGAGGAGGCTAAGAACTGAGCTGAGAGCTGAGCTGAGAGTTGAAGCTGAGAGCTGAGGCTGAGAGCTGAACCTGAGAGCTGAGGATGTCTGAGAACTGAGGCTGAGAGCTGAGAGCTGATCTGAGCTGAGGCTGAGAGCTGAGCTGAGGCTGAGCTGAGGCTGTTCTGAGGAGGCTGAGAGCTGAGGCTGAGAGCTGAGCTGAGAGCTGAGCTAAGAGCTGAAGATGTATGAGAGCTGAGGCTGAGCGGATAGCTGAGCTGAGAGCTGAGCTAAGAGCTGAGCTAAGAGCTGAAGATGTCTGAGAGCTGAGGCTGAGCTGATAGCTGAGCTGAGACTGAGAGCTGAGGCTGAGGCAGACAGCTGAGCTCAGGTTGATGCTGAGAGTTAGAGCTGATGCTGAGAGCTGAGCTGAGGATGAGAGCTGAGCTAAAGTTGAGGATGAGTTGAGGCTGACAGCTGAGTTGAGGTTGAGGGCTGATGCTGAGGCTGAGAGCTGAGAGCTGAGCTAAGGCTGAGAGCTGAGCTAAGGCTGAGAGCTGAGGCTTAGAGCTGAGGCTGAAAGCTGAGCTGAGGCTGAGATCTGAGCTGAGGATGAGACTGAGAGCTGAGGATGAGACTGAGAGCTGAGGATGAGGCTGAGTGTTGAAGCTCTAAGAATAGCTGTATTATTCATCGTAGAAAACAAGATCCATGTCAGAGACAAGACAGATACCCTGTCAGTCATAATGGCGGTCAGAAATCATAAAAACAATGAATTAGACAAGCCTGTGAGGTACTCGTGGATGTAAGCCAAAAGTTCAACAGAGTGAAAATTCAGTAGATCCCTACCACACTGTAAGATGGAGGAGATGGAGGAAGTGGGTCCCTGCCACACTGTAAGATACACGGAAATGAGGAGACAGATAGGCTGGCAGGAGATGGAGGCAGTGGGTCTCTGCCACAATGTAAGATACATGGAAATGAGGAGACAGATAGGCTGGCAGGAGATTGAGGCAGTGGGTCCCTGCCACACTGTAAGATACTTGGAAATGAGGCAGATAGGATGACAAATGAGGGAAGCGGCAAATTCCAAAAGGACGACAGAGATACATATGAAGACAATGATAAAATGTAACTTCAAAGAGAAGTGGCACAGGGAGCACAGCCAGGATCCGATATAGCAGAAACATACTATCCTTTGCAAAGAACAGATAAAGTGACAATATTCAGACTTAGATCGCCCATGCATACACCGACGGTTCTGTAACAAACACTACACAGAACGGAGGGGCAGGAGCATTCCTGAACCTACCAAATGGCAGAAAAATAACACTGTCATTCGCTACTGGTAAGTACACAAGCAATTTCAGAGCGGAGGCAGAGGCACTGAGGGCGGCAGTGGAAGAAATGGCAACACACAGTGAAAATGAGAGCCACATAGTCTTGCTGACAGATGCTCTCGCCGTAGTCACAGCGCTAAAAAGCCAGAAAAACACTGAGCTTAATGACTTAAGAGCAGCACTCTGCAAACTGTGCCAGCTGTCCGCACCAAAAAGGGTAGTGGTACAGTGGGTTCCGTCACACTGCAACATCCAAGGCAACGAGGAGGCAGACAGACTGGCAAAAGAAGGTGCAAGGCTACCACAAACAGATACCAGTATGACGTACGAAGAGTCAAAACGGCTTATCAAAGCCAGGTACATTACCAAATGGGAAACCGAACATACTGGTTACACCAAAAACGATGCCTATTACCAGTTGAACCGAAGAGAGCAGGTCGTTGTCTTCAGACTTCGCACTGGCCACAATAGACTGAGGTACCACCTATTCAACAAATTGAAGATAGGGTGTACCGACGAATGCCCGTGCGGTACTGGTAAAATGACCACTGAACATCTGCTGCAGAACTGCCCGACATACGGGGATCAGAGAGAGCAGATGTGGCCATTGCCAGTGGAACTGCAAGACAAGCTCTATGGTAGTGGCGAGAGTCTCAGGATGACCGCCGCTTTTTTCGAAAAAATAATGGTTACTGTCTGACTGTGTACGCAGAAGAAGAAGAAGAAGACTTAGATCGGATCACTGCAGACTGAAAGATCATCTGTACAAATTAAGAAATGAACACAACGGCACTTGCGCTCATGTGGGGAGAACAAACAAACAGTGAAACATGTTCTGCGGGTCTGCCGGCTCTACGAAAAGAGCAGAGTGACAACATGGCCCTCCCCATCCCAAATACGCGATCAACTGTATGGCGATGAGACAAAACAGAGAAAGACCGCCAGATTCATGAGGGACATCGATGCGATTATTTGAGAGCGAACGACGAAGAAGAAGAAAGGTCAGGTGAAATATACTGAATAGACGATATTAGGGTCAGATTAAATATACTGAATACACTATGTTAGGGTCAGGTGAAATATTCTGAATAGACTATGTTAGGGTCAGGTGAAATATACTGAATAGACTATGTTAGGGTCAGGTGAAATATACTGAATAGAATATGTTAGGGTCAGGTGAATTATACTGAATAGAATATGTTAGGGTCAGGTGAATTATACTGAATAGAATATGTTAGAGTCAGGTGATATATACTTTCAACATATTGAAGAATAGCGATCTTACTTCTTCAACGAATGACGTGGGGAAATGTGTTAAAGAAAACAACAATGTAATACGAAAAAAATAAGATGTTTAAGGGATATGTTAGGGAGTGAATAGTAACATCAAGGACAGGTGAAACATGCTGACCAAAACCACGCCACAATTCTGCGTACCTCTAATGGAAACAGACTGCGTCACGGCAGTAACGTCAATAAAGTGGGGATAAACATTGAGTTGTCAGTCTACTCCTTTAGTTGTGAGTCTACTGAGAGCGGGCTCATTAAACTCTACCAGGCGGTCCACATTCTCAAGAACACCTCAAAATGTAAAAAGAGCCTCTGTAACCTGCTACCAAAGTGTTAGATGTGCTAACAAAAAGTAGTTTCAAAAAGCCAAAGAACAAGAAATAAAAATATTAAGAAAATGCATTCTTTATAATGACAAATAAGAGGGAAAAAAAAGAATTTAGCAAAGTCATTTTTTTTTGTCATGGACCAATACTACTCCCTTCGAGGTTCAATACTCTTCGCTGACCAATACTGACGTCAACGGAGTCCAATAATCAATTCTTCACTGATCAATATTGAACTCTTCGAGGTCCAATACTAAACTCTTCACTAACCAATACTGAACTCTTCATTAACCAATACTGAACTCTTAGCTGACCAATACTAAACTCTTCACTGACCAACACTGAACACTTCACTGATCAATACTGAACTCTGCAATGACCAATACTGAACTCTACAATGACCAATACTGAACTCTGCAATGACCAATACTGAACTCTACAATGACCAATACTGAACTCTACACTGACCAATACTGAACTCTTCATTGACCAATACTGAAAAATTCGGGGTCCAATACTGAACTCTTCGGGGTCAATACTGAACTCTTCATTGACCAATCCTGCACTCTTCACTGACCAATACTGAACTACTCGGGGTCCAATACTGACCTCTTGATTGACCAATACTGAATACTTCGGGGTCGAATACTGAACTCGTCGGAGTCCAATACTGAGCTCTTCAATGATCAATACGAAAGTCTCCACTGACCAATACTGAACTCTTCGGGGTTCAATACTGAACTCTTCACTGTCTAATACTGAAAACTTCGGGGTCCAACACTGAACTCTTCACTGATCAATACTCAACTCTTCACTGACCAATACTCAACACTTCACTGACCAATACTTTGCTGTTTGGCCCAGCCCCATCAGCATTTCGTTTGTTACTCCATCTTTTCCGGGTGATTTCCTTTTCTTTAAAGTTCTCATGGCCTCTTCCATTTCATTCATTGTTAGTTTTGCCATCATGTGCTCATCTGGTGCAATATTGATGTTGTTGTGCCCATTTTGCTCTTCATTGATGTATGTATGCCTATCTGCAGGGACATCGATGTGGTTTGCTCTGGCATAATGTTCATCAAAGGCGTTTGCTGCTCTTTTTCCAGTGAGCATGTTGTCGCCCTGTTTGATGGTAATTTGTTTGTTTGATGGAGTTTCGTCATTCATGGCTCTGACTAACTTCCATAATTTGTTCCCATCTTTATCTAAATTGAGGCTTTCTGTTTTGATTTTTCCAGCTTTCTCTTATTATTTGGTTTAGAGTGTATTTGTATTTCGCCGTGGTGGCTTTGAGTGCGATATTTGCCTACATAGATTGTTCTCTGTCTCTGCCATGTTCCTAGCATTTGAGACTTCGTCTTCCGCTTTCTGCAATTCATCATTCCAATAGGGCTTGTAGTTTTTCCTTGCCCCTCTTGGGATGGTTTCAGTGGCAGCTTGCATTATTGCTTTCCTTAGGCTTTCCACCATGGCCTACATATTGTTATTCCGTGTGTTGATGGTTTGACACAGCCCATCTGTCAGGATTGCAAATCTGTCCCAGTCGGCTCGTTTGTAATTCCAACGTGGGAGCGGTTTTATTTCCTGTTGGCCTACTTCCATATCAACTTCTAGCCTAGTTGGTCTGTGGTCGCTACCTGCCAACTGGTTTAGCATCTGGCGGTCTATATTGTGGTGAATATCTACCGTGGAAAAGGCCAAGTCTGCAGTAGAGATGGTATGCCATGTTCTAGAAAAGAAGCTAGGGCTATCCTCCGGCCTATTGATAAGACAGAGATTTGTGTCTATCTCCCAATCTTCCACTTCGTCACCTCTGCTGTCTGTGTCCGAGTATCCCCATCTCTCCGAGTGGCTGTTGAAGTCTCCAATACTATGCAATTGGAGTCTTCGACTTCCATACTCGAGAGCGACAGGTCTTTGTTTGGTGGGCCATACAGGTTGAAGATGCAGATCTTCGTCTCTTGTGTCATTACATCAACGCCTACAATTTCTGCTTGTCCAGTGTGATTGACAGCTACCGCGCTACTCGGAATGCAGTTACGTGTCACTATCAGAACCCCTCCTTTGTGACCTTCTCTATCGAGACGGAAGGTCTGGTATCCTCTGATTGAGAATGTATTGTTGTTGTTGAGGTGCGTTTTTGGATACATGCCACGTCAATCTTACCTTCATGCTAATGATTTGTTTGGGAAAACTTTTTGTTAATGACTCCCTCCGCATTCCACTGTAGTATTCTGAGGGTCTTGTGTTTTTGGTCAATAGTTTTTGCCCCATCACCTTGTGCCTTGACTCATAGCACATGGGTGGGTGACCACCAGTAGCATCGGGTGGGCCCCTTCGAGGCGTGAGGCCCGGCACTCTCGCTGCATGGCGGGACTCCATAGGATGAGCGCCACGCTATTTTCTATTAGGTCGTGCAATCATCATGCAGCGATATACGTTGCACTGTGTTACTTGTTAAGCCTGTGGCCCAGTGTATCCGATTTCAACAGGCGTTTCTGAAGGGATGCCCTCCTTAGCCTTTGGCTGTCCCCAGCCTATCTGCAAGGCAGCAATTGTTTGTGATCAGAGTTGTCTCTCTTATGGAAGTTGTCTTACAGGACTATCGAGTCTTCACCACTCGTGTCTATAGGATGTGGTGATGATATATGAGATATGATATATGATATGTACTGGTTTATACTATCCCGGAAGAGAGGCAGTCCAGTGTGTCTGTATCCCAGGATCGTCACGTCCTGTCAGAAACGTAGCATATGCATTTGAGTGAGGTATCTCTTCACTCCCTTTAGTTTCTCGGCTCATCTGCAGTGATGGCACGCCTAGCATTCCCCGCCACCTGAGAGGTTGGCACAATAGGGCAGAGGTGCAATGTCCGCTGGCCTGCATCTCTTCTGCGTCCATTGGGATGACTGATAGCGAGGCAGGTGTGCCTTTAACCAGGGACCAAGACTGGCCATGGAACTGAGATGTTGTTTGCCTGGTGTGCGGACATATCTCATGGTCAAGGGTTGAGTCTCAACAGTTCGCAGTGATGTGGCTGCTCTGCTGCTTACGACACCCCGACCGAGAACTAAGTCTTCTACTAGTGGTTTCACACCTCATCGCCGTATGAGGTGAATATCGAGCAGCTTCCCGCCCGCTTTGATCGGCAGGCGGCAGAGACCTCTTTCTGCGGCTCGACCGGTTCGGGCTGAGACGCGAGCCCCAGGTCCCAACCATATCGTAGCCTCCCCTCGCAGTGGTGCTGAAATTTAGGGCGGGATTCCGGCTTAGAGGCGTTCGGCCGTAATCCCTCACATGGTAGCCTCGCGCCATTGGCTTATCAGCCTAGCACGTGGACCAAATGTCTGCGGCTAGTGATTCCTCTCGAATAGAGCAGGATTTCCGTGGCAACGCCTTGTCATTAGTAGGGTAAAACTGACCTGTCTTCCGAGAGTCTAATACCAGCACCCGTTCACTATTAGACCCAACGAATCAATAGAGGGCTTTTTAGTCAGTCAATGACCAAGTGTCTGAAACCTGCGATTTCTCTATGGTTTAGCAGGATTACCGTAGCAAAACGCTCTTTCATTGAAAGGATAGAACCGACCTGTCTTCCGTGGGTCTAATTCCAGCACGCGTACCCTATTAGACACAACGAAAGTGCTTAATGTCTGTCAGTCACTTTATAGTTTTGGCGTGTTGAGTCAAATTTGGCCGCAGGCTCCAATCCTGGTGGTGCCCTTCCGTCAATTCCTTTAAGTTTCAGCTTTGCAACAATACTTCCTCTGGAACCCAAACACTTTGGGTTCCCGGAAGTTGCCCGCAGAGTCATCGAAGCAACTCCTGCGGTTCCCTAGTCGGCATCGTTTACGGCCAGAACTACGACGGTATCTGATAGTCTTCGCGCCTCTGACTTTCGTTCTTGATTAATGAAAACATTCTTGACAAATGCTTTCGCAGTAGCTCGTATTGCCGCGATCCAAGAATTTTACCTCTAACGCCGCAATACGAATGCCTCCGTTTGTCCCTGTTAATCATTACCTCCAGTTCCGAAAACCAACAAAATAGAACCGAGGTCCTATTCCATTATTCCATGCACCATTATTCAGGTAGCCGAGGCCTGCTTTGAACACTCTATTTTTTCAAAGTAAACGCGCCGGCCACCCGGGACGCTCAGCGAAGAGCACCCGCGGGAGAGAGCCGGCAGGTGGTAGGGCAGGAGACAACGGGCAGTGAACCGGCGCGAGCCGGACCGCCCGCCTGCGCCTGAGATCCAACTACGAGCTTTTTAACTGCAACATCTTTAATATACGCTACTGGAGCTGGAATTACCGCGGCTGCTGGCACAAGACTTGCCCTACAATAGATCCTCGTCAAAGGGTTTAAAGTGTACTCATTCCAATTACGGGGCCTCGAAAGAGTCCTGTATTATTATTTTTCGTCACTATTCCCCTGTGCCGGGAGTGGGTAAGTTGCGCGCGTGCTGCCTTCCTTGGATGTGGTAGCCGTTTCTCATGTTCCCTCTCCGGAATCGAACCCTGATCTTCGTTACCCGTTACAAACATGGTAGGCATCTGGCGGGACTAAGATCGCTGTACGAATACTGGATGAGAGACCAGCTCCACTCTTCACTGACAAATACTGGACTCTTTACTGGCCAATACTGAACTCTTCACTGAGCAATGCTGAAAACTTCGGGGTCCAATACCAAACACTTCGAGGTCCAATACTGAACACTTCGGGGTCCAATACTGAACTCTTCCCTGACCAATACTGAACACTTCGGGGTCCAATACTGAACAATTCGGGGTCGAATACTGAACTCTTCACTGTCCAATACATAACTCTACACTGACCAAAACTCAAGTCCTCACGGACAAATACTAAACGCTTCACTGAAAAATACTGAACACTTTGGGGTTCAATACTGAATTTATCACTGAGCAATACTGAACTCTTCACAGACCAATACTGAAAACGTTACTGAACAATACTGAACTCTTCACTAACCAATACTCAACTCTTCACTGACCAATACTGAACACTTTGGGGTTCAACACGGGATTCTTCACTGACCAATACTGAACTCTTCGGGTCCAATACTGAACTCTTCACTGACCAATACTGAAATCTTCTGGGTCCAATAATCAACTCTTCACTTACCAATACTAAACTCTTCATTGACCAAAACTGAAGTTTTCGGGGTCCAATACTAAACTCTTCACTTACCAATCCTAACTTTTCACTGATCAATACTGATCTCTATAATGACTAATACTGAACTCTTCATTCATCAATACTGAAAAATTCGGGGTCCAATACTGAACTCTTCGGGGTCCAATACTGAACTCTTCACTGTCTCATACTGAACACTTCGGGGTCCAACACTGAACTCTTCACTCATCAATACTGAATTCTTCACAGACCAATATTGAAAACTTCACTGAACAATACTGAACTCTTCACTGACCAATACTCAACTCTTCACCGACAAATACTGAGCTCTTCGGGGTCCAATACTGAACTGTTCAATGACCAATACTGCACTCTTCACTGGCCATTACTGAACACTTTTGGGCCCAATACTGAACATTTCATCGTGCAATACTGAACTCTTCGGGGTCCAATACTGAACACTTCATCGTGCAATACTGAACTCTTCGGGGTCCAATACTGAACACTTCGATGTCCAATACTGAACTCTTAACTGACCAATACTTAACACTTCGACGTTCAATACTGAACTCTTCACTGACCAAAACGAAAATCTTCACTGATTAATACTGAACACTTCGGGGACCAATACTGCACTCTTCACTGACAAATACTGAACTCTTCAGGGTCCAATACTGAACTCTTCACTGACCAATTATGAACTCTTCCCTGACCAATACTAAACTCTTCACTGACCAATACTGAACTCTTCACTGATCAATACTGGACTCTTCACTGACCAATACTGAACTCTTCACTGAGCAATGCTGAACACTTCGGGGTCCAATACTGAACACTTCGAGATCCAATACTGAACACTTCGGAGTCTAATACTGAACTCTTCACTGACCATTTCTGAACTCTTTACTGACCAATACTGAACACTTCGGGGTCCAATACTGAACAATTCGGGGTCGAATACTGAACTCTTCACTGAACAGTATTCAACTTTTCAAAACCAACACTCAAAATTCATGGACCAACACTCAACACTTCAGAAACCAACACTCAACTCTTCACGGGCCACCACTCAACAATTCATGAACCAACACTCAACAATTCAGGAACCAATACTCAACTCTTCACGGGCCTTCACTCAACAATTCATGTGACCAACACTCAACAAGTCAGGAACCAATACTCAACTCTTCACAGGCTACCACTCAACAATTCATGGACCAACACTCAACAATTCAGGAACCAATACTCAACTCTTCACGGGCTACCACTCAACAATTCATGGACCAACACTCAACAATTCAGGAACCAATAATCACCCCCATTCATCAGAGCCACGGAAGACCACTCATTGAAAAGACCGAGACAGTGACTGAACCGTCCGACACCTCTGCGTTGATGATCGTGTCCTGCCACCTAACTCCCAGGATTCTTCTCAAGCTTGTAAAATAGCAAAATACGATTGTCGTGCTCAGAGTTGGCACACGTAGCTAACATCAGTTAGTTAGATTAAGGCTGCAGTGATGGAAGGCACTCGTTACCAGACCCACAAAGGTGAGACTTGGCAACAATGCGGCATTATCTGCAATGGGATGATCTATACTATACACACATACGCATACACATTAAAAGTCTATTATGTGTGTACATAATACAATACACCCCTTTCTCTTCCCCCCCCCCCCCCCCCAAAAAAAAAAAAAAAAAAAAAACACAACAACACCAACCAGCCAGCCAGCCAGCCAGCCAGCCAGCCAGCCAGCCAGCCAGCCAGCCAGCCAGCCAGCCAGCCAGCCAGCCAGCCAGCCAGCCAGCCAGCCAGCCAGCCAGCCAGCCAGCCAGCCAGCCAGCCAGCCAGCCAGCCAGCCAGCCAGCCAGCCAGCCAGCCAGCCAGCCAGCCAGCCAGCCAGCCAGCCAGCCAGCCAGCCAGCCAGCCAGCCAGCCAGCCAGCCAGCCAGCCAGCCAGCCAGCCAGCCAGCCAGCCAGCCAGCCAGCCAGCCAGCCAGCCAGCCAGCCAGCCAGCCAGCCAGCCAGCCAGCCAGCCAGCCAGCCAGCCAGCCAGCCAGCCAGCCAGCCAGCCAGCCAGCCAGCCAGCCAGCCAGCCAGCCAGCCAGCCAGCCAGCCAGCCAGCCAGCCAGCCAGCCAGCCAGCCAGCCAGCCAGCCAGCCAGCCAGCCAGCCAGCCAGCCAGCCAGCCAGCCAGCCAGCCAGCCAGCCAGCCAGCCAGCCAGCCAGCCAGCCAGCCAGCCAGCCAGCCAGCCAGCCAGCCAGCCAGCCAGCCAGCCAGCCAGCCAGCCAGCCAGCCAGCCAGCCAGCCAGCCAGCCAGCCAGCCAGCCAGCCAGCCAGCCAGCCAGCCAGCCAGCCAGCCAGCCAGCCAGCCAGCCAGCCAGCCAGCCAGCCAGCCAGCCAGCCAGCCAGCCAGCCAGCCAGCCAGCCAGCCAGCCAGCCAGCCAGCCAGCCAGCCAGCCAGCCAGCCAGCCAGCCAGCCAGCCAGCCAGCCAGCCAGCCAGCCAGCCAGCCAGCCAGCCAGCCAGCCAGCCAGCCAGCCAGCCAGCCAGCCAGCCAGCCAGCCAGCCAGCCAGCCAGCCAGCCAGCCAGCCAGCCAGCCAGCCAGCCAGCCAGCCAGCCAGCCAGCCAGCCAGCCAGCCAGCCAGCCAGCCAGCCAGCCAGCCAGCCAGCCAGCCAGCCAGCCAGCCAGCCAGCCAGCCAGCCAGCCAGCCAGCCAGCCAGCCAGCCAGCCAGCCAGCCAGCCAGCCAGCCAGCCAGCCAGCCAGCCAGCCAGCCAGCCAGCCAGCCAGCCAGCCAGCCAGCCAGCCAGCCAGCCAGCCAGCCAGCCAGCCAGCCAGCCAGCCAGCCAGCCAGCCAGCCAGCCAGCCAGCCAGCCAGCCAGCCAGCCAGCCAGCCAGCCAGCCAGCCAGCCAGCCAGCCAGCCAGCCAGCCAGCCAGCCAGCCAGCCAGCCAGCCAGCCAGCCAGCCAGCCAGCCAGCCAGCCAGCCAGCCAGCCAGCCAGCCAGCCAGCCAGCCAGCCAGCCAGCCAGCCAGCCAGCCAGCCAGCCAGCCAGCCAGCCAGCCAGCCAGCCAGCCAGCCAGCCAGCCAGCCAGCCAGCCAGCCAGCCAGCCAGCCAGCCAGCCAGCCAGCCAGCCAGCCAGCCAGCCAGCCAGCCAGCCAGCCAACCAACCAACCAACCAACCAACCAACCAACCAACCAACCAACCAACCAACCAACCAACCAACCAACCAACCAACCAACCAACCAACCAACCAACCAACCAACCAACCAACCAACCAACCAACCAACCAACCAACCAACCAACCAACCAACCAACCAACCAACCAACCAACCAACCAACCAACCAACCAACCAACCAACCAACCAACCAACCAACCAACCAACCAACCAACCAACCAACCAACCAACCAACCAACCAACCAACCAACCAACCAACCAACCAACCAACCAACCAACCAACCAACCAACCAACCAACCAACCAACCAACCAACCAACCAACCAACCAACCAACCAACCAACCAACCAACCAACCAACCAACCAACCAACCAACCAACCAACCAACCAACCAACCAACCAACCAACCAACCAACCAACCAACCAACCAACCAACCAACCAACCAACCAACCAACCAACCAACCAACCAACCAACCAACCAACCAACCAACCAACCAACCAACCAACCAACCAACCAACCAACCAACCAACCAACCAACCAACCAACCAACCAACCAACCAACCAACCAACCAACCAACCAACCAACCAACCAACCAACCAACCAACCAACCAACCAACCAACCAACCAACCAACCAACCAACCAACCAACCAACCAACCAACCAACCAACCAACCAACCAACCAACCAACCAACCAACCAACCAACCAACCAACCAACCAACCAACCAACCAACCAACCAACCAACCAACCAACCAACCAACCAACCAACCAACCAACCAACCAACCAACCAACCAACCAACCAACCAACCAACCAACCAACCAACCAACCAACCAACCAACCAACCAACCAACCAACCAACCAACCAACCAACCAACCAACCAACCAACCAACCAACCAACCAACCAACCAACCAACCAACCAACAACAACAACAACAACAACAACAACAACAACAACAACAACAACAACAACAACAACAACAACAACAACAACAACAACAACAACAACAACAACAACACACACACACACACAGACACACACAGACACACACACACACACTCATAACACACCCGCACCAACACAGCCACACATACCACACTCCCACGCACCAGCATGTACGTGTATGTGTGCATTTATATGGAGCGTGTAGCCTAATCGATAGTGAGTTGCCGGCATTCTGAGATGAATGTCAACTGGTCGACATCCTTCAGCTGTTAGAAACCTAATCACCGCTCGCTGATCAACTCTGGACGGATTCCGTATCACCCTCCCCCCCCCCCCCCCCCCTGTTGTTAACGATCTTCTGATGAAACTATGAGCCGGAGTTTAATTAAATTTTGCAAACTTGACGGTTGGTATGTATTGTTTAAACCAGAAAGGGCGTTATCGTGTTTATCGTAGCTATGGTTACTTGTTGTAGTTTGGTCCGGTTTCATTTGAACACGCCTCGTATATTTGAAGGGGCTTCAAATGAAGACCGTTCAAGTGGGATAGAAATTATAAAAACCATGAGTTTGTATTGTAAACTTACTAATATGGTTGCTAAAGAAGTCAAGAGTGTCATTTACGAATCATCAAGGTGCAGACGAACAACATAATGTCATAAATGCAGGTAAAAGATGGCTGCCCCACTATTGAAATGCCAAAAAATATGAACAGCGTTGTTTATTTGGTGTGTTTTTTTTCGCAGTGTAGGCTTAAAACTTATAGAAATACATTGATAAATGAAGGTTCAGTACTGTGAGGCATACCATTCACTCGTGCAAGTGTATGAGTGGAGTAGGAAGGTCCAAAACATCATCTCGAAGCGTAAATGAGAATGTGAACCGTAGTCCTTCTGGCTATAGTACAGTGCGAAGTTCCACAGTGAGCTCGCCTCTTCAGAGATCACAGCGGTGAACCCCACCTCATTAGACAGACTGCCAAAGAAACATCCTGTTGTCAGGGTAACTAATCGGAAGGGAAGTGGGGTCTTGGTCAGTGTGTTTCGTTTGGCCCTGACTAACATAGTCAGATTAGTCAGTTTCACCTGACTAACATAGTCTGATCAGTATGTTTCACCTGACCCTCATTAACGTAGTCGGATCAGTACATTTCCCATGGCACTGGCTAACATAATCTCATCATTATGTTTCATCTCACATTGGCCAACATAATCTGATCAGTATGTTCTACCTAACCCTGAATAACATATTCTGAACAGTATATTTCACACTGCCTGCAATCTGCGATAAATGTCAACTGGTCGACATCCTTCAGCTGTTAGAAACCTAACCACCGCTCGCTGATCAACTCTGGACAGATTCCGTATCACATCCGCCATGTTTTCAACGGTGCGCTGAGAAAACTGAGTTGGAGGATAATGACATTTTACAACTTGACGGTTGGTATGTGCTGTTTACATCAGCAGTGACATCATCATGCGCATCCTACGTATGTTCACTTGGTGCTGTTAGGTCCCGTTTCATTTGAACACGCTTCGTATCTAAGCGTGACCGCACATTAAAAAGCGGTGATGATACCCTGAGATGCGACCTGTCACTTATGTAGTTTCTATAGAAGACATTTTGAGAACCACCAGACCACGAGAATGAAATTTTTTCAAAGTTCCTCAGATTGACAAATCGAAAACTTCTGTAATATAAATTGCAATTAAAAACTCGATGTCAAAAAGCAAACAAAATGTGGATTTAAATGTGTGCACAGCATAAGGAAAGGTCAAAACAGAAACGAAAAAAAAATGCTAACAAAATAATAATTTTCAGAAAAAGCAGAATCTTCATTGTAATAAATTTGTACACAGAACAATGTAAGAAATAATTAATTTACGTGGGGAATAAAAAAAAATGATAGCAGTTAGGAGAGACAGCGCAAAAATAAAGAATAGGACAGACCAGACCGAAATAGCTTTAAAAATTCGTATCATTGACAGTGAGAGGAGTCGTATGTAATATATAAATTCAATATTATCATATGGAAGGGAAATTTGGATAATCATTACACAATTATTTGCAGTACATTTTTTTTTCTTTTTGCGTTCGCCTTATTTCTCTATTCACCAATGCGGGTGTGCGTTGCACTGTGGTTTTTATTTTGCGCCTGTCGGCCGAGTGCAACCGACTTCAGCATGCATTTTATGTAAGGGTCTGCTTCCTCCTACATTTTCTAAGAGTTTGCTTCCCCGGGGTAACGGCCGGTGATGTGATGGGGATCGAACCCAACACCTTCGGGTTGTGAGCCGTGCCACTTAACTACTAGGCCACGCCGTCCCCTGTTTCGCAGTATATGACGCCAAGGAAATGTTATATATTGAAATATTCTAATGATATGTTCGCAGATTCTATGTCATTTCTTTAAGCATTAGAAGTTATTGGTCATTGTAAGACCTGACCGTATCAAATTATATCTAGACATGGACAACCTTAGCACTTCCCGTGTTGTCAAAATAGCTCAGTGGTAGATCTCTGAACACTCAAACACACGTGGCAATGACAAGGCAGAGAGATTAGTAAAGAAAGTTTCCTGACAAGAACATTCACCTACAGCAGCAACTTTACGAACAGACACAGCTGATTAGAAAATAAAACAAAGAAACTGAACAGATGGACCATGGGAAACACGGGGAGGGAGGTGTACAGACACATGACAAGCCCCAATCTAAATGACAGAAGATTTTTATGAACTCTTCACTGACAAATACTGAACTTTTCACTGACCAATATTGAACTTTTCACTGACCAATATTGAACTTTTCACTGACCAATCCTGAACTATTCACTGACCAATAATGAACTATTCACTGACCAATACTGAACTCTTCAAGATCCAATACTGAACTATTCACTGACCAATACTGATCTCTTCGGGGTCCAATACTGAACTCTTCGGGGTCCAATACTAAACTATTCACTGGCCAATACTGAACTATTCACTGACTAATACTGAACTATTCACTGACCAATACTGAACTATTCACTGGCCAATACTGAACTATTCACTGACTAATACTGAACTATTCACTGACTAATACTGAACTATTCACTGACCAATACTGAACTCTTCGGGGTCCAATACTGAACTATTCACTGATTAATACTGAACTCTTCGGGGTCCAATACTGAACTATTCACTAACCAATACTGAACTCTTCGGGGTCTAATATTTAACTCTGCGGAGTCCAATACTGAACTCTTCACTAACCAATACTGAACCATTCGGGGTCCAATACTGAACTATTCACTAACCAATACTGAACTCTTTGGCGTCCAATACTGAACTATTCACTGACCAATACTGAACTCTTCGGGGTCCTTCTTCTTCTTCTTCATCGTACACAGTCAGACAGTAACCTTTATTTTTTCGAAAAAGGCAGCGGTCATCCTGAGGCTGTCGACACTGCCATACAGCTTGTCTAGTGTTGCCACTGGTGATGGCCACATCTTCTCTCTCTGATCCTCGTATGTCGGGCAGATTTGCAGCAAATGCTCCGCGGTCATTTTCCCGGTACCACAAGAGCATTCGTCAGTGCCACCTATCTTCAATTTATTGAATAGGTGGTACCCCCATCTATTGTGGCCTGTGCGCAGTCTGAAGACCACGACCTGCTCTCTTCTGTTCAACTAGTAATAGGCATAATTTTTTGTGTAGTCAGTATGTTCTGTTTCCCATGTATCTAGCTCTAATAAGCCTTTTTGACTCTTCGTAGCTCACACTAGTGTCTGTTTGTGGTAGTCTTGCACCTTCTTTTGCCAGTCTGTCTGCCTCCTCGTTGCCTTGGATGTTGCAGTGAGATGGAACCCACTGCACCACTACCCTTTTTGGTGCGGACTGCTGGCATAGTTGACAGAGTACTGCTCTTAAATCATTAAGTTCAGAATTTTTCTGACTTTTTTGTGCTGTGACTACAGCCAGAGCATCTGTAAGCAGGACTATGTGGCTTTCATTCCTTTTACCTGTCACAATTTCTTCCTCTGCCTCCGCTCTGAAATTGCTTGTGTATTTTCCAGTAGCGAATGACAGTGTTATTTTTCTGCCCTTTGGTAGGTTCAGAAATGCTCCTGCCCCTCCGTTCTGTGTTGTATTTGTTACGGAACTGTCCCTGCCTCCACTACCTCCCTGGCACTGCATTCCAAGCAGACACCACTCTCTGACTAAAACAATATTTTCAGATATCTAATCTGGACTTCTCATTAGTCAGCTTGTAGCTATGCCCTCTTGTCATTGTGGGTGGCTGTATTTTTAAAAAACTTGTTATAGTATAATTTATCCATTCCTCTGATTATCTTTTAAACCTGTATTACGTCACCACACAATCTTCTTTTTTCTAGACACTGTAGGCCGGTTTTTCTGAGTCTTTACTCATATCTGTAATTCTGGAATCCCACTATCCTCTTTGTCGCTCTGTTTTGTATTCTTTCCAGCATGTTTATATTCCCTCTATGATAAGGACTCCATACCTGTACACATTACTCCAATCTAGGTCTAACTTAAGCTTTATACAGTTTGACTATTACTTCCTTGATCCTATGTATGAGTTGAAGGCGTCCCAGCCCTGTCGTCAGCTACTGTCAATCTAAGGCGTTAGGTTACTGTCCATGTTCAGGAGAAAATCTATTTCCTTAACTTAACTTAACGTCTTTACACTGGTTTAGAAGACTATACAGAGTCTGTGTACAACCAATTCTCTTGGTGGGTGGTTTAACCGATGTGCGAATCCATCATAATAGACTCAAACACTTAGATCTAAGTAGACCCGCAGCCAGTTAGGCGCCATCTATAGCTGGTCTTAGGTGCAAATAATTTTGGAAGATTTTTAACTTGAAATTTGTCCGGGCAGCGGCCGTTAAGTCTACTCTTTTCGATTTCTAACTTCCAAAGAATTTTTAAGGTGTTCCACACTGTTAACGGGAGTCCGATCTCACTACTCAAAGATCAGGGGAATTTATACCAGAAGATCCACGTGGAAAATATTCCGGTTTCCACCGTGATTCGAACCTGCTATCCCCGGCACACGAGGCGGACACCTTACTTCAAGACCACTGGGTACCCCTATACGGGTATTTCGTATTCAGTGTTGGGATCTTTGGTTTTTTGCTTTGTTTATGGTGAGGTCTGTTTTCTTGTCCTCCACTTCCAGCAATGCTAGCATCTATGCTGCTTCAGTGGGTGTCTCTGTGATGCGTGTGATATCGTCGACAAATTTTAGACGATTGAGCAGTATTTTGATCATGGACAATGCGCAGATTGGGAAGGGTTGACAATAGAAAACCCTTCGCGAAATTTCAGCTTACAAACTTTTATTCTCTCACGTATGCGCAGTTTCGTTCTGGGTGGGTTTTTCGTGTTAAGTTGGAAAGAGTGATTATCGTAATTCTGCCGATTAAAATGCTAAGATATTTTTGAATCTCTCAAACAGGCAAAGATGTATCTACCAACGCAACTCTTCGAAGTCCCTATCACAATTTGAAGTCACTACCAAACTGTGTGTTAAAATTTGTGTTATTTCCTGGACGAATTCTCGTGCTAAGGTTGTAACTAATTCATCATTATGTAGCATGCCCTTTGTAGAACGTCGCTCCCATCACATCCGTCAGAAAGAAACTCGATCTCTTGCCAAATCTCTAGCCTGCTCCAGAGTCGTGCCCAAACATTCCTTGGTATTTTGTTGCCATTGTCTTCTTTGTCTGCCTTTCTTGCTCAGCGCCATACCTTCTATTACCGTTCTCTCAAAACCGTTGTGCCGTTTGATGTAGCTAAAGTTTTTAAATTGTCTGTTCATGATCGAATTGATGAACCAGTTCTCCTCTATGGCCAACACGTGTGTAATTTCTGCCCTTCATTTTTTTTTCGCTTCGTGGTATTCTGAGTACTTTACTATATTATTTCGAATCAAAGGACAAAGATGCCCTTAAAGCCTTACTGAAGAACTGCGGTATTGACAATCATAATTGGGAGAACATTGTTGCTGATCGCTCTGTCTGGCGTAGTCAAATCTCTTCTGGCACAACACAAATGGAGCAGACAAGAATCAAGGATGCTTCCAGGAGACGAGCGACACGAAAGACGAGTTACCTCCGTCTAACGGTCAGACAGTGTTTCTCTGTCCTCAATGTGACAGACGCTTTCGAGCTCGGATTGGTTTGATCAACCACTTACAAACCCACTCCAGGATTGACAGATAACAATGTGATCCTCTTAGGAAACGATGGACAAACAACATTTAACTAACCAATTCCGATGATATGTTAATTTAACTGCTCAGAATGTTCCCTCTTTTGTCCAATTTATTTTGTCCATACATTTTGTCAATTCCCATATCGGGCAGTGTTTGATTAACAGAGTTGTGAGATTACATTTTGAAAAAAGATCGATAAAACAACATGTAATATATATTTAGTGTCTCCGTGGCATCTGTAGAAAACAGAAACGTTCAATTTCTGATCATGTATTTCACGAGTAAGATATGCAGGGAAATAAAACAACTGGCAGGATACAATTTAGAGTTGCAATCAAAGTCAAGGCCTATGTTTAAAGTTAGCTTTCTTAGTTCATAAGCTTCCGTTAATGCATTCTATTTTACACCTTTAGCGTAAATGGTATTTTTTAAATTTATTGTTCAACATTTCCCTCTAAAACATGTATACACTAATTTTCTTGCGTTGTCAATGATTGTCTTTGACCTGTTTACGGATACAAATATTTGCTCTTAAATTAAAAACTCCAGAAATGCTGTTTACGAATTTGTCTTTAAGAATTGTACAGCAAGCATTTAAATTTGTGAACTCCCTTTTTTTATCTATTCTTCTGTTCTTCGTTTCTGCGCTGCATTTTTCTTGTAATGTGATTAGAAAGCTCACGAATTGAAAGCTCGAGTTTCCTGATTTTAAAATTGTTCAGTTTTATTTTGTGTTTCACACGGGAGAATATATGTACGCTCCTCCAAGGTTTTCACAGAATTGTTCCGTTTCTTTAAAAATATTTTCTAATAGTTAATGGAGTGCTTTCTACACTAAAAGGTAAAGGTAATCATGAAACAGACAGTGCTGTGGGTGATGAAGTGGTAGAGGCCTGATTGTACGAGAAGAATGAAGTGTGGTGGCGAGTTCCATTCCTTGCTGTTCAGTATTCCCTAACGGTCAGCCAGCAGTGTATAAGTAGCGAACTCCAGAGCTTTTGTGACAGATTTAGTCTGGGGGAGACAAATCTTGTCTCCCCACCGACTTCCCACTGGGACCTGCCCACTTAGTCGGCGGGTACCGTGACGGATGGCGTAAGAATAGCGACGCCATCTTGCGTAGCTCCGACTCAGAAAGTAGTCTTGGGATATAAAAAGCCTGGCGGGTCAGGAGCAGGGGGATCTTCTTGAGCTCTTTCTGCGATACACGGTTGGGGAACGCAGAGCGTGAGGCTACACGATTTGTGAATACTTGAAGACGAACGTCACCTCATTTGAAGTTCTGGAGCGTTTTCTACGATACGGGGCTTCATGAGCGAACGTCACCCCCATTAGGAGCTTCTTGAGCGAACGTCACCCCATTGGGAGTTTCTTGAGCGTTTTATACGATACGGGGCTTTTTGTGTGTTTTTCTACGATACACGATTTGAGAAGTCTTGAAGACGAACGTTACCCCCTTGGCAACAGGTACGCTACGACCTGCTACGCTCTGCGGTATTACTACCTGAATTTCTGAAGAGTGAATCACTGAAGCGGCAGTTGAGCGCCGCACTTGAAGAGGGTTCACCAGCACGAGCTACCCGATTTTTGCCAGAGCTGACGTATTTACTCGAGTGTTACAAGCGGCCGACACTCGAATAAGTTGACCAGTCTACACCGGTGAGTGTCCCCTCGTTTAGGCTAAGGTGTAACCAGTTGGCCAAAATCGCTCGCTGGGTGAGTGATCCTTGTCCTCGGAGACGTGTGCTGACCAGGCGATCCTCTATCACGTGGTCAGTCGGCTCCGGTGCAACACAGACCAATTTCATACCTGCGGCTGCTGAGTCGTGTTTTCCTGACAAGGGACGAAAGAACAAGCCCAAAGGGCGATACACCTGGGTTGCGCTAGCAACGCAAGGTACAAACCGATGCTGTTCCGGCCATAACTCTGACCTGCGTGGAGCCCGGGACAGGTGACTATTGACAGTAGTTCAGGTGTAGAAGAAAGGATTTGTTAGCTTAGGTATCCCCGTACAGCAGTGAGTGTGTGAGTTGGGAATAGTTTAGTGAGAAATAAAGAATTTGTTTATCGGAGTTTTTCTTTTCTTCTTGTTTCAGAACATTCAGGTTCAGGAGTGTGAGTTGAAGAACAGCCTTAGGTGTGTAGATTTGATAGAGCAAGACCTTGTCCTCTCTGCTACACTTTGACACATCTCATTCAGGATTTGCATGCTCAAACAAGGTATTCGTTTTCCAGTGTTAGTACATCTTGCTAATTGCAAAGCAATTTTCAGGGCATGTAGTGGAAGATTGAAAACAAAGAAGAAGAATAATACCTGTTCGTTACAGCCGAATCGGTGTATGATGCAGTCGATAGTCATGCAGAAAAGATGTGGAGAGCAGATTCAGTCATTTCTTACTCCTGACGAAGAAAACCTAACAAATAGAGAGTACCTTCTAGGCAGATTCTGGCACATGTGCCACTCAAAGGGCTAAGATTTCAGGACACGGAAGATTAAGACAAATTTGACCAAGCGTCGGATGGAGATCACAAAAGATTACTTCCAGAAAATAGTTCGGTTCAAGTTATCGGAAAGGTGGCCGAAGATGTATCACAGAGCAAGAGTTGCCAGCAGCTAGCCACTCATAGCTGGCTGAATGTATCAGGGCTAGCAAACCCAACCAAGACCCTGTTCCACCACCATTTGGCGGCCCTGGAAACATCCTGCACTAGTGTAGTCTTGCTTAGAGAATATGGATTTCAGTGGAAAGGGAAACCCGTTACTCAAAAAAGCCAGCTGAAACATGAATGGGCAGATGTCGCAGCCTCGATGTAAACTACGAAACAACATTGCAGTGTTCTTTTCAGGACAAACGCTGAATAAGAAGAGGGAGGAGAAGAAGAAGAAGCCGAAAAAGAAGAAGACGAAAACGAAGAAGGCGAACATACAATACGCCCCAGTCCACCCAACAGTTGTCTCGAGGTAAGGTTCCGTCCCGGATGCCAGAGGTCACGGGTGGGGAGATCGGGATTTTTTCACGTGGATCGTCTGGAAAAAATTCCCCTGATCTCTGATTAGTGAGATCGGACTCCAGTGTGCAGTGTCGAGCACGTTAAAAATTTCTTGCCAGTTAGAAACAGAAAAGAGAAGGCTTAACGGCCGCTGCGCGAAATACATTCAAAATATTGTAGCTAAAAATCTACCCAAAAAATGTTTGTACTTTTCCCCGAGGTGGTTTATTAAGAGCAACATATAAATGGCGCCTAACTGGATGCGGGTCTACTTAGCTCTAGTGTTTGAGTCCATTAAAATGGATTCACAAATGGGTTAAACAACCCTTCAAGAAACTGGTTGTATACATAATCTGCAGAGTTATAAATTGGTTCAAAACTATGTCAAGAGAAGGAATATCATCGAAAGAGAGAACTGATCAGTTCATGCCTCGTACAATGAAGTCTTTAACACTTCATCCCTTACCGCCGTATCTGCAATGTCACTACTGTAATTTAGTCACCTTCAACCATAGAGTAATATAATCTTGTGTTAGCCATAAAGTAATAACTTAACTTAACATATGTATACTCGTTTAGAAGACCCTGCAGAGTCTGTATACAACCAGTTTCATTTACATCACCTTGCTCTAAAAGCTATGGGCATCTAATTTATTCTTAAATGCATTAATTGTCCATGCCTCCACTACCTCCCCTGGCAATGCATTCCAAGCATTTACCACTCTCTGACTACAAAAATATTTCCTAATATCTAATCTGGACCTCTCTTTAGTCAACTTGTAGCTATGCCCTCTTGTTATTGCGGGTGACTGTGTTTTTAAAAACTTGTTATAGTCTAATTTATCCATTCCTCTGATCATCTTATAAACCTGTATTGTCACCACAAATTCTTCTGTGTTCTAGACACTGTAGGCCGGTTTTCTCTTTCCTCATAACTGTAATTCTTGAATCCCACTATCAGCTTTGTCGTTCTTTTTTGAATTCTTTCCAGCATGTTTATATCCCCTCTATGATAAGGACTCCACACCTGTACACAGTACTCCAATCTAGGTCTAACTAATGATTTATACAGTTTGACTATCACTTCCTTGCTCCTATGTTTAATATTTCTTTTTATCATACCTAACATTGCATTTGCCTTGTTCACTGCTACCTTAACTTGCTCACTCACCTTACCTGTATGATCTATTATAACCCCTAGGTCCCTTTTCTTATCTATCTTTCTAATATTGTTCTCTCCCATTCTGTAATTATGTTCCATATTTGATCTACGCATGTGGATGACTGTACATTTATCTATATTAAACTCCATTTGCCAGCGTACAGAAAATTCTCGAATTGTATCTAAATCCGACCTCAATATATCCACTTCTGCTTTAGATGAAAAACTACTGCATAGTTTTGTGTCATAAGCAAATTTTGCAATCATGGATCCCATATCAATGTCCAAATTAATTATAAATATCAAGAACAAAATTGGCCCCAAAACCGAGCCCTGTCTACAAACAGCTATTATCTCTACAACAGTGCTGAAAAACATGCATTTCGTTAATAAGGCAGCACTCCAAAGATGACAACTTGACGGAAAAAAAGTGTAAATAAAATTTCATTGAAATAAAAATAAGTTAAAGAGAAAGTAAGTCAGTAAGTAGGCCACACCCTAATTTGAGAAAGCTGAAAAATGTAGATGGTAGTTATTTTTAAATGTGTCCTTCATTACGTGATAGCAGAATCCATTTTTTTTTTTTGTGATTAGTGTAACTATAGTCCGTCTTTTAACTCATAAACAAAGTCCGAAGCAATTATCTAATAACATGCATGTTAGATCCAAATGATTCTTCACATGCAGCCCTAGAATATCCATGACGCTAAGTACATGTTTTTATCTCTTTCAAATTTGTATGTATTTTGAACAATGTTTATTCATTTGGCTATATTAAAAAGCAACCTCACTGAATTACACATAACTTTAACATGTATACGGTACAAAGTCGTGATTTTCTTTAAAAATAGATGTTTTTCTGATATTCAAATACAACAAATTCCAGATTTTTCTGTGCACAAATTAGACAAGTTGTCGAGTGCGGAAAACAACCAAGACCATTCATTTGAAACTGTCGTTTATCATATATGTGTCCCGATTTTAACTTAACTTAACTTAACGTCTTTATACTGGTTTAGAAGACCCTGCAGAGTCTGTATACAACCAGTTATATTTACATCACCTTGCTCTAAAAGCTATGGGCATCTAATATATTCTTAAATGCATTAACTGTCCCTGCCTCCACTACCTCCCCTGGCAATGCATTCCAAGCAGACACCACTCTCTGACTAAAAAAATATTTCCTAATATCTAACCTGGACCTCTCTTTAGTCAGCTTGTAGCTATGCCTTCGTGTTATTGTAGGTGGCTGTATTTTAACAAACTTGTTATAGTCTAATTTATCGATTCCTCTGATCATCTTATAAACTTATGTATTAAGTCACCACGAATTCTTCTCTCTTCGAGACACTGTAGGCCGGTTTTTCTGAGTCGTTCCTCATTACTGTAATTCTGGAATCCCACTATCAGCTTTGTCGCTCTTTTTTGTATTCTTTCTAGCATGTTTATGTCCTCTCTATGATAAGGACTCCACACCTGTACACAGTACTCCAATCTAGGTCTAACTAAAACTTTATACAGTTTGACGATCACTTCCTTGCTCCTATGTTTAATATTTCTTTTTATCATACCTAACATTGCATCTCCCTTTTTCACTGCTACATTAACTTGCTCACTCACCTTTCCTGTATGATCTATTATAACCCCTAGGTCCCTTTCCTTATCTATCTTTCTAATATTGTTTTCTCCTATTTTATAGTGCGTGGGGTTGTTATCGTGACATATAGTTGCTTTTTAAAAGAGTTTCAAAATTATTTTGAAGTGTACATTTAAAACAATTCAGAAGGTTGCCGTTTTACTATACAAGTTTTTTCCGCAGAGAATCTAAGATGGGTTATTTATATTGCGATATTCATGACCAGGAAACGAACGCAATTGGCGCTTGGTCTGCATAAATTATCGTTTAACAGTTGGATTGGACAGTATTCAGAGTGCACACATATCAAGCAAGACAGGAAAATGAAATTTCACGATTTCGACAAAGATGTCATAAAACTGGAGATTTTGAAACTGTTGACGAAAAATCAACTTGTTCCTCTCCAGAAACTAAAATTAACATTTCCTTTCGACTGCAGTTTTGATATTTCCTAAAGTAATCTTTGAAGAATTGTAAGAGCCGCCTGCTTTATATTGAGAAAAACTTTAGGCGGGAGGAATATTAAATGTGAAAAGCCACTTTTGATTGCTGTCAGAAGCAAATACATGCGACAGACACGTGAGCGGCGTAGGCAAGGCTAGGATATTGTATACGTGAGCGGCGCAGGCAAGGCTATGATATTGTACACGTGAGCGGCGTAGGTAAGGCTAGGATATACTTGGACGAATCCTGGATCAATGCTCACCACACATATTGTAAGGAATGGCAATCAGTTGACGGTGAACAGAAAAGACAAAATTCCAAGTAGCAAAGAGCAGCGCATTATACTGACGTATGCCGGAAGTAGTGAAAAAGGACTTATCCATGATGCTGAACTTATTTTCTAATCAAAAAAGTACCAACGGAATACCGTCATGCCTAGTAATGATTAATGCATATTATCACAATGCAGTATCAGAGGAAGACAATGTACTAGCTGCATCAAATACAAAAACTTTAATTAGGACAAAGCTAGCTAATGGAAAAGTGAATTTCGAAGACAAGTTTTTAAAACCCTAGTTGAGGCACTGAAGGCTGTAATAAAAGCAATGGTGACAGGCGAAAGCAATGAAAGCCAGATAGTCCTGTTTACAGATGCAATGGCCGTAGTTACAGCACTAAAAATCCAGAAAAATACTTAACTTAATGATTTAAGAGCAGTACTCTGTCAACTATGCCAGCAGTCCGCACCAAAAAAAGTAGTGGTACAGCGGGTTCCATCCCACTGCAACATCCAATGCAACGAGGAGGCAGACAGACTGGCAAAAGAAGGTGCAAGACTACCACAACCATATTCTAGTGTGACCTACGAAGAGTCCAAAGGGTTTATTAGGGCCAGATACATGGCCAAATGGGAAACAGAACATACTGGCTACACAAAAAACGATGCCTATTACCAGTTGAACAGAAGAGAGTAGGTCGTGGTCATCAGATTCTGCACAGGCCACAACAGACTGAGGTACCACCTATTCAATAAACTGAAGATAGGTGGCACTGACGAATGCACCTGTGGTACAGGGAAAATGAGCGCTGAACATCTGCTGCAAAATTGCCCGACATACGAGGACCAGAGAAAGCACCATCACCAGTGGCAACACTAGTCAAGCTCTATGGCAGTGTCGACAGCCTCAGGATGACAGCTGCTTTCTTCGAACAAATACAAGTTGACGTCCGACAGCGTACGAAGAAAAAGAAGAAGAAACCCTAGTTGTTGCAGCTTGCGAGGAAGACAAATAAGACAAAGGTGTATCACTTAACAAAATCATTGAAGAGAACGGTCACACTTGTCTACGACTACCTGCATATCATTCACATATATAACCTACAGAGCTTGTGTGGGCTAAAGTCAAAGGACAAGTTCCCGATCAGAACAGAACAGAACATTTAAAATGTGTGATGTTGAAGTGCTAACACGTGAGTACCTTTCAAAAATAGACATTCATCTTCGGGAAGATGAACAGTACTTACAACGAAATGGATTACAATTTGTCCATCCAGTAACAATTTGAATCGATAGATTCAGAATGATTAATATAATCTTTTGTGGATATACTGATTAGCAGACTTCGATGAATTAGCGTAGGTTTATCGGAACAATTAAGTGTACATACAATGACAACAAATACATTTCAATATCCAAATGTTTTAAGCAACATACATTGATACAACCTTGGGGTATAATGGTGACTGAAGGGCTGTACAAACTGTTGCATATTGGTGCCATTTTTGCGATTGCACATAAAATGCAAAACAAACTATTAATTGATCTTTCAAGACATTAAGGAGATACGTCAATGAACAAAATACGACGAAAAATTAAGCTGTGTAATGTAGAATCGTAAATTGAACATCATTTCTTTACAATATTCCTAAAAGATAAAAGGAATACGCCGATGTGCAAAATTCTTAACATCTATGAATTAAATAATATCAATGTTTTAGGGTCATGAATATTACAAAGCTGCATGGAAAAATAATTTTGATATAACATGCAGTTTTGTAGAAAATTGCTTCTTGAACAACATGCGGGTGTGTTTATTTTCGGAAAATTGATTTTCATTATGAAATGCTTCTGTTTGCGGTGAGAAGTATTTGTCTTGTAATGTAGTGCATAAACTAAGTCAAGCTAATGCACATACAAAAAAGTGCTTCGCAACGCGTGTTTAGAAAAACCATAAACTGACATTTAAAACCAAGGCAGGTGTGAACAATGCATGTGTCGTCAACACACTCCTATTTGGCAGCGAAACTTGGACAAGCTATGCCAAACAAGCGCACAGGCTTAAGACCTTCCGTCTACGGCACGAGATCCATTCTAGGAATTACATGGAGAAACAAATGCAGAGATGCACTCTCGCACTGGTCTCACAAGCATGTACACTCGCCTTACGCAGCGAAGGCTACGATGGCTTGGTCATGTTCGTCGTATGGAAGATGATAATATTCCCAAACATTTCTACCATGGACAGTTTCCGAGTGACATAAGAACAGTCGGAATATCACAGTTATGGTTCAAAACTGCCCATAAGCGCGACATGAAGGCTTTGGACATGAATCTGACTTCCTGGGAAGATGAAGGTGCAGACGGTTCCAAACGGAGATGTACCCTGAAGGGCTAGGTCATTATTGGTAAAGAGAAGCTATTGTAACACAGAGAAGTGACGTTAGGTGAAAAGAAGCTCTTGTAACTCAGAGAAGTGACGTTAGGTGAAGAGAAGCTCTTGTAACACAAAGAAGTGACGCTTGGTGAAGAGAAGCTCTTGTAACACAAAGAAGTGACGCTTGGTGAAGAGAAGCTCTTGTAACACAGAGAAGTGACGCTTGGTGAAGAGAAGCTCTTGTACCACAGAAAAGTGACGCTTGGTGAAGAGAAGTAAAAGCGGCAATGGAGAGGAGATGGCTGCCGAGACATTGAAATGTGAGATCGCTAACACCTCACACTCCTACCGCAGTAAAGCTATGGGTTACTTTACTTTTTTTTACAGCGGCATAACTTTCTTAAAATATGTCAATACATTTTTAGAAAACATGTAAAAGAAGACTAACGTTTGGTCAGCAATACATACTGATCAGAAATGTTAGTCAGGGTCAGGCAAAACATACTGATCAGACATGTTAGACAGGGTCAGGCAAAACATACTGATCAGACATGTTAGTCAGGGTCAGGCAAAACATACTGATCAGACATGTTAGTCAGGGTCAGGCAAAACATACTGATCAGATATGTTAGTCAGGGTCAGGCAAAACATACTGATCAGTTATGTTAGTCAGGGTCAGGCAAAACATACTGATCAGACATGTTAGTCAGGGTCAGGCAAAACATACTGATCAGACATGTTAGTCAGGGTCAGGCAAAACATACTGATCAGACATGTTAGACAGGGTCAGGCAAAATATACCGGCCAAGACCCGCACCTCAGATTCCTCGTAGCTCTCCCTGGAAACGGGCTGTTTTTTTTTGCAGCCTGGCTAACAATGTCTGTGATCGACGTGATCCCCACAGTAGTTAGCGACCCTCAGGTGAAGACAAGCACGGCACAACAGCCTGGATGACCTCGGTCCCCCTTAATCAGCACGCTCGGGATGTGAGGAAAGCTACGACAACCCGCCACTTGACGCCCCTTTTAGGGCGCACAAAAGAGTACTACTCATTGTGTGCATTCAACAAGAACATAAACATTTTCTGGAAAACGAAAAGTAAGACCAACAGACGACAAACAATTAAGTAACACAATTTGGCTTTGGAAAATGAAGAAGCTGCACAAATACCATTTTTCTCATAAACAGAATAGTGAACAAACTACTGAATACAAGTAACAGAACATTTACTTTGTTGACCATAAGAAAGCATTCGACGGAGTGGATAGAAACAAACTTTGGGAAAACCTAGACTAAGAAGTTCAAGGACAGTTATTGGACAGGATCAGATCTACCTGGGGAAAACCTAGACAACTAAGGTAATCAAGGACAGTTATTGGACAGGATCAGATCTACCTGGGAAACACCTAGACAACTAAGGAGTTCAAGGACAGTTATTGGACAGGATCAGATCTACCTGGGGAAAACCTAGACAACTAAGGAGTTCAAGGACAGTTATTGGACAGGATCAGATCTACCTGGGGAAAACCTAGACAACTAAGGAGTTCAAGGACAGTTATTGGACAGGATCAGATCTACCTGGGGAAAACCTAGACAACTAAGGAGTTCAAGGACAGTTATTGGACAGGATCAGATCTACCTGGGGAAAACCTAGACAACTAAGGAGTTCAAGGACAGTTATTGGACAGGATCAAATCTACCTGGGGAAAACCTAGACAACTAAGGAGTTCAAGGACAGTTATTGGACAGGATCAGATCTACCTGGGGAAAACCTAGACAACTAAGGAGTTCAAGGACAGTTATTGGACAGGATCAGATCTACCTGTGGAAAAAAAATCAGTTTGAACAGTAGAAGACTCTGCAGACTCTTTTCCCATAGCTGGGGTAGTCGGAGGGATGAGGAGGGGGTTATAGTTTGAGAACTGTAGGCTGCTTCGCCACTGCTGTCGCCACGTCTGGTGCTGAGTATGTTTGTTTATTTCACCCCCAACAGAAAAACAACATATCGCTGCCCTCCTTATCAGCCCTCCTTATCAGCAGGCAGGCATCGAAACTTTTCGTCCACGCGCTCCTCAAATCATGTACAAAAATAGTCAAAGTACGAGGGGCATTCAGAAAGTAATGCACCACATCTTTTGTCTCAGGAGTTGTTTATTTAAAAGACAAGAAATGTCTACACGATATACATGGGCATGTCATGTAAACATCCGTATTATTCAATATAATCAACTTGTACAGCTTTATGCCAGCGCGAAACATGTGCATGTATTCCTAGCCTTACCAGATTTTGTCTTGATCATGTATGCATTTTTTGGCTGCATGAATCACTTCTTCATCATCTTCAAACCTTGTCACGTGGAGTGCATCTTTGGATGTACCAATCACATAAAAGCAGAGGGTGCTAAATCCGGACTATAGGGTGAATGGGGTAGTACAGTCCAACCCAATTTGGTGATTGCTTCCCTTGTTGCCAGACTTGTGTGAGGGCGCGCATTGTCGTGAAGGAGAAGCAGGTCTGCTGGATTCTTGTGTAGCCGAACTTTGCGGAAACGTCGATTGAGTTTTTTCAATGTCTTAATGTAAGCTTGCGAATGTATTGTCTCTATTCTTGGCATCACATCCACAAGAATCACACCTTCAATGTTTCGAAAGACAGTGATCCTGGCCTTTCCAGCTGAAGGAGTTGCATTAAATGGTATTCTTCGTGGCGGTTGCGGGTGATGCAACTCATTGGACTGGTATTCTGTCTCAGGTTTAAAATGAGGTGCCCAGATTTCGTACCCCGTAAAGATATTAGCCAAAATGTTCTTTCCATCAGCATTGAAACGCTCCAACAATTAATAAGAAATTGTTTTCCTTTGCAGTCGGTGGTCATTTGTGAGACTTCAAGGAACCCATCTTGTGCAAACCAATTTTTTGTATAACTGCATTTGCACTACAAATGCTGACTGACAGCTGTAAGATCATTTGTTGTAGTGATTCGCCTATCAGTAAGAATAATGCTTTCAGACATATCAACGTGGTTGTGCTGGTGGCTGTGACAGGACGTCCACTGCGTGGTCGATCAAGCAGCTCCTTATCTACTCTTCCTGATTCTATGAACTCAGTGACTAAACGTACTCCTGAGGACTACAAAACTTCCGTACACATCAAACAGACGCTTGTGAATGTTCACAACCGTTTCCTTCTGTGCAAAAATAAATTATATCACAATTCACTGCTTATAACGCAAGTTGCTAACATGTTCCATTTCAACGGTTTAGTGCAGTCGTATTATTTGGCTGATTGCGGTGGAATTTGGAATGCACCATTGACGCATGCCATAGTTGAAGTGTAGAAAATTGCGTGCTTTTATATTTATTATTAGCTGAGAAAAACGATCTGGTGCATTACTTTTTGAACACCAGTCGTAAGATGAGAACATGAAGCGGACTAATTGTTCTGCGGTTAAGACCGGGTTAAGTTGAGGATATCTGCTCTCGCCATTTTTGTCATTGTATATATTAACCAAATAACAGCTGGAGCAAACTGAGAAACCACCACAATGAAAGGGCTCCTTTTTGCAGATCATCTGAGAATCGTTCAGCCATCATCATCATTATCATCATGTAGTATGTCCTTGTTAGAACGTCGCTCTCATCGCAGCCTTTCGATAGGAATCTCGATCAGCAGTCCGCTGGCCTACTCAATGTTCATGATTAGAGTATCCTTGAGCTCTTGTGTTCATCAACGCTTTGGTCGGCCTTTGCCTCATCGTCTTGGGACAATGCACTCCAGAACTGCTTTTTCAAGTCCCGCAGTGCGCTTGATATCGACGAGAAAATTCAGCTCCAAAGAAATTTAGATAAACATGAACCAATATCATCCGAATGCACTTAACAATGTTCATATTAGATATAATGTTAAGATTTACACATCAAAGCTACAAACAATGAAAATCAGCGGAATAGAGAAGACACAAAATGTTCATGTGACAGGACAGTGGTTTAACAGATCAATGACGTCAAATACTTGAGAGGGGACGGCGTAAACTAGTGCTTAAGTGACTCGTTTCACAACCCGAAGGTGCTGGGTTCGATCCTTATCACAGCATCAGACATTACCCCGGAGAAGCAAACCGTTAGAAAATGCAGGAGGAAGCAGACTCTTGCATGAAATACACCGCCTTGAGGAATAGACAAATGAGGCGAACGCCAAACAAACAAAAATACTTCTGAAGCGTGGAAGAATTGGCAGGAAAGTGGAATCAAGAATCAAGAAAGTAAATTTGAACTGCTTTCAGCATAACCATCGCAAATATACAAACATATCCCAGTTGAGACAAAGAGACAGTTTATTAACAGTATTTTTATACTAACTCTCTTCTGCCAGTGTCATTCATGGACCAAGACAAAGAAAAGATAAATCATGAAATTTGAAATGAGATGTTTGAGAAAATCGGTTGGCGTCACAATGCTGGACAGAGAACCAGCCGAAGGATTCAGACAGAAGGTAGCTGCTAAATCATCCCTGGATTACATGGACAATCAGAACATACAGTGGTTCGGACACCAGACAAGAATACAACCAAATCTTTCAGTTGAGTGGATCTACAACACTAGAGCAAGACGGAGACCAAGATAAAGATGGATAGACTGTGTCCTTGAGAGACTGAAGAAATACGGAACGACAACAGCGCTGGCACACGAAAGAAAACTACACCTCCCCACATCGCCTATCGAGACAAGTAGATAAGTAAAAATAACTTTTTTTCTATTTCCAATATGTGGCCTACTATTATTTCTATTAAACTTGGAATACTTAATTGGAATACTTTGAATCCTGATATTTCAAACAGACATATTGTTAATGTATGTTTCCAGGTAACCGAATGCAATTTGCAGTAGGTATTTTAAATTCCATGTAGATTACCAGGCCTGTACATATAATTTCGATTAAACATTAGCAATAAATTGTGGCATATAACAGTAAAAACAAACAATTAAAAAACGTTTAAATCATTCATTTATTTTCTTTCCAATGCAATAGAAAGTGAAGCTGACAAAACGTTTTAACGGCAGCTGATCCCTTTACACGACGTCTGTTTCCAAACTTCTGCAGTGAATGATTCTAACGATAGCATTTAATTTTAGATGAGGCTCTGACAGAGCATGGGCAATCATTTTCACGCTGTGATAAATCGGAAAGGGGGGTAATAAAACCAGTTGGCTACGCGAAGGGCAGCAACTTGTAAAGTTTGACGTACCATAAATTGAGGATTTATCAGCAAAAGAGAAATACGAAGGAAAACTTAAGATGGCTGTATATCCCTTTATTTGAGTTTTGATTTATGGATGTGAGTTACGGACAATGACAACAGCCTAGGAAAACCGACTCCACGTGTCAGAAAACGTATCTAACTTTTCAAAGCATCATGAAGAGATGTCCACAATCAGACAATACGACACAATCACGTAGCTATCTTTGCAGACGCAAGGGGAACAATCACATCGTCAGTGGTTTAGCTTTAGTCTGCAGAACGAAAAAAGATCGAATACGCCTTATTTTCATTGTTTCCGCGTTCGGCAACCTCACACAGTTTTCGCCCAATAACCACCCATGCTCTTTCATTTGCCACCATGAGATGGAAGACAAGACAAGAATTGTGTGATATTATCATTATTGGCTAACGATAATAGAAGTCACGAATTAAATTTCATATTCAGCGTTTGTCCACAATAATAGAAACCATGAATCTGTTGCGGTATTCAATGTTGGCCCACAATGAAAATGAATTATGAATTTCTTGTCAGTACTGGCCCGTGATAAAAGAAGCAATGAATTTACTTTAGTTTGTCAGCCCTGAACCGTAATAAAAGAAGCCATGAATTTACTTTAGTTTGTCAGCGCTGGACCGTGATAAAATAAGCCATGAATTTACTTTAGTTCTCAGCGCTGGCCTGCAATATAAGAAGCCATGAATTTACTTTAATTTGTCAGCGCTGGACCGTAATAAGAGAAGCCATGAATTTACTTTAGTTTGTCAGCGCTGGACCGTAATAAAAGAAGCCATGAATTTACTTCAGTTCTCAGCGCTGGCCTGCAATATAAGAAGCCATGAATTTACTTTAGTTTGTCAGCGCTGGACCGTAATAAAAGAAGCCATGAATTTACTTTAGTTTGTCATCGCTGGACCGAAATAAAACAAGCCATGAATTTACTTCAGTTCTCAGCGCTGGCCTGCAATATAAGAAGCCATGAATTTACTTTAGTTTGTCAGCGCTGGACCGTAATAAAAGAAGCCATGAATTTACTTTAGTTTGTCAGCGCTGGCCCGTAATAAAAGAAGCCATGAATTTACTTTAGTTTGTCAGCGCTGGACCATAATAAAAGAAGCCATGAATTTATTTTGAAGTGTCAGCTCTGGACCGTAATAAAAGAAGCCATGAATTTACTTTAGTTGGTCAGCGCTGGACCGTAATAAAAGAAGCTATGAATTTACTTTAGTTTGTCAGCGCTGGACCGTAATAAAAGAAGCCATGAATTTACTTTAGTTTGTCAGCGTTGGCCCGTAATAAAAGAAGCCATGAATTTACTTTAGTTTGTCAGCGCTGGACCATAATAAAAGAAGCCATGAATTTATTTTGAAGTGTCAGCTCTGGACCGTAATAAAAGAAGCCATGAATTTACTTTAGTTTGTCAGCGCTGGACCGTAATAAAAGAAGCCATGAATTTACTTTAGTTTGTCAGCGCTGGACCGTAATAAAAGAAGCCATGAATTTACTTTAGTTTGTCAGCGCTGGCCCGTAATAAAAGAAGCCATGAATTTACTTTAGTTTGTCAGCGCTGGACCATAATAAAAGAAGCCATGAATTTATTTTGAAGTGTCAGCTCTGGACCGTAATAAAAGAAGCCATGAATTTACTTTAGTTTGTCAGCGCTGGACCGTAATAAAATAAGCTATGAATTTACTTTAGTTTGTCAGCGCTGGACCGTAATAAAAGAAGCCATGAATTTACTTTAGTTTGTCAGCGTTGGCCCGTAATAAAAGAAGCCATGAATTTACTTTAGTTTGTCAGCGCTGGACCATAATAAAAGAAGCCATGAATTTATTTTGAAGTGTCAGCTCTGGACCGTAATAAAAGAAGCCATGAATTTACTTTAGTTTGTCAGCGCTGGACCGTAATAAAAGAAGCCATGAATTTACTTTAGTTTGTCAGCGCTGGACCGTAATAAAAGAAGCCAGGAATTCACTTTAGTTTGTCAGCGCTGGACCATAATAAAAGAAGCCATGAATTTATTTTGAAGTGTCAGCTCTGGACCGTAATAAAAGAAGCCATGAATTTACTTTAGTTTGTCAGCGCTGGACCGTAATAAAAGAAGCCATTAATTCACTTAAGTTGTCAGTGCTGGTCCACAATTAAAAAAAAGTATTCCATTTACTTCAGTTATCAGCGCTGGGCCACGATAAAATTAGCCATGCATTTACTTTAGTTGCCAGCGTTGGCCTGCGATAAAAGAAGCCATGATTTTACTTTAATAGTCAGTAACTGGTCCACAATAAAAAAGGGCATAATTTACTGTAGTAGTGAGTAACTGGTCCACACACAAAAAATGGTCATAAATTTACTTTAGTAGTCAGTAACTGGTCCACAATAAAAAATTGTCATAAATTTACTTTATTTATCCGCGCTGGCCCACGATAAAAGAAGTAGTATTTAATGTTGACACCCCCCATTATACTGTATATTGTATTCGGCTTTATCAGAGATCGTCAGTTTAACGCGTTCGTTACTATCCTAAGGGACATTGCACACTTTAGGGCTCCCTGTTAATTTCAACTTTTAAAAAAAAACAGAAGTCTGCATTGCTTCGGAATTTTATTTGTTATGAATTTTCATTCAGAACCTTTCAAACTTGAATAATAGTTGAATCAAAATGCGTATGGAACATGGGAGGAATTCATTTTTACGTGTACAATTTCATGTCATTTTCTCATTACAAATTTTAAATCGGGTGAATTAATCATAATTAACAAATAATTAATTAATACACATTTCTTTCGTAGAATATGAAAAAGCGTTGGACATTTTAGAGACAGAACTTATGGGGAAATGCGCTTGTGTCAGAAAATATTACAAACCCAATTTGGGGAACTTATGAAGATACGCAATAATTGATTCTGCATGAAAATGAACATTTAAAATCTCATTTCGCCATTGCTATTCTGCATGAAAGTGAACATTTAAAATCTCATTTCGCCATTGCTATTCTGCATGAAAGTGAACATTTAAAATCTCATTTCGCCATTGCCATTCTGCATGAAAGTGATCATTTAAAATCTAGTTTCGCCATTGCTATTCTGAATGAAAGTGAACATTTAAAATCTCATATCGCCAATGCTATTCTGAATGAAAGTGAACATTTAAAATCTCATATCGCCATTGCTGTTCATTTTTGCCATTGACTGGATCATGAATTGGACAACTGAGTTAAATGATAGCTATATTAACTGGACATCTAGAGTAGGAACTAACGGATTTAGACTTCGCTGGGGACATAACACTTCTGTCACAGGACCGCTATCAAATGTAAATTAAATTCGAAAGGCGGGGATCAAGATGCTTAGCAGGGCATGAGTTATAGTTGTCAGCAACCCATAGCTGACTGCCAGTGAACCAGAGCTGATAAGACCCTTTTACACCACTACGTGATGATCATGGATAACAGTCTGCAACATGGCAGGCTGGCTAATTAAGGAGAAGAGATCGGAGAGGGAAGGCAAACCCAGTACACAATAATGCCTGCTCAAGTGGCATGTGTCAGACCAAAAGGTGCAAATATTGCAGTGAAGTTGTAAACTGCAACACAACGCATTCCGTTCTCCAGACAACATCCAGCTACTTGCAACGTCCTTATCTGAGATTGGTAGCGGGATATTGAGAACGAACTAAGTAGAATATAAGAAAAAGAAGAAAAAAAAGAAGAAGAAAAAGAAGAAGAAGAATGTTCCTCACTGTAAGCCTGTGGCTGTCACACTTTGTGTTCTCTAGTAGTTATGATATCTGTAACATATATTTTTCATGGTGAGGTTGCTAGTTCCATAAAAAGTACCATAGTAGAAACTATGCTGGGGAATGAAGTGTTAGAGACTTCAACGAAACCTTTCCGTCCAGCATTTTTTTTTTCAACAGGCTGTCGCATCTTGTTTATTAGTCCAACATATTTTACTTGCCTAATTTGTGTCTCCTTCCATATTTATCTTTCCATTTCCGATCTTTGTACCACTTCGGGACTGTATTTGATCCTTTCCCATCAAAAACCCAAAGCATCGTAATCTTTTCAGACTCATTATCTGCCCTTCACGATCTGGAAAATGGAGGTCACTATAAGGCTGAACTGACCCAAATATCCCTAGATGAAAACCAACTTTTCACATACCATGAAGTCAGAATAGTTAGACAATGGATCGCTGGTCACACAAATACATCTGGCAATGACAAGGCAGGCATAATGGCTAAGAAATGATCAAGTCATGAACAAGAACTCACACCAACAATCCTATAGACAGTCAAAGAACTATGAAGACTGCGAACAAAGAGGCCAGGCTGAATAGATGGGCAATAGGAAATACTGGGATATAAATCTACAAACATATGGCCTTTTGAAATCCCAAAGACAACATCAACCTCCTGAAAAGAAGATACCAAATCACTATGTATCAACTTTGCACTCAACACATACAACCTAACAGTCAGTTGAACAGAATCCAACCACAACTTTGCATTTAACACATACAAACTTAACAGCCACTTGAACAGAATCCAACCAGTCCATACATCAGAGTGCCGGCTAAGCACACATTCCTAAGAAACTGTCGAACATCATCTTTTTTAATGTCCGGCGCTTGCCGGTGTTAGGAAAGATCTTCTTCCTCCGAGGCCTGACAAATGGAACACTTTGTACGGAACTAAACAACAGCTTACAAACACTTGCAGATACCACTAAATGGAATTGGGCCAATCCCAAAAATGACTTCCCAATTTGTCCACTTTTCCTTCCACGAGACGAGCCCGATCCTTCTGAATACCCACATTTCAAAGGACTTCCCTTTATTGACAATCTGGTTGTCTATCATTCATGTTCCCACAATATAGATCATTAACGAACAAATATTACACCTGACAGCTCACATCTTCAGTGTATTTGCTCATTGCTTGGATGTCAATAGATATTTCATGTTGTTATATTTGTTCTTGGCTGTTCCTATTCTCTTCTTATCTACATCTCACATCTACGGTCAACACTCTACAAGAAATCTTGCTACATGATAACCTTAACAGATTCGGAATGTAGTTACTTCAATATCACATGCCTGTAATCGAATAAACAGAAAACGCTGAGTAATCACTTGTTCACAAATAAGCCTTCGTCAAGGACAAATAAAAACAACACCAATGATAACACGAAACGAAGAATGACAATAATAATGAGCAATGATAAAGTGTGGAGTCGATCTTTTCTCACACGAACAACTCAAATCTTCATCAGCATTTACCTGTCACTCCAGGTGGCAGAGTTTAGACCCAACACTGCATTTAGATTTGCCTTACTAGTTTAGGAAGTCTGCTTGTAGCCTCCCAAACACAACTCGCCTTAGCAATCCTATTTTTGACCTTACCGTCGATAATGGCCTATCTAACGAAAGTACTGCCTTAATACAAGCCATTAGTGTCACCACCAAGGTAAAGGTAAATCGTTCTGTGGGGTTGTCTTTGGGAGTAGCGAGGTCTGAGCTGGACGTCCCGCTCGTTAAAGGAAGTGAAGCGTCTGATACAGCCTCTCCTTTCCAGGTGTAGAGATCGTTGCTGCATTCAGTGTTTGGTTTGCCGTTCGTGAGTTTCCATGCCAATTGCCTCTCCTACATTATTGTGTCCCCAGCAGCACCTTCATGAGGGGACCCCTGTTTCTTACAGAGCCTGCTGTGGGGCGTGACCGAGTACCCGACGGTATAACTAGGCAGGCAGATTGGGCTCATTAGCCTTAGTTGGCAGCCAATCTAAGAGAATGTAAACTCTGCCTCTAAACCCAATTAGACGAAGCTCGTTAAGCCTGTTCAGGCAGTTCGCCTAGGAGAAGAGGAACTCTGATTTTAGACCCACAAGTCCCAGAGAGCGCTGGCTAGTCTTGGGACGATGAGAGTATCATCGGATGTCTCGAGTAACTAGCATCTGCGGGCAACGAATCCACTGTGTTGTCCACTTTGCTACATGCCTGTGAAACATGGACAGTGTATAGCATACATGCCAAATAGATAAATCGTTTGTATTTGACCTGTCTGCGTAGGCTGCTGCAGATCAAATGTCAGGACAAAGTGCCTAACTCTGAGATGCTTGGCAAAACTAACATGTAGCGCATCCATACACTTCTTAAAAAAAAGGTAAACTGGACACGTTTTTTGCATGCTAGATGTGTGCATCCCTAATCAGTTGTTATACGCTAAGCTTATAGCAGCCAGATGCTCCCTATACAGAAGGAACGCTACACAGACTCCTTGAAAATGTTTCTGACAAGCGTCGATATTGATCGATGTCCCCTTCTGGGGGATGCTTGAACAATACCGTATCACCTGTCATGCTAGTATCCCCAATGGTGCTCAGATCGCAGAGAGTATAGTCATCACGGAGGCTCAGCGGAAGCATGCTGCCCGCAAGAGCAGTGTGTACGAGGTCTCCGCAACAGCCTCCCCACATGTGTTTCCTGAATGTGGCTGGGTTTGCAGTTCCAGGATTGGTCTTTACAGCCAACAGAAAACACATTTCACAGCAATAGTATGATGCTGTCGCCAACTTTTCTTGCAATGGGCAACTACGAGGCGTGTTCAAATGAAACCGGAGATAACTGCACCATGTGAATATACGTAGGATGCGCATGATGACGTCACTTCTGATCAAAACAACGCATACCAACCGTCAAGTTTACAAAATTGCATTATCCTCCGACTCAAAAGTTTCATCAGCAGACCGTTGAAAACATGGCGGGTGTGGTACGGAATCCGTCCAGACGATTCGGTTTGTAACAGCTGAAGGATGGCGACCAGTTGACATTCATCGCAGAATGCAGGTAGTATATGGTGACAAAAGTGTGTCAAAGACAACAGTGAAAAACTGGACAACGAAGTTTAAA
This sequence comes from Ariolimax columbianus, assembly GCA_036924085.1. Lineage (NCBI taxonomy): Eukaryota > Metazoa > Mollusca > Gastropoda > Stylommatophora > Arionidae > Ariolimax > Ariolimax columbianus. The sequence goes on from JAVGWX010000021.1 coordinate 15,073,269, forward strand.
GAAGGACGTGAGTTAAACAAAAGATCGTCCGAGACCAGGCCAGGTGCATATTGTTGCGTCAGAACATGTCATCGTCAAAATTAATGCAGCAGTTCCGGTGCACAGTCACCGGAGCTTACAAACGCCATTGTATTATTTAAGAAGTCCTTAATTCACTCGTTCGCCATGCGATTTCAGTAGCACCGTTTTTCTTACATAGTGAAGTTGCTAGACCCATGCACTTGGTCGAAGTATATCATAAATAATGAGTAGACAGTAACAAGCAGACCCTGATTGTTACTATCGAATACACACATTGACGTAAATGATCTTAAAATTCAATAATTTTACCATTACAGACAGAAGATATCACAGGTCTGCATCCCAATATGTTTCTGCATCTGGCCACCTTTTCTAAACTGCATTACGATTTATATTCTCATTTTCTGATTCTAAATTCTGGTTTCATTAAGATATGTCTTCTCATTTTCTGATTACGACTTTTGAGTTTCGTTAAGATCTGTGTTGCAATTTTCTAATGATGTCGTCTGGAGTTAATTACGATTCGTTTTCTGGTTTCTGAATGAAATTTAATGCTCTGGTTTATTATTCCTCGTTTCGTTTACAATGTTGTTTACCGAATCTGTTGTTTGTTTTTTTTAAGTATCATTTATGTCTGTTCCATTCTCTTCTTGGTTTAGTTTGTCTCTGTCGTCATTCTTCTTTGTTTCATTGACATCTGCTTCACTCTCTTCTTTGCTTCAGTTATCAATGTGGCCGTCTCTTCTTTGTTTCATTGACATCTGCTTCATTTTCTTATGTCCTTCAGTTATCAATGTAACCGTCTCTTCTTTGTTTCGTTGACATCTGCTTCACTTTCTTCTTTCCTTCAGTTATCAATGTAGCCGTCTCTTCTTTGTTTTATTGACATCTGCTTCACTCTCTTCTTTCCTTCAGTTATCAATGTTCCAGTCTCTTCTTTGTTTCATTGACATCTGCTTCACGCTCATCTTTGCTTCAGTAATCAATATAGCTTTCTCTTCTTTGTTTCATTGATTTATGCTTTACTCCCTTCTTTGCTTCAGTAATCAATAAAGCTTTCTCTTCTTTATTTCATTGACTTATGTTTAATCTCGTCTTTGCTTCAGATATCAATATGGTCGTCCCTTCTTTGTATAATTTACCTTTGTGGCCATCTCTTCGTTGCGTTAATTATCAATGTGGTCCTCCCTTCTTTGTATGGTTCTTTCTTTGCTTGAGTTATCAATTTAGCCTTCTCTTATTTGTTTTATTTATCTATGTGGCCCATTCATTTATCGATGTGGCCCATTCATTTATCGATGTGGCCCATTCATTTATCTATGTGGCCCATTCATTTATCTATGTGGCCCATTCATTTATCTACGTGGCCAATTCATTTATCTATGTGGCCCATTTATTTATCTATGTGGCCCATTCATTTATCTATGTGGCCCATTCATTTATCTATGTGGCCCATTTATTTATCTATGTGGCCCATTCATTTATCGATGTGGCCCATTTATTTATCTATGTGGCCCATTCATTTATCTATGTGGCCCATTCATTTATCTATGTGGCCCATTCATTTATCTATGTGGCCCATTTATTTATCTATGTGGCCCATTCATTTATCGATGTGGCCCATTCATTTATCGATGTGGCCCATTCATTTATCTATGTGGCCCATTTATTTATCTATGTGGCCCATTCATTTATCGATGTGGTCCATTCATTTATCTATGTGGCCCATTCATTTATCTATGTGGCCCATTTATTTATCTATGTGGCCCATTCATTTATCGATGTGGCCCATTTATTTATCTATGTGGCCCATTCATTTATCGATGTGGCCCATTCATTTATCTATGTGGCCCATTCATTTATCTATGTGGCCCATTCATTTATCTATGTGGCCCATTCATTTATCGATGTGGCCCATTCATTTATCGATGTGGCCCATTCATTTATCGATGTGGCCCATTCATTTATCGATGTGGCCCATTCATTTATCGATGTGGCCCATTCATTTATCGATGTGGCCCATTCATTTATCGATGTGGCCCATTCATTTATCGATGTGGCCCATTCATTTATCGATGTGGCCCATTCATTTATCGATGTGGCCCATTCATTTATCGATGTGGCCCATTCATTTATCGATGTGGCCCATTCATTTATCTATGTGGCCCATTCATTTATCGATGTGGCCCATTCATTTATCGATGTGGCCCATTCATTTATCTATGTGGCCCATTCATTTATCGATGTGGCCCATTCATTTATCGATGTGGCCCATTCATTTATCGATGTGGCCCATTCATTTATCGATGTGGCCCATTCATTTATCTATGTGGCCCATTCATTTATCCATGTGGCCCATTCATTTATCGATGTGGCCCATTCATTTATCGATGTGGCCCATTCATTTATCTATGTGGCCCATTCATTTATCGATGTGGCCCATTCATTTATCGATGTGGCCCATTCATTTATCGATGTGGCCCATTCATTTATCTATGTGGCCCATTCATTTATCTATGTGGCCCATTCATTTATCTATGTGGCCCATTCATTTATCTATGTGGCCCATTCATTTATCGATGTGGCCCATTCATTTATCGATGTGGCCCATTCATTTATCGATGTGGCCCATTTATTTATCTATGTGGCCCATTCATTTATCTATGTGGCCCATTCATTTATCTATGTGGCCCATTCATTTATCGATGTGGCCCATTCATTTATCTATGTGGCCCATTCATTTATCTATGTGGCCCATTCATTTATCGATGTGGCCCATTCATTTATCTATGTGGCCCATTCATTTATCGATGTGGCCCATTCATTTATCGATGTGGCCCATTCATGTATCGATGTGGCCCATTCATTTATCGATGTGGCCCATTCATTTATCGATGTGGCCCATTCATTTATCGATGTGGCCCATTCATTTATCTATGTGGCCCATTCATTTATCTATGTGGCCCATTCATTTATCGATGTGGCCCATTCATTTATCGATGTGGCCCATTCATTTATCTATGTGGCCCATTCATTTATCGATGTGGCCCATTCATTCATCGATGTGGCCCATTCATTTATCGATGTGGCCCATTCATTTATCGATGTGGCCCATTCATTTATCGATGTGGCCCATTCATTTATCGATGTGGCCCATTCATTTATCGATGTGGCCCATTCATTTATCGATGTGGCCCATTCATTTATCTATGTGGCCCATTCATTTATCGATGTGGCCCATTCATTTATCGATGTGGCCCATTCATTTATCGATGTGGCGCATTCATTTATCTATGTGGCCCATTCATTTATCGATGTGGCCCATTCATTTATCGATGTGGCCCATTCATTTATCTATGTGGCCCATTCATTTATCTATGTGGCCCATTCATTTATCGATGTGGCCCATTCATTTATCTATGTGGCCCATTCATTTATCTATGTGGCCCATTCATTTATCTATGTGGCCCATTCATTTATCTATGTGGCCCATTCATTTATCTATGTGGCCCATTCATTTATCGATGTGGCCCATTCATTTATCGATGTGGCCCATTCATTTATCGAAGTGGCCCATTCATTTATCTATGTGGCCCATTCATTTATCGATGTGGCCCATTCATTTATCGATGTGGCCCATTCATTTATCGATGTGGCCCATTCATTTATCGATGTGGCCCATTCATTTATCGATGTGGCCCATTCATTTATCTATGTGGCCCATTCATTTATCGATGTGGCCCATTCATTTATCGATGTGGCCCATTCATTTATTGATGTGGCCCATTCATTTATCTATGTGGCCCATTCATTTATCTATGTGGCCCATTCATTTATCTATGTGGCCCATTCATTTATCGATGTGGCCCATTCATTTATCGATGTGGCCCATTCATTTATCGATGTGGCCCATTCATTTATCGATGTGGCCCATTCATTTATCGATGTGGCCCATTCATTTATCGATGTGGCCCATTCATTTATCGATGTGGCCCATTCATTTATCGATGTGGCCCATTCATTTATCGATGTGGCCCATTCATTTATCGATGTGGCCCATTCATTTATCGATGTGGCCCATTCATTTATCGATGTGGCCCATTCATTTATCGATGTGGCCCATTCATTTATCGATGTGGCCCATTCATTTATCGATTTGGCCATCTCTTCTGAGATTCAGTTACCAATGTGGCCCTCTCTTCTTTGTTTCCTTTGCCTCTGTGGCCCTCTCTTCTTTGTTTCATTTGCCTCTGTGGCCCTCTCTTCTTTGTTTCATTTGCCTCTGTGGCCCTCTCTTCTTTGTTTCATTTGCCTCTGTGGCCCTCTCTTCTTTGTTTCATTTGCCTCTGTGGCCCTCTCTTCTTTGTTTCATTTGCCTCTGTGGCCCTCTCTTCTTTGTTTCATTTGCCTCTGTGGCCCTCTCTTCTTTGTTTCATTTGCCTCTGTGGCCCTCTCTTCTTTGTTTCATTTGCCTCTGTGGCCCTCTCTTCTTTGTTTCCTTTGCCTCTGTGGCCCTCTCTTCTTTGTTTCATTTGCCTCTGTGGCCCTCTCTTCTTTGTTTCATTTGCCTCTGTGGCCCTCTCTTCTTTGTTTCATTTGCCTCTGTGGCCCTCTCTTCTTTGTTTTATTTATCTCTGTTGGTCCCTTGTCGGGGTTTCATTTATTTCTGTGTCCCTCTCTACTTTTTGGGAGCCACGTAGTGGTTAGCGCGCTTGCTTCGCATCTGAGTGGTGGTGGGTTCATTCCCCAGTTGAGGCGGTAATGTTTTTTCAGACCGCAACGGCTCCCAGGTCGACCCAGCCTTAAATGGGTACCAGTTCAGTCCGAGAAGTAAAAGCGGCGAGGGAGAGGAGATGGCTACCGCCCTCATTTAGCCGAGCCTTTGATTTGTGAGATCGCTAACACCTCACACCCCTACGGCAGTAATGATATCGGTTACTTTACTTTACTTTACTCTTCTGCTATGATTTATCTCTATGTTCCTCTTTTTGGTATGATTTATCTCTGCGTCCCCCTCTTTGGTATGATTTATCTCTGTATCCCCCTCTTTGGTATGATTTATCTCTGTGTTCCTCTTTTTGGTATGATTTATCTCTGTGTTCCTCTTTTTGGTATGATTTATCTCTGTGTTCCTCTCTTCTGGCATGATTTATATATGTGTTTCTTTCTTCTCTGTTTGATCTATATATATGTTTCTTTCTTCTCTGTTTGATCTATATATCTGTTTCTTTCTGCTCTGTTTGATCTATATATATGTTTCTTTCTTCTCTGTTTGATCTATATATGTTTCTTTCTGCTCTGTTTGATCTATATATATGTTTCTTTCTGCTCTGTTTGATCTATATATATGTTTCTTTCTGCTCTGTTTGATCTATATATATGTTTCTTTCTTCTCTGTTTGATCTATATATCTGTTTCTTTCTGCTCTGTTTGATCTATATATATGTTTCTTTCTGCTCTGTTTGATCTATATATATGTTTCTTTCTTCTCTGTTTGATCTATATATCTGTTTATTTCTTCTCTGTTTGATCTATATATATGTTTCTTTCTTCTCTGTTTGATCTATATATCTGTTTCTTTCTGCTCTGTTTGATCTATATATATTGTTTCTTTCTGCTCTGTTTGATCTATATATCTGTTTCTTTCTTCTCTGTTTTATTTGTCTTTCTAGTCATATTTTCTGTATTTTATTTACATCGTCAGATTTTAAGAAAAGAGACTAAGATGATAATGATGAAAAAACAAAAAAACAACCCAGAACTCTCCTGAAAAGAAACTACAAAATATCGGCATACCAGTTCCACTAACAAATACATTGTTAACCGTTTTTGCCCACAAAACTCGATGTTTACATGCCAGTTTGAACAAATATTGTCCTTGATTCTGCTCTACAGGACTGGCATACAATGTTATATTTTACCTGGCAGTGCAGGATTCACTTTGGTTTGTTCACGTATCGTATTACCATCTGGCATGGTTCAAAATGCGTCTGCCACATTTCACAAACAGAAAGAAAGATTCGCATTTCATGTGTTTTGTCAGGTTCATTATCATTACTATGTGCCTTGCCGACTAGTGTTGCCGATCTTGGATAGCGATAACTTTATGTCAACTCTTCTTGTTTCCCAAGTGCTTTTGCAAACAAAAATATTTTGTTGTTATCGTATTTATGTGTACTGTTTGCTAGACGGTGTGCTCTTGTTTCGTTACAACTCGTGTTTATTAGTTTTAAGCTACAATTGTTCATGGCCTGTTTATCCCCAGATATAAACATTAGGATATGTCTATACTGTTAGCAAACACAATCGCTACTTGGTTTGTAGAAAATATGACGTTTGCGACCAGTTTATGCAGTGAAACTTGTAACCCTGGTGTTCAATCAAACATTTGGTGTGATGCCAGGTAGCCAAGTGACGTCTAAATACATCTCTCTCCTTTGGCTTTGAGAACCAAGTCGTACCAAGAACCTCTCAAAAGCCACCTCTCCATCTCGTTGGTGGACGTCCTGAAAGCTGTCGAAGGTTGTAGGGCTACCAGTACATAACTATATGTGTCCTATGTTGTCAGACAAGCGTAAAACATGACCCGCATATCTGGTTGTCCATCAGTTGTCAGACAAACGTATAACATGACCCGCCCATCTGTATGTCCATCGGTTGTCAGACAAGCGTATGGGATCAAGATGCTGAGCAGCGCATGAGCTGCAGTGGTTAGCGACCCATAGCTGACTGCTAGCGTCAGGGCCATCGAACCATAACTGGCAAGACCCTTCTACACCTCCACGCGGTGATCCTGGATAACAGGCTGCAGTAGGGCAGACTGGCTAAGGAGAAGGTATCGAAGATGGAATGCTAACCCGGTACTCAAAAAATGATTACTGAAGTCGGATGTGTTGGACCGAAAGGTGCAAATATCGCAGTCAAACTGTAAACTACGACACAACGCATTCCGTTCTCTGGACTACATTCTGCTACTTAAGCCCTTTCGGGGTTTAGGTAGGGGGAGAGTGAGGACGAACGAAGAAGAAGAAGAAACAAGCGTATAACATGACCCGCCCATCTGTATGTACATCGGTTGTCAGACAAACGAATAACATAACCCGCCCATCTGTATGACCATCGGTTATCAGACAAGCGTATAACATGACCCGCCCATCTGTATTTTCTTAATATCGCTGTATCCACGAGGTCGTTGAAAGAGGTCTGGGGCCTAATTTCAGTGCTCGTAGTGAGACTGACAGAGATCTTCGTTTCATCGCTTGTTGGGTCACTAGAAGTCTGTCAGCATCTGTTTTTCGGAGGTTTCAGATCTCACGGCCCTATGTCATGGCAGAATGACTACGCTGTCAAATATGCGAAATCTTGCCATTGTTCATCTGCTGAAGGATGGGTTTGATTTGCTGAAAATGATCCAACCTTTTGTTATTTTCCATTACATCTCACGATTCAGTTGATGAGAGTTCGTAATTTCGTGGCCCAGGTAGATGAGAGAATTTACGTTTTTGATGGGGACATTTCCTAGCATTAGTTACTCATGAGGACAAAATATATTCAGCATGTGCTGGTTTTTTTTTCTGTTTAATCTTATACCTACAGCTATGCTAGCTTCGTTTAGCTCATGTAAGCATTTCTCAGCTTATTTAACGTTGTGGCTATAACAGCCAAGTAGCTGATCAGATTGGCCATGGGAGAGACAGTGAGGGAGGTCTACATAGATATGACAAGTTACAATCCAAATTACAGCATTGATCAATTCACAAGGAAGGATCAGAGCGTCATTTTCCAGCTGATAACCCAATATATCCCACTTAATAAGCACCTGAACAGAATCCAACTACAACACACACCAGAGTCCCAACTGTGTACACGCATATACAGAAACCGTTGGCCATCATTTCTGTGAGTGCTCGGTGCTCAACAAGGTCAAGAAAATGCTTCTTCCTCAGATGCCAGATAAATGGATCACTTTAAATAGCACTGTTGTTCGTCCATCACGAGTGACGAAAACAGTTTCTCTTTACGTTCAACGAGTTCTTCCAGTTGAGAGTTCTGTGAGTCAGGGTTGTGCAAAGATCGCTTACAAGTCCGATATGGGATCTGCAATAATCGCAGGCAGTGAGGGCGTGGAATGTTCGCTTCGCGAGACGGTGATATTTTACGGGCTTTTCTGTGGTCTCCGTTGTTCTGTTGCAACCTTTTCAGATGCGTTGGACTACGTTGCTCCTTTGCGGAGAGCTGTACGCCAGTTTGTGCGGTCTTTCGCAGCATCTTCCCATATTTCGAACTGACAAATATGTGCACATAATAATGCATGACATTGGGCCGAATTGGAAGAGAATTAGAACAACAGGCAATGCTGGGCCTGGGTTAACAGAACTTCAGAAGTTCAAACTTAAGAGCATCTAATCATAGGAAACAAAATCTCGTTTCTATTTATATCTACTCAATCAGAATAGAACATCGCTGAAATGTGTGAACTGAAAACAAAATATTGTTCATAAATGTAGAACTCTGAATACGTTTATAACGTATGAAATTAATGAAAACATTAAAACAATATTCATAGCAGTGTTCCAATATTACACTATTTACAATAACAAAACAGTTTCTTTAGTGTTTGTTTTTTATTCAAACTCTTGAAGTTTGTCATTAAAACCAAAACGTGTAGCAAATAATGCGTCAGAATGAATAAGCCGGCAACACCAATGGACTTATACCTGGCAGCTTGCGTCATGGTCGGAGAAACATAGAACATATTCCCTTCCCAAGCGGTGACCCAAGAAACAGGCTGCAACCATGAAGACGTGCTAAGAAATAAGAGATCAAAGAAAGAGGGCAAACACGGTATATAAAAAAAAACAGCTGGAATTGGATGTATTGTGCTGAATTGAGCCGATACCGCAGCCTTGCCTTACACAATGACACACCATTACAACTTATTTGTCTTGGCGAAGAAGAATGAATAGAATCAATTTTCTGTTTGAGAACTATGACAGAAAAATAAATAGAAATACAAAACAACATTTATATTTGCTTCATAGACAACCAGAAGGCTTTTAACAGTGTACAGCTCGGAAATTAATCAAATGTTTCCAAGAAATAGTTCTAGACGGAAAAAAACAAAATACTGCTCAGAAATCTGTCCTGGGGGAAAACTCCTACACTGCAATCAGGAACTTTATGCTCTCCAAGTAAAGATGTAAAGAAAGGAGTGATACAAGAATGTGTAGTATTATCTTGCCTTTTTAATTTCTAGATATAACAAATATTCAAACAGATAGCAGGAAGACCAGGTCTTGTCAATGGAGGAGTGGCAATGAATAACCTTAAATATGCGGATGATACAGTGCAAATGAAGGCAAAAAGTAAGTTACAATTTCAGGAGCTTGTGACAACAATATACAAAATAAGTCAAGAGTTTGGATTAGACATAAGCATACAGAAAACAAAGAATAAGATATTTGGGAAAAGTGACAAGAAACCGTGTATGCAGATAAATATAAAAGATCAACTACTTGAACAGGTTCAGAGTTTCTCCTGTTTAGGTCATATAATGACGGAAGAAGGCAGCTGTGAAAAAGAAATCAGAAAGAGAAAAGGTATGGCCAAGATGTTATTCGACAACATGCGACACATATTGACATCCAAACAAATAAACCACAAACTGGAATTGCCGGGTGTAATGTATACTTGTCACTCCTTTATGGCACAGAAACATGGACAATGAATAACAAGTTGGAAAAGAGCATTGAAACCTTCAAAATGTGGGTATGCAGAAGACTGGGTCGCATTTCTTGGAAAGAGAAGAAACAAAATTTGGAGGTATTAAAAAGGTTGGGAGTGAAAAGAGAATTAATGACCGAAATCAAGGTAAGACAGTTAAGATATGTTGGTCATATAACAAGACATACTTCCTTATTTAAGACCATATGGGAGGGTAAGGCAGAAGGCAGTAGTCCAAGAGAAAGATAACGTTATAGGTCGGTGGATAACATCAGAGGGTGGCAATTGATCATTTTCTATGCAGAATTCGCTCAGATCATAAGCCGGACCTTTACAGAGAAGGTCTAAAAATGCTGTTACTCATTTGGCAATAATAATTTTTTTTTAAACAATGTTAAAAACAGATTTATTTTTAATAAATGCATTAATATTAAAGCTAACAATTATGGCTTTTTAATTCTGGCAGGAGGCAGACTGTCATATATTATCTTCTTCTTCTTCGTACGCTATCAGACGTCAAAATGTATATTTTCGAAAAAAAGCAGCGGTCATCCTGAGGCTGTCGACACTGCCATAGAGCTTGTCTAGTGTTGCCACTGGTGATGGCCACATGTGCTTTCTCTGATCCTCGTATGTCGGGCAGTTTTGCAGCAAATGCTCAGCGGTCATTTTCCCGGTACCACAAGAGCATTCGTCAGTGCCACCTATCTTCAATTTATTGAATAGGTGGTACCCCCATCTATTGTGGCCTGTGCGCAGTCTGAAGACCACGACCTGCTCTCTTCTGTTCAACTAGTAATAGGCATAATTTTCTGTGTAGCCAGTATATTCTGTTTCCCATTTGGTCATGTATCTAGCTCTAATAAGCCTTTTTGACTCTTCGCAGCTCACACTAGTGTCTGTTTGTGGTAGTCTTGCACCTTCTTTTGCCAGTATGTCTGCCTCCTCCTTGCCTTGGATGTTACAGTGGGATGGAACCCACTGTACCACTACTCTTTTTGGTGCGGACTGCTGGCATAGTTGACAGAGTACTGCTCTTAAATCATTAAGTTCAGTATTTTTCTAGCTTCTTAGTGCTGTGACTACGTCCTGGGCATCTGTAAACAGGACTATATGGCTTTCATTTCTTTTGCCTATCACCATTTCTTCTACTGCAGCCCTCAGTGCCTCTGCCTCCGCTCTGAAATTGCTTGAGTATTTTACAGTTGCCACTGACAGTGTTATTTTTCTACCATTTGGTAGGCTCAGGAATACCCCTGCCCCTCCGTTCTGTGTTATGTTTGTTACAGAACCGCCGGTGAATGCACGGGTCCAGTCCATGCCTGGGTAGTTTTTCGTTATGTAACTCAGGGTTATGTCTCTTCTTTCGTTTTCAGTCTGGCTGTTCTTTTTTCCAATACCTGGTATATTTTCTACCACCTCTGGAAATATATGCTGCCTCCGGGTAGGTTTGCGTACAGTAGAGATAGGCTTTGGTGTTGTTAATGCATTCATAGGGTCTTCGCTCATCTTAGCTTTGGCTATTTCTGCAAAGTTTCTCCGCTTTAGTTTCCCATTTCCAAAATTATTTAGTCTCTGATGCATTGAATGGTCTGTCATTCTTCTGAGTTTCTCTGCTTGCTGCTGGGCTCTGCAGTCTCTTCTGTCGGTCATGGATTGCAGATTTGTAACCTTTTCAAGTTCTACAATTGCTGTCAACTATGCCAGCAGGTCGCACCAAAAAGGGTAGTGGTGCAGTGGGTTCCATCTCACTGCAACATCCAAGACAACGAGGAGGCAGACAGACTGGCAAAAGAAGGTGCAAAACTACCACAACCAGATACTAGTATGATATACGAAGAGTCAAAACGGCTTATTAGAGCTAGATACATGACCAAATGGGAAACCGAACATACTGGCTACATCAAAAACGATGCCTATTACCAGTTGAACAGAAGAGAGCAGGTCGTGGTATTCAGACTTCGCACTGGCCACAATAGACTGCGGTACCACCTATTCAACAAATTGAAGATAGGTGGCACCGACGAATGCCCGTGTGGTACCGGGAAAATGACCGCTGAGAATTTTCTGCAAAACTGCCCGACATACGAGGATCAGAGAGAGCAGATGTGGCCATCACCAGTGGCATCACTAGACAAGCTCTTCGGCAGTGTCGACAGCCTCAAGATGACGGCTGCTTTTTTCGAAAAAATAAATGTTACTGTCTGACTGCGTACGATGAAGAAGAAGAAGAAGAAGTTCTACAATTGGCGTTGACTTCATGCCTCCTGTTATAACTCTCTTGGCTTGGTTTTGAAGTTTACTAATTTTGTCAAAGTTCGCCTTTGCTGCTGTTGTCCATGCCGCAATTCCATACTCGAGAACTGGTCTCACTCTTCCAGTGTACAGCTTCTTTAGTATACTTCGTCTGCTCCCCAGCTTGTGCCAGCATGTTTCCTCATGATTGCCATTCTTTCTCTGGCTCTCATTCGGTTTCTCTCGATCTGACTTTTCCATGTCATGCGCCGATCAAATGTGACTCCCAGATAGTTTGGTTGTCGTTTGGTCGCAGATATTTGCCGTTAAGATTTATTTTGGTGTTTTGGGGTTTGTTTGAAAGCGAGAATATCGTACATGTTTTTTCCTTATTTATTTTGACCAGCCATGAGTTCGCCCATTCCTCCAACGATGTTAGGGCCTGCTGCATCCGATTACATGCTATGGTGAAATTCTTTTCAGAGGTCCACATAGCCAGATCGTCCGCAAAAATAGAGCTGTGGACTCTTCTTGGTATATTCTCTGAAATGTTATTTATTCACACCAGGAAGAGTGTGGGTGACAGTACTCCCCCTTGGGGTACTCCCTGCTCAAATGTCACCTTTTTGCTCATCTGCCCTTGTACTTGAACTCTGGCTGTTCTGTTTTTGAGGTAGTGGCTGATCCATCTGTACATTTTCCCACAAACTTCACTTCTTCGTAGCTTGATTTTAAGTCCCTCTTTCCACACCTTGTCAAATGCCTTTTCTAAATCCACCCAAACCGCTACTGTATGTTTTTTCTCCTGGTAAGCATCCTATATTTCTTGGGCTATGAGAGTGATCTGATCCTCAGTGGATCTGTGCTGTCTAAAGCCTGTTTGCTGTGGAATTAGTATCTGTTGTTCTTCCAGATGCCACATTAGTCTGGTGTTTATCATACGCTCCATCAGTTTTCCTACACAGCTCAGCAGACTGATAGGTCTGTATCCATTTGGATCTGCTCTAACTTTTTCTTTCTTTAGTACTGGTATAATTACAGCATCTTGCCGTGCCTGAGGTACAATTCCCCTTTTCCAGCTTTGGTTCAGGACTGATAGTAACTTCCTCTTTGCTGTTTGGCCCAATTCCATCAGTATTTCGTTTGTTACGTCATCTTTTCCGGGCGATTTCTTTTTCCTGTCCTAGATTATGAGACCTTGGGCTGCAGTCCGCTCAGCAGATGTGTAAAACCGGCATTTCTTCTTCTTCTTCAGCTTTCGTCCTTAGACTTTCGTCCTTAGAAGATCGCGTGTTACCATGTCTCGCAGTTCACAGTAAAGAAGACGAATGTGTCGGACCGGAAAGTGTAAAAATCGCAATGAAGCTGTAAACTAGGGACATAACGCATTCCGTTATCTGGACTACATCCTGCTACTTGCAAAGTCGTGCTCAGGGCTTGGTAGCGGTAGATTGAGAGAACGAACAAAACAGAAGAAGAGGAAGAAGAACAGTGAAGATGCAATTTGTGCGCCTTCGGTCTGACACATCCGATTTTGTAAAGCCATTTTTGAGTCATGTTTTGTTTCTCCTATTCAATCTCCAATCTCTTAGTCAAACTGCGCGGTTTCAGTCTGTCTTCAGGGCTGCGATTTGCAGGAGGGATATAGTCTTGGTCAGGAATAGGTCCCTGCCCCTGATGCAAACAGTCAGATATGAACCACTGGCTGTTGTCAGCTCATTCACAGATGTCCCTTCGGACCCAAATCTGGCACTGACTACAAGCCTCCAATCTCCTCGTTAAATGTGACTATAGTCAGATATGTATGAGACTATCAACATCATCATGTGAAGCCATTGCTACTGGAACTCAAATGCAAATACTCAGATACAGCCTTTATGCAACGAGGACAGGTGTAGTTGTGGATTTTGATCGGCTTTCTTCTGTTAAACTCAAAATCCAGGTATTCAATCAAGCACGTGCGTCTGGTGACGGGTAACCAAATGCTGATTAAACTCATTTTCCTCTTTTGCCTTGGTGCACCATGTTGAGCCCAGGGCCTTCTTCAGTTCATTTCTCCACCTCATCCTCGATCGCCCGCGATGCCGGCTAAAGTTGTACGACCGCTACGACGTCACTCCACGTGCCCATCTGTTATCCGGCATGCGCACTACATGGCCGGCCCATCGGTGTTTCCATAACAGCGCGACATCTATGATGTCAGAGAAGGAAGTTCGACGTCTGATCTCTGTTGCGGATTTCTTCTTCTTCTTCTTCTGCGTTCGTTCTCAGTCTTCGCTACCAAACCCTGAAAGGGCTTAAGTAGCAGAACGTAGTCCAGAGAACGGAATACGTTGTGTCGTAGTTTACTGCTTGACTGCGATATTTGCACCTTTCGGTCCAACACATCCGACTTCAGCAAGCATTTTTTGAGTACCGGGTTAGCATTCCATCTTCGATGCCTTCTCCTTAGCCAGTATGCCTTGCTGCAGCCTGTTTTCTAGGATCACCGAATGGAGGTGTAGAAGGGTCTTGGCAGCTCTGGTTCGCTGGCCTTGACGCTAGCAGTCAGCTATGGGTCGCTGACTACTGCAGCTCATACGCTGCTCAGCGTCTTGATCCCTGTTGCGATTTGATCTCCAATGAAATCTTCAATGGTCTTCTCTCCATTGCTCGCTGATTCTATCTGCATGAGCTTTTCGTAAGTTCCACACCTCGCAGCCATATACCATGGCTGGAATAACCCCACTGTTAAAGGTGTGAACTTTGTCGTTTCGCATATGCTGCAGTATATGGTTAATACAGTTGAAGCTGAGCTCATAGCAAAAAGTAGAATTAACCTATCAACTATTTCATATCTAATATACTACCAGACTATCTAATGCTGATAATAAGTAATGCCGTCCGTGCATCAAAGGTTGGCTACAATGGGCTGTCCAACATCCTTTGTCTGTTTCCTTGATAACGCACTCCAACAGACTGTTCCCAGTCCATCTCTTGATGTTGTCTTCCCACTTATAACGCAGTCTTTCATCTTGCCCCACTACTGTCTACCTTTTCCTCCACTATTGTTTCCAACAGTGTCGTTTCTTTTTAATTTGTTTAAAATATTTTAATTGTTCAATCTTAATCTCCTTCAGAAATTCTATTCCAACTTCCAATCTCTTCATTGCCTCCTTGTTCGTCCTCTTTTCATTACATGAGGTTTGGCCAATACTTATGTATACCCACATTTCAAAGCCTTCAGCTTTAGACACAAGCCGATTGACCAAGTTCCCTCCCCAAAGAGCATACAGAAGCCGATTGACAAAGTTCCCTCCCCAAAGAGCATACAGAAGCCGATTGACAAAGTTCCCTCCCCAAAGAGCATACGCAAGCCGATTGACCAAGTTCCCTCCCCAAAGAGCATACACAATCCGATTGACCGAGTTCTCTCCCCAAAGAGCATACGCAAGCCCATTGACCAAGTTCCCTCCCCGAAGAGCATACACAAGCCGATTGACCAAGTTCCCTCCCCAAAGAGCATACACAAGCCGATTGACCAAGTTCTCTTCCCAAAGAGCATACACAAGCCGATTGAACAAGTTCCCTCCCCAAAGAGCATACACAAGCCGATTGACCAAGTTCCCTCCCCAAAGAGCATACACAAGCCGATTGACCAAGTTCTCTTCCCAAAGAGCATACACAAGCCCATTGAACAAGTTCCCTCCCCAAAGAGCATACACAAGCCGATTGACCAAGTCCCCTCCCCAAAGAGCATACACAAGCTGATTGACCAAGTTCCCTCCCCAAAGAGCAAACACAAGCCGATTGACCGAGTTCCCTCCTCAAAGAGCATACACAGGCCGATTGACCGAATTCCCTCCCCAAAGAGCATACACAAGCCGATTGACCAAGTTCCCTCCCCAAAGAGCATACACAAGCCGATTGACCAAGTTCCCTCCCCAAAGAGCATACACAAGCTGATTGACCAAGTTCCCTCCCCAAAGAGCATACACGAGCGATTTGACCAAGTTCCCTCCACAAAGAGCAAAGGCAAACATATATAACACCTGACGACTCTTATTTTCCGTGTATCTGTTAATTGTCAGGACGCCAATATATTTTTCATGCTATTAAATTTGTTTTTGACAAAATCGTATTCTCTTGTTCGCTTCCATCTACCATCATCTACTATGATCTTTCCAATGTAGAAGATACTACTTACCTGTTCCATCATCTAAGCATTTACTGAGACGTTCATAGTGCTGAGATTCACATTTGTTTTGTTTTTCTAACATCTTCTCTCGGTTGCGTATATCTGCTGTTCCTTCTGTCAGTGGTCACGAGGTAAGGTGTCCGTCTTTGGTGCCGTAGGTAGCGGGTTCGAATCACGGAGGAGATCGGGATTGTTTTCACGAGGATCTCCTGGCAAAATCTCCTCTAATCTCTGGGTATTGAGATCAGGCTCCCGTCTCCAGTTTCGAGAAACTTAAAAATCATTTGGTAGTTGGAAATCGAAAAGAGTAGACTTAACGCCCGCTGCTCCGACAAAATTCAAATTAAAAAATCTATCCACATTATTTGTACCTTTCACAATGTGGTTTTTTATGAACAGATATAGATGGCGCCTAACTGGCTGCGGATTTCCTTAGCTCTAGTGTTTCAGTCTAGTAAGATGGACTCGCAATTCGGTTAAACCATTCTCCAAGAAACTGGTTGTATACAGGCTCTGTAGAGTCATATAAACCAGTATAAAGACAGTAAGTTAAGTTCACGACTAACAAATGTTATTTTCAGTGTATTTGTTAATTGTCTGGATGCCAATATATTTGTTCAAGCTGTTAAATTTGATTTGGCAATATCGTATTCTTTATTTCGCCTCCATCTCACATCTGCCATAATCTGCTTTGTAACAATATACCTGTTCCAGCATCTGTCCATTTAGTTCATTGTGAGCTTCAGATTTGTTTTATATTTTGTTCTTCTCTCTATCGTGTATATCTTCAATTCATTCCGTCTATAAATGTATTCTGTTTTCATAAGACCGAATGCTTATTCCCAACCGCCACATACTTCTTTGTTCTCTTCCATTTCCCTATCTCTTTCTGATGTGCGTAGCACATGTTTTCATATTTTGAATAAGCAGACAGACGCGAGACATAAAATGCGCACGCAATACGCATCTAATATGTATCGATATGTAGGTACCGTGTTAGAATTTAATCCACGAGAAAAGCAGAAGACAACTCTGATTTATATTATCAAATAAATGACGGTTTAAGAGTTATGGGCCGTTACAGCTTAGATACCGCGTAAACAACATTATGGAAATGTCGGATGGGGAAAACTATATGGTAGAGTAACTTTTCTTGAAGAGATACATCCGAAACTAAGCAACATATGCCTTGCAGGTGTGTTGGGGACAGCCAAATACTAGGGAAATATATCCAAACAAATTCATGCTCAAGGCGGATGAAACACTTCCTTTGACCCAGAAAACTTGAACGGTACTGTCCTCATAAATACAGGCACAGGGGTGGATGTTGCAGCCGATAATGTGGATCGCTGATGGTAAACAAGGATGACAATCAATTATTCAGACAAAAGAGAGTAAATGTTAGCACTGACAGTAATAGTTAGTTCACTGTATTCTGAAACAGTGATCCCCAAAGTGACATAGGAACATTGTAAGGCAGTGATTTACTTATCCCAGATCGTGGACCACCGTAAGCCATTGGTAACTCAGTGCTCCTGTACTGTCTTTCGTAACAAAACGTAATAGCAAATATCTAGCGTCTTCTCCATCCTCTGTTGCAACAAGACGCAATAGCAAATATCTAGTGTCGTGCCTACTGTTTGTCGCAACAAGACATAATAACAAATACGTAAAACTCTCTCTACTGTCTGTTCCAACAAGATGTAACAGCAAATATGCAACACATTCTAATCTGTCTGTCGCAACAAGACGTGATAGCAACTGAAATATGTAGGTCTTCTCCATTCTTTGTCGCAACAAGACGTAACAGCAAATATGTAACACCTTCTCTATTCTCTGTCACAACAAGACGTAACAGCAAATATGTAACATCTTCTCCATTCTCTGTCGCAACAAGACGTAACAGCAAATATGTAACATCTTCTCCATTCTCTGTCGCAAAAAGACGTCCAAAAAAAATATCCTCGCACGTATTTCTAGTTAACCACTTCATGTTAATAAACGAATTGGCAAATACATGAAGGTTGTTTCAGAAATACGGTTGAAGCTGAGCCAACCAGCCGCTCTCCTGCGTGAGATATCCTTATCAATGTTGTTGTTGTTGATTTTCTAGCCTAGGTAGACATACGCATTGCCATTTTCGATTAGTTCAATTTTTCAGTCGCAGTTCTCCAGTGAGGAAGAAAGTATTCAGTATAAAACGAATCTTCTTTATAATTTGGTTCAGGATAGCCGCCTTTCCTGCTTCATTCGGCTCGTTTTGGCTGAGTTCGACTTCTACAATGCTGGGGCTGAAGATCACAAAGTGGTCCGCGAACTGGTCGGTGTGATATCATCTCGTCATCTGTTGACACCAAATTAAACCGACATTCCAGCAGATTATGTGTACCTTTCCCCAGGTGGTTTGTTCAAAGCAGCTATAGATGGCACCTAATTAGCTGCGAGTCTACTACGCTCTAGTGTTTACGTCTATTAAGATGGACTCGCACATCGGTTAAACCACGCTCCAAGAAACTGGTTGTATACAGACTTTGGAGTGTATTCTCAACCAATATAAATACGCGAGGTGTAGCGAGGTCTGGGCTGGACGTCCCGCTCGTTAATGGTATGTGAAGCGTCTGAGTTAGCCTCTCCTTTCCAGGTGTAGAGATCGCCGCTGGATTCACTGTTCGGCTTGCCGTTCAGGAGTTTCCATGACAATGGTCTCTCCTACATTATTGTCTCCCCAGCAGAACCTTCATGAGATCCCCCCCCCTTTTTTTTTCTTACAGAGCCTGCTGTGGGACGCGACCGAGTACCCGGCGGTATAACTGGGCGGGCAGATTGGGCTCATTAGCCTTGGTTGGCAGCCAATCTAAGAGAAGGTAAACTCTGACTCTAAACCGGGTAGGCGAAGCTCGTTAGGTTGTCCAGGCAGTTCGCCTAGGAGAGGAGGTACTTTGATTTTAAAACCAAAAGTAAAAAAAAAGAGAGCTGGCTAGTCTTGGGACGATGAGAGTATCATCGGATGTCTCGAGTAACTAGCATCTGCGGACAACGACTCCACTGCCTTGTGGACACCTCGGGAGAGCGTAGGGCTACGGGAGTAAACCTAGACAGAAAATCCGGAGTGGTAGCACCTAAGGCGGATGGTTTCAAAATTCAGAATTCATTCCAGCAGGTCCTGCAGCTGAGCTGGTGCCACACCAAACAAGACCGTGAAGGGGATCCTGCAGTTTGGGCAGCCTAGGCTCTACATATTCAGCGCCCAGTCGTGCGCCCTGAGAGCCTACTCACAGGGTGCCACACGCATGGTCTGCAAAGACTGAGACGCATATGAATGGTGTTGTCCACTTTGCTACATGCCTGTGAGACATGGACAGTGTATAGCAGACGTATCAAACAGATAAATTGTTTTTACTTGACCTGTCTGTGTAGGTTTTTCTTGATCAGGTGGCAGGAAGAAGTGCCTAAGCGCATGGTCTGCAAAGACTGAGACACCTATGTCTATGCTAAATACGTTAAGTTAAGTTAAGATGACGGGCGTCTAGGTCAGGGCCTACATCTTCAATGGCATGGTTATCCCAGCAACGGTTTACGGTTGTGACGTTTCGAGAGACACGCAAATCAGAAATAGGAAAGCTTCGTATTTTACAACTGGCAATAAAGCGAAGAGTCCTAAATATCTCCTTAGGAGACCTCATCCAAACCAAACAGAGTCCCAGGACATTGCAAACTCCCCATGCGACAGCACAGATGGCACTAAACAGTTCCGCGACATCGCAAACTCCCCATGCGACAGCATACATGGAACAAAACAGTTCTGGGACATTGCAAACTCCTCATGCGACAGCACAGATGGCACCAGAGTTTCGGGACATTGCGAACTCCTAATGCGACAGCACAGATGGAACAAAACAGTTCCGCGACATTGCGAACTCCCCATGGGACAGCACAGATGGATAGGCTATGTGGTCCGCATGACAGTGGAGGTTGCCTTGTTGGTGGCCTTACATGATCTCCATCCCGTTTATAGACCGTCATAATAGTCTAGGGCGAAGCGCAAATACAGGCTAAGTATATCTTTTTTTGTTTATCACTCTATCATATCTTCATGGTTGAAAGCTACTACTTTGATATACTTTTCTAAATTTGGTACTTCGTTTGAATAAAGGTTATGTGTTTTGCGATGCCCACAATCAGTAGGTTTATTCTTTTGTGCGCCGTGAAAAGGATGTTAAGTAGCGGGTTGCAGTAGCTTCCCTCACATCTCGGGCGCGCTGATGGAGGTAGACCGGAGTCCTCCAGGCGATTGTGCTATGCATGGCTTCATCTGCATGTCACTCACTACCACGAGGATCACACAGATCTCTCACTTCGTTAGCCAGGTTGTCGTGAAAACAGCGCGTTTCCAGATAGGGCTACTAGGAAGCCGAGGTGATGGTCTTGACCAGTATATTTTTCCTGGCCAGACGTTAATCTTCCTGCCCGACTAAAGGTTAGCTGTACCGGTTTCTACTGACGAAGGGACGACCCTTTCCACCCTAGATCGCAGTCTTCTAAGCGATATCAGGACATATTGGCCAGCGTATGGATGCGTGTGTGTATTTGTTTGAAATGTTTGTACTGTATCAGCGTTACAGTACACTAGTTGTGCCTGATTCGTGTTCCAACTTAGTGAAATGAAATCGTGTGCAACAAGTCACGCTGAAAGCTTTCACCCCTGGTTTACTTGTAGACTGGACCGAGGTCATCAGGTACACGTAAATATTGGAATGGGTGAAAGCAGACAATCCTAAAATAACTCAAATGGGGGAGATTGTTATTTGTTGACGCGTGTCAGAACCTGAAAGGCGCTAATGCTGAGGACACCGTGTCGCGTACCTAGTCTTCAAGAAATAGCGAGATGGATTTTTAAATGCAACAAAAGTAAATTGTGGGATTTTAATCTTGTCTTGTCTTATCCAATGAACTTAACTTAATGGATTTATACTGGTTAGAAGACTACAGAAGAAGCTGGGGACTGGCGAAGACCTGAAACGGACAGCTTCCTTCGTCAACTTCCCCGGACTAGAAGCATTGCATCACTTGATCAACGAAAGAAAGGAATAAGAAGAAGAAAAGGAACAAGAATGATAAGCAGAAGATGAAGAGTGGCTCAAAGTTTATACATGAAAGAATAGTCAGCTATTTGTTCCAATATCCTTTACCACATCATACATGCCTGGAAAGTTACAGTATTGCTAATCTCTAATCCTCTTTCACGCACAGGCAACATGGCGACCCCATTGATAACGGATGGCTTACAATATAAACAGACATACACTAAATAAAACCAACAGCGTAAGAGAAGAGCTGCGTAGACAAAGGAAACATATTAGATAAATTGAAAGAGGCCATAGATTGACAGTTGAATGACAAGCGTGCGGGTTTTCAACGAATGAGGATATTGTATAGATTAAACAGCTCGAATGCGGATAATTGTTAAACAATGTGTAGAATTGGAAGCAACACTTGTTCTTGGACTGTGAGAAGGTAGTTGACAGTTTTGACAGGGAGTCGTTTTGAAAATGAACGCAGACGCTATTAAGCCCAACTGAAGTTTACTGACATAATGAAGAAAACTCGCGACATATGAAGAAGTGTTACACACGATGGAGAACTTTTGGAGAGCTTCCAGATTAAAAAACTGGAGTGAGGCAAGGCCGTCTCTTATCGTCATTTCTCTTTCTGCTCCCTAATGATTGGATTATTAAGAACACTTTTACATACAAAAATGGAATTGAAAGGCTTTTCATAGAATGACTTGATTATCTGGACTTTGTTGGTGATTTGGCTCTTCTACCTACAAACAAATATGAAGATCTTGATGACCCGTTACTCGGCGTAGCTGCGGGTCCCAACTTCGTCTCTAGCGGCCCCTGTCTTGGGTCAGAGAAGTCCAGTGGGTGGTAAAGCACTCCCTCCTCCAGGATGTTGTTGCGAACAGAAAGGTAAGTCTCACCATCGCATTTGAGGTCTTCCTCGTGATCTCTTTTTACCTCGAGGGTACCAGAATGATGTCACTTTATCCCATCGACCCTTATTTCATTCCAACATGTGACCTGCCCATCTATATTTTGCCTTATCTGCATAGATTACCGCATCATTCCCCAAGGCAAATAGGAATTGTGGAGATTTTGCATACGTTGGTTCCAGAGACTGCTTCTGATCAAGCGTCACACCAAAGAAGTCTGGGTCACTGTCAATTTGTCCTCCAGAGATTTTGTTAGTGTCCATGTCTCAGCACCATGGCAAGGAGCACAGTGGAATCGAAGATAGAAGCTCTTAGGCTCTGGTCTTAGAAACCGTCCAAGACCGTGTTAAACGGGCGAGAAGGCTGCCGAGCCAGCGCGATGACGTCAAACACCACAAATACAATATCAAATAAATATGCTTATTAAATGGCCACTGAAACTAAGTCTGATGGTACACAGAGAAAAAAACACGGATTATGAGAATAAAAGCACATACTGACACTCAGATTGTACTGAGAGAAACGGTACTACAAGACGTAGATTCATTCATATATCTCCCTAGTAATATAAACAGGGTTGTAGGTACTGATAGCTTATATCTCCCTAGTAATATAAACAAGGTTGTAGGTAATGATAGCTTATATCTCCCTAGTAATATAAACAGGGTGGTAGGTACTGATAGTTTATATCTCCCTAGTAAGGGAGTTGAGGGAGCCGCGTAGCCCAGTGGTTAGCGCGCTGGCTTAGCATCTGAGTGGTCCTGGGTTCATTCCCCAGTTGAGGCGGTAATGTTTTTTTCAGACCGCAATGGCTCCCGGGTCGACCCATGCTTAAATGGGTACCGGTTCAGTCCGGGAAGTAAAATCGGCGAGAGAGAGGAGATGGCTACCGCCCTCATATAGCCGAGCCTTTGAAATGTGAGATCGCTAACACCTCACACCCCTACGGTAGTAATGCTATGGGATACTTTACTTTACTTTACTAGTAAGATAAAAGGGTTGTAGGTACTGATAGCATATATTTCCCTAGTAATATAAACAGGGTTGTAGGCACTGATGGCATATATCTCCCTAGTAATATAGACGAGGCTGTAGGTATTGATAGCATATTCAATTAAAATATAAAGGTCTTGAGGGGTTTTATTGCTTCACTCAATTTGTGGAAATCGACAGAAATTAAGTTAGCCACAAAAATACAGATCTTCAACTCCAGTTTCAGGTCCATCTTATTGTATGGCTCTGTGACCTGGAGAACAACTAAAACAGATCTTTTAACTCTAGTTTCGGTCTTACTGTATGGCTCTGTGACTTGGAGAACAACGAAAAAGTTCCGAGCTTTCATCACTGGAAGCTTTGGCTGGATTTATTGAACAAAATGGTGTGATAAGATCAGTAATATTGAAATATGGAAATGAACCGGACAGATGCCAGTGGGACTATGCGCTGCGTGAAGGAGTTGGTGATGGATAGGACACACATTATGGAAACCAGCTGATACCATTACAAGACAGTCATTGTTCTGGAATCGTCAGAGCAAACGAAGTAGTGGCAGACCTACAAACGCATAGATAGAGGAAGTCTAGACAAACCTACAGACGGCAGATAAGATGTAGGGAAGCTGGAAATGATGGCCCATGATAGGAAGATTTTGCAAGGACCTATGCTCCGCAGGTAATTAGCGTTTTATGAATGATCAATTAACTGATTGATTGAAAAAATGTTGAATGTCACTCCCAGCATCTAACCCTGTTCTTAATATCGCTTCTTGACCAAAAATAAGGGGGGGGGGGCGGGGGGCCTTGTTAATTGTTAATGGCTCCATTCATGAAGCATGGTCCAAGCGAGCAAATAAAATCTGATTTCCTCGTAAGATTGTGTTACTGTGTTTCAAAACTATGAAAGCTACAGGGGAGACCCTCACAAGCCAAGACTGCTGTTGTTGTTGTTGTTGTTGTTCTTGAATGCCCACAATGAGTAGGATTACTCTTTTGTGCGCCCTAAAAAGGACGTTAAGTGACGGGTTGTCGTAGCTTTCCTCACATCCCGAGCGCGCTTATGAAGGTGGACCGGGGTCTTCCAGGCGGTTATGCTATGCTCGGCTTCATCTGCGTGTTGCTCGCTACTACGGGGATCACGTCGATCCCTCACTTTGTTATCCAGGCTGCTATGAAAACAGCCCGTTTCCACATAAGGCTACGAGGAAGCCAAGGTGAGAGTCTAATCCACTATGTTATGACTGAACGGGACTAACCTGTCTGATGAGTATATTCTGTGTGACAAGACGTTAATCTTCATTCCCCAAAAGACAACATAAAAATGGAAACAAACAAAAACTTGTTTTAATAAAAAATATATACTTTTAGTTGTGTTAATGCATCTGAATAGATTGGATCCACTACGTGAACCAAACTACAGACTCTGTCATGACCACGAGGAGTCAGTCGAGCACCTCTTGACTTTGTGCCCAAGTCTGGCCGATCTGTGGAACCTGTACCACCACACCCCACCATACACAACACACTATACACATCACTATAGCACTTAAAGAGGACTTGAGCTTTTTGTCCGAGAGGCACTTGGCTGCCCAGAGATGCCAGAACACAGCTAAAGGGATCATATCATCATTAGTTCTAACATACGCATAACTCTCTTAAGTCGACTTTTACGACATGCATGGACGTGTGGTTTGTCTCAAAGCTTTCAAGGTAATGTGTCCGCCTTTGGGTGCTGGAAGTCAGGGGTCCGAATCACGATAGAGATTGGGTTTTTTTTTACGTGCATCGTCTGGTAAAAATTTCCTTCATCTCTGGAAATTGAGATCAGACTCCTGCATTCACTGTCGTGCATGTTAAAAATCCCTTGAAAATTTGAAATCGAAAAGAGCTGCCTTAACGACCGCTGGCCGGAAACAAATTCAAAATGACAGCTCAAAATGTCAGGTCATCCCGTAACCGGTGAGGTCGTTGGGGTAAACATGAAGACATCGTCACAATGAAAATTCAAAATGATAGCTCAAAATGTCAGGTCATCCCGTAACCGGTGAGGTCGTTGGGGCAAACATGAAGACATCGTCACAATGAAAATTCAAAATGTCAGCTCAAAATGTCTGGTCATCCCGTAACCGGTGAGGTCGTTGGGGCAAACATGAATACATCGTCACAATGCCACGCCATCCTTATGTGTCAGATGCCGCTGCCTGTGACTCTTCTGGTCGGAGATTGGTCCATTCTTTTATGTTGTTCCCCCATCTCTTTTTGGGACGGCCTCTTCGTCGTCTGCCATGCACCTTTCGGTGGAGGATTGTGTTTGCAAGACCATTTGATCTCGATATGTGACCCTTCCAAGTGAGTTTCCTTCTTTTGACAGTTGCCAAGAGGTCTTCAAAAGGCCCTATTGCTGTTGTAATTCTATCTCGTATTTCCTCGTTTGTAACTCGATCTTTGTACGTGACGTTTAAAAGTCTTCGGAAACATCTTATCTCCAAGGCATGTATTCTTCGTTGAAGGTCAGCTGTGACTGTCCATGTCTCACAAGCACAGAGGAATATTGACAGGACCAGTGTACGCATTAATCTGATTTTCGTGCATAGTGCTGACCGTTTATCTTACCAGATTTTGTTAAGCCGTGCAAGCGCCGCTATTGTCTGTGCTATTCTGGCAACACCTCACATGTTGATCCATCATCACTGATAATCGACCCTAGATATTTAAGACGGTCAACCACTTCGAATTCCTGACCGTTAGCTTTTATCCTGCCGTTGAAGCCCTTGGTGTTGTTGGTCATTAATTTTGTCTTTCCAGCGTTTATCTCCATACCATAGTCAAGAGCTGTTTCATCGAGTCTTCTGACCTATTCCTGGAGTTCTGCTTCTGAACCCGCCAACCCGTCGACATCATCTGCAAAACAAAGGTTGGTAATCGTTCGGCCCCCAATCTTGACAGTACCAACGTGACCTCCAGGTGCCTCAATCACAATTCCCTCAAGGAATATATTGAAAAGAGTTGGAGAGAGTGTACACCCCTGTCTCACACCAACTGATGTGCGAAACCAGTCCCCTCGTCTCCCATTCACAAGAACTGCGCTGGACGCCTTGTTATACAGGTGTTCAAGGACAGTTATCAAATGTAACCAAAAATGTACCCAAACGTTATTTGTATCATCCCCTATGTGGTTACTTAAGAGCAGCTATAGATGGCGCCTAACTTGATGAGGGTCTTCTTAGCTTCAGTGTTGTCTATTAAACCAGCCTCCAAAAAACTGGTTGTATACAAACGGTTTAGTCTTCTAAGCCAGTATAAAGACGTTATATTAAGTTAAGTTAAAGTAGCCCGATATCTAATCAGGAAAGTTCAATTTGGGTTGCATTAAATACATTTTGCTACTTCTTTAAATAACCAAAGAAGTATCATGCTCTGAATTCCATCATGACTTTATAAGAAAATCTATAAATAATGAAAAACAATTATTGCCAAGAAACATAACTGTATTGACACTGATTAAATATTTAGAAACTCAACTATTATTCCTTAAAAAAAACGGAAACTTAACATGTTTAATGGCATTTAATTTTGTATTTTTTGTACTAATTTTTACTCATTACAGCTGAATCAAAATCGTTCAGGTATATGTGGAGCATAGGACATCAAGATACAGAAGCCAAGGCTTACTTTCGTGGACAAATAGTTCCATCTGTCCACGACTTCGGTGTTTCTTTTGTTTCTCCAACTCCTTTTCCTTATGTATTTTCGTCTCGCTCTTTGTCTTTTCCCTTGGGGTTTCCAGAACAGAGATTGCTTTGTAATGTTGTCACGCGATTTTCTTAATGTGTTTGTTCTGTTGAACAACAGCGCGATCTTCTCGGTAACATGCAATTGATTTTTGCCTGGATATTTCCAACAGTAAAACATTAGTACCACTTGTCATGCTAAGTCTGTTCTGGGCCGACATCCATTTCTAAATATCTGCATTTTTGGTTTGATTTAAATGTATGCCTTTCTGGATTCCACTGGCGAGGGCACAGTCATTTCCACTCTAGACAGTAGTTATTGGAACGATAGCGGGGCGATTTGGAAAGTGTATGAATGCGTGTGTGTATCTGTTTATAATGTGGAAGTATGGCCAGTGTATGAATGCGTGTGTGTATATGTTTGTAATGTGGACGTATTGATCAGTGCATGGGTTCCTGTGTCTATCTGTTTGTAATGTGCCCGTATTGGCCAGTATATGGATGCGTGTGTGTATCTTTTTGTAATGTGGACGTGTGACCAGTGTATGGATGCGTGTGTGTATCTGTTTGTAATGTGAACGTATTGCCAGTGTATGCATGCGTGTGTGTATATGTTTGTAATGTGGACGTATTGATCAGTGCATGGGTTCCTGTGTCTATCTGTTTGTGATGTCCCGTATTGGCCAGTATATGGATGCGTGTGTGTGTCTGTCTGTAATGCGGACGAATTTGCCAGTTTATGGATGTGCTCATACCAAGACAGATCTCCCCCGTGCCCGGTCGAACTGGACACCAGCTGATTTCGAACCCAGTATGGAGGGATTGTAAACCAAATTTACATTTGATTTACACCCCTACACTACACTTCACTGAACGTCTGCCCCTATTGTCATAGAGTTTTTTTGTTGCTGCCGGTGTTTCAGCACTTTGCAATAGACTTGCGTCTTAATTCACCACAAATAAACACAAATTATTTCCTTTAGCACCGAATTTGAGGTATTCACGTCACAAAATAGTTCATTTTTAAATTGTTGGAGGTGTCAAACATTCTGCGCAAATTCCGAGAGTTTCTGCTTCTACCGCTAATTCCAGCTGTCTTAGCCATGCTTTTCTTGAATCTGTTAACGTTAGATGGCGCCATAACTGGCTGCGAGTCTACATTTCTCTACTGTTTTGGATCATTATGGATGCCGCCAGACCACGGATTTGCCTGGAATTCACACTAGTCGACGACTTACACTTGTGTTCACGGAAACGTGGTGTTGTTTTCCGTCTGGACTTATTATTTCGTTCTTTTTTTTTGGTGATATCTTCCATCCGTTTATCGTGGTCTGGACGCCGGCTAAATGGCACTACGCTTATACCCGTGTCGTATCTCACGGGTTAGTTCTGCCGGTTCACCTTCACGAATTTGGCGTGTGGGAATTTTAGATGCTACTATGATGAGCTGAATACAGCTGGGGAGAGATGCCAGACTCACTCACACGCTGAGTGTTGTCCATGCGACCTCTTGTGGTTATCGAAAAGGCCCGACAAACTGCGTTAGATGCCATCCCACCTTTCTACCCTGCGGGATACATGTTTACGGAAAGGCTTCGGTGGTAACCCTGAGGAACAATCTGCATCCTATGCTATCTCCAGTCGTCTCGATGAATGTCTTGCCACTGGCAAAGGGTAGCTTAGGCTCTGTGAGCGAGGTTGACAAAAGGCGCAGTTTCTTCCTCACTTTAATCCAAATCACCGCGCAAGTCACCCATTTCAGCGGACACAGCAAGAGATACGACTATCCACACGGCTGAACAAAGAGAGTGGTCTTCATCACTTGTGATGGACAACTATTATTATAACGTTAGTCCATGATAAGAATAAAAGCATCCAGTTTCTACAGTAGCATGATATTCCACATCCTATCAGACGATGTACAATGACAACCACGTTATCTAACCATAACCTTAACCCTAATCCTAACCATAACTCTTCGCAAAACTAAATATAAACCTCTTTTCTCCCCTTCCATCGTAATCTAAGCTATTACTTATTTATTTAAAATAAAATTATATCGACCCTTAGCCCAAAATGGAATGCCTCGTGACGTACTATGGAAACCCATGGGAACTATGTGATGAATTAACCGAACCATGGCCTGCATTAGCTAAAGAAGACCATGACCGAACGGATTTTACATTTGAAGTCATTGCAAATAAGCAACATAAATATATTGGTTGATTTTTATCCGTACAATGTCATCCTTTGAATTCGTCTGTATTTCTGACAATAAATGACTTTCTGTGTCACAAATGGACGCTGTGTAGAACAAGACGGTTACACTTTCCAGATAGGACTGTTGTTGGTGGTGGTGGTGGTGGTGCATGGGAAGAGAGCTTTTGGCAGATATTAAAATTAGGCAGGTCAAATATGTTGGTCATATAAAGAGACATGATACTTTTTTGAAACAATACTGGCCGTGAAGGTTTGAATGTCGGCGGACAAGAGTAGAGCAGCGCGGTAAGTGGGAGAGCAACATAAAAAGATGGACTAATGTCAGTCTGGCAGAGTGTATTGTCAAGACAAGAGACAGATTTTATTGAAGGTCCATTGCAGTCAAACTTAGTTGGAGAGAGGGTACTTGAATTGATTGAGACATTTACAGCTGGATCGACAGCAAGTGACGTAACTTGGATTGAACCAGTTACCTTCATGATGACAAGCAAGCTTTCTAACTACTCTCCTACGTAAATGTGATTGCTATACAACAGAACATATCCGTGTGTCACACTCGATCTTGTATTGTGGGATTTTTGTGTAGGATCTCAACAGTCAAGCATTAATAACAGTGACCTTTAACATCACTTACCTTCACCTACCTCGCTGAGTCCATCTGATTGTCGAGCCGAATACACGAAGAAGAACATATGTTTCCACAAATAATAATCCAATTAGAATTAACAATATATCAACACAGAACTTAACTTTCGTATCTAATGCGCGATTTATCACATACAATGTTCTGACTGTTTCACAATAATGATAGAAATCAAGTACAGCTGTCCAAAACATCGTTCCATTTTGTTGACAGGCCGGAAGTCGTTTTACATGTAAACAAGGATAGAAAGTATATTAGTCACGTTTTTCACTGGGAAGTTGAGACAAAACCCAAATTCTACTGTGTAATTAATTGTATTTAGAAAATGGATTTTGTGAGCTTTATTAATGATTAAGTGTTCTCGTAGGGATGAAAAGTAACGTCTGGTCAGACAAAACATACTGATCAGACATGCATGTTAGTCAAGGCCAGGCAAAGTAACACTGGCCAAGACTCAGCTTGGATTCCACGTAGCCCTTCCTGGAAACGGGTTGTTCTATAACAGCCTGTCTAACCAGGTGAATGATCGACGTGATCCCCCTAGTAATTAATGACACGCAGATGGAGTCAAGCATAGCACAAACGCCTGGAGGACCCCGGTTCACCTTCGGGATGTGAGGAAAGCTACGACAACCCGCCACTGAACGCCCATTTTAGGGCGCACAAAAGAGGAATCCTACTCATTGTGGGCTTTCAACAACAACAACAAGTATTCTCATGTCATGTATTATCTTTAGTAGGAAAGGAAGACAAACATTCGGTCAGGAAAAATATACTGACCAAGACCCTCACCTCGACTTCCACGTAGTCCATCTTGGAAACGGGCTGTTTTTATGGCAGCCTAGCTAACAAGGTGAGACATCGAAGTGATCCCCGTAGTAGTGAGTGACAAGCAAAGGAAGCCAAGCATAGCACAAACGCTAGGAGGACCGATCCCCCTTCATCGGCACGCTCGGGATGTGAGGAAAGCTACTACAACCCGCCACTTAACGTATTTTTCATGGCTCACAAAAGAGTACACCTACTCATTGTGGACATTCAACAACAACATCGTCTTCAGTTTATTATCAGGGTCTGACATGGAAGTATAGAATAAAAATACTAATTTTGATACGGAATGTGTGAGGAATATGAATGTGAACAGTGTTAGTTTCCCCAAGTCTCGCGGAACTGATGCGCAGACCAGATGTTATTATCAGAGACAAAATAGTCATATTATGCAGTCGTAAGTGCGTATTGAGCAGCAAAGATAGCGTCTCAACTGGCTGCGGGTCTACATTGCTCTGCTGCCAGATCATGGATTTGCTGGGAATTCACACTAGTTGACGACTTACACTTGTGTTCACGGAAACGTGTTGTTGTTTTCCATTTGGACTGGTTAATTCGATCGTTTTGTGTGGGTTTTTTTCGTCCGATTTTCCTGGAATATATATCGGCTATATGAATAGCACTACGCTTAAACATGTGTCATATTTCATGGTCTAGTTCACACGGCTTAACTTCACGAGACTGGCGCCCATCGCCCTAACTGCAAACAGCGTCAGCTTTATTGTAGGAAACTTGAACACAACTTTAACGAACTGCCACCTGGAGAGAGATGGGCTCTGTCAGGTGTGTAGCGGCCCAAGACACACCGTTGTTGTAAAACTTAGGCTGGTACAACAAACTGCAATAACTGTACCTCAACGGCCTTCTAGGTTATAGGACTGATGATGAAGTGTCTATTTACTTGGCATCCTGACTGCTGTGCATCTTTTGATTATTTGCCGGAAGCTACTTGTCCCTTAATTCACTCCAAAGTTCCCTAGGTTCCCATAATACGTATTTGAATGCTGATGACTATATCGGGTATTCCATTTCCGTATTACGCCAAGAACAGGTCGATATAATCTAATTTTAAATAAAAAATGTAAAAACTTAGATAAAGATAGGTGTGTAGAGAGGAGGGTTATATTCAGCTGCAAAAATAGATGCTTGTCGGCAGAATACAAACATAATAATCTGTCTGCAGGCCATGTGCGACCCTTACAACTAAGTGTGTTGCCTAACAGGGATGTCCTGCCGAAATTGTTCATGATGACATCTCCATCTATTCTGTGGTTCAGTCAAGGACACCATCACAGCATGGCTGTTATTACATCGTCTGACAGAATGGATAATGCCATGACAGCATGGATAATGCCATGACAGCACGGATAATGCCATGACAGCACGGATAATGCCATGCTGCTGTAGAGACTGGATGCTACTCTGCTTATCATCGACCAACGTTGACTGGTTCAAGAAATTCATTGCTGATGTCAAATAAGATGGCAGGAACAAGCGGAAAAAGAAGCGAAAGCAAAAATTCGCGGAAGCAGAATGTTGCCACCCCCAACAGTTACAACAATGGACTACTCTGTGACGCATTACCACAAAACCAAGTGCTAAAAATGGATGTCTAATACTAAAAATATTAACTTCATGTTTTGGGGGTGAATTAACGGACAAGTGATTGCCTCCGCTTCAGTACCATATCTTGTTAGGACTGACCGGTCCTGCTCGACTAAACTTCGGATTCCTATTGGGTAAATCCTACTTCATTCCCAAAACAACACAAGATGCATACGACTTCAGAGGTGACTCCACCGACCTTACACAAATGTGTAATATGCGGCGAACTATTTCATCAAATATTTTTCTTCGTCTTCTTCTGTCCTACTGCGTGTTGCGAAGTGTCGCAGAGAGGCGAAATGCATACTTTTTTTGTTATCGGCTTGGGCTGTTGTTTGGTGTAACTTCCTGAGTCGGCCAGAGACACCGTCGATCCATCTGCGTCGCAGACTCAGGTTGATATATGATGCATGGCTTCATGGCAAGGCGGTGAAGATATAAAGGTACGCTGTTGTCAATGACTCGGGGCGATTCTGTCGTGCACTGAAGTCTGTTTAAACGTGCCATCACTTATATCCTGTTCTTAGTGCTGACCGCATGCCATATTGATCGACAAGGTTCAGATTTTGAAATCCTTGGCCGATCTTTTTGATCCCATTCTCAACCATCCGATCATCATCAGCGCAAAAGTCATAGCCACCATGCCATCGTCTACTATTAACTAATGGCTTGATCTTTAACCCACCGAGGCAGAGGTCAGGAAAGCTACCATATCGTTGTCCAGACACAAGGCTCGCGGTTCTGATTCCATCCGGCAGAGATTTAGCAAACAGGGGGTCGTGTGCTTCATCAGGAATTAACTACACTCTTTGGTTGTAGTTCGGAAGTCGAGACAGTTCCACATCAGATGAAGGATGCGACTATTGCACATATGTACAAGCACATATGTATATCTGTAGAGCCGCGTAGCGCAGTGGTTATCGCGCTGGCTTTGCATCTGAGTGGTCCTGAGTTCATTGCCCAGTTGAGGCGGTAATGTTTTTTCAGACCGCAATGGCTCCCTGTTCGACCCAGCCTTACAGGGGTACCGGTTCAGTCCGGGAAGTAAAAGCGCCGAGGGAGAGGAGATGGCTACCGCCCTCATGTAGCCGAGCCTTTGAAATGTGAGATCGCTAACACCTCGGACCTCTACGGCAGTAATGCTATGGGTTACTTTACAAGCAAACGGACAACCGTCAATCCTGCGATAATCGAATGGGTATCTCTCTACTGTCAATTGCAGGTCAAAATATGCTCGCCGAACCGCCTAAATGGTTACCATCAGCACGCTTTACTCCCTGGAAGTCAGTGTGGATTTCATGTGGGTCGGGTAAAGGATGACATGATGATGATGATAGTATTTATCACATGTAATGAAGACCACTATCTCTGTCCAGCCGTGTGGACCATCTTTTCTCTTGCTGTGTACGATGAAATGGGCGACTTGCTCGGTGATTTGGATTTAAGGGAGAAAGAAACTGCGCCTTTTGTCAACCTCACACTCTGGTCCCGAGCTACTTTTGGCCAGTGGCAAGAATTTAATCGAGACTACTGGAGATAGCACAGGATTCAGATTGTTCTCCTCGAAGCCGTTCTGGTAAACAGGTATCCCACAAGGCAGCCGATGGGGATAACATAAATATCGTTCTGTGTCATGCCTTTCCATAAACGCAAGAGGTCGTAGAGGCATCTCTCCCAGGCTGTATTCTAGTCCATTATAGTCGAGTCTAATTCTCATAAATACCAAACTCGACTCTGTCTGCAGCTAGGACGAACGGCGTCAATATCTTATAGGATAACATGATATTATTGCACGTCAACTGCAAAATCAATTATTGTTCCACTGAGTGACTTATAGTGCTTCAGTCGGCCGTTCTGGACCAACTGTGTTGCATCAGTCTTTGTGAGCCCTAGAGGATGTAAAATTACTTTAATGTCATCTATCCCCCTGCGCTGAGGTCTTCCTTTTGTCCAGTAGCCAGACTTTTCAACGCTGCAAGCCATCGTTGGAAGTTATCCAGGGTGCATTATCATAACATCACAGAACTACATGTTTTTTGTTTGGAAATGCGCTCAACACAAAACGAAGTGCCGACCATTTTGTAATGTCCTGGTTTCGAAATTCTTTTCCTGTGGTGACGCCGATGGTATTTCTCAAACACTTCATTTTACACACTGAAAATCTGCTCTCTCGCGCATTTGACAGGCACGACATTTGCCATTGCTATTTGTAACACGGAGTCGGTTAAATATATTGTGTTTCAGCTGGTTATTAATTTATCCACTGTAATGTGCATATTAAAAATAAGAACACTAAAATACAGTTCATCGTGGTTGCCAGTCAGCGGGTGATAGGGTGGGGGCGGTGGGGGGGGGGGGGGGGGGGATTTACGCGAGGGGAGAAGAGTCGCATCTTTGATGGGGAAGTGGGGTGTCACTCAGCTGGGGGTGGGGGGATGGAGGCATGAGTCTGTCTGCTAGGGGGAAGACGATATGATTCGGAGCAAGGCTGGATGGAAGTAAGAGTGTGTGACAGTCAATATGAATGTTACAATCTCTAGCAATCACATTGTCTGTTTGGGTCTTATACCCGGTGGCAGAGGCGTCGCAAGAAGAATTCTTCCAGGATCTCCAGGTACGTTGGGAACGCAGCTGGTGTGTGCCTGCACCAGGTTGCACTCAATTATGTCACAATCCCGGCATTACTGTCTGCTAAATTATTTATTTTAAATAATGTATTCAACTCTTTTTCTCTATGTCTCTTTTCCTCCTCACTCTTTCTCACACTCTTCTCTTTTAATCTCTTTCTCTCTCTCTCTCTCTCTTTATATATCCCACTCTCCTTCTTTGTCTCTTCACCTTTCTCTATTTCCTTCTCTCTTCCTCTTTCTCTATCAGTTTCTCTCTTTCATGAATAGCCCATCGCGGGTTAACATGATTTTACCAAGTGCCCACCAGGGATCTGACTTTGAGACCGCTAACAGAAGGAATTATATTATTTTGGTAGTATATAAACAAAGAAAAAGCTTTTAGCGACCATAGCTTTATTCCAGTTCGGTACAAATATGTTGAGAACAAAAATATAGAGACACGTGTTTATTTAGAGAAGTAATTAACAGTTGGAGAACACCCATCCCACACACTTAGATAAACATAGAGAATACACGACATAGATAACAAAACGGTAGAAGAATGCTAACTTGAGAGTTCACATCTTCTCGTTTCTGAACTTCATTTCTGAACCAGAAGCGTTTGTGTCTCTATGACCAGATGAGCTATAGCGGCGGGGAAATGTCTACAAACAGTGCATCAAGGAGCGAAGGTCTAGGGACATAATTATTTGTTCTGTTTCTTCTTCTTCGTCATCAGCCTCCGCTCTTAAATAATATCGGTCATCAGCCAAAAGGAATTTAGGACACAAGTGGTTACTGGTCACGAATATAAACTACAAATCGTGGATTAGTTCTAGTTTTGAAGGTAGGATGGGGAAGCCAGGTTTCGATGGAAATGGATAGGCTGCATCTGACAACCGTATGTCGAGCGCGTGATACCCTGAGAGATGGCTAACCTGGAGCGCCAAGTGGGGAAAACATGGGAAAAGAAAACAAACCAGAAAAGGCCAGCATAGACAAACTTGACAGAGATGAACAGGCACAGATCTTCACATTCAGAACGGGATGTTGCAGATTTAAGACCCAGCAAACAGAATTGGTATCAGAGACACCGAAACGTCCGATTGTGGATCACACGAGCATACACCAGAACATATCCCACAGGGCTGTCCTATTTATGCAGACCAAAGAGAAACAGTCAAGTCTGGAGGAGCGACTATGCTCGGAAAGCTGTGAAGGACCGGGATAGAAGTATAATATCAGTTGATCGAAGAAGAAGAAAACGGATGGGAGGTTTCGCTACAGAGATAAGACGATCTCCTTTAGTAGGACAGACAAAGAAAAGCTTGAAACTGTAGAGTTTCGAATCCGACTTGAAAGCCCAGCGTATAGCAATTCCGGAGATAATGAAATACGCAGAAACCCTGTATACACGACATGGGACGCTAAAAAACGTTTGGCAGTTGAAACTCGAAAATAGCAGGCTGTTATTAATTGTCAGCCGCGTAGTGCAGTGGTTAGCGAGCTAGCTTCGCATCTGAGTGGTTCTGGGTTCATTCCACCGTTGAGGAGGAAATGTTTTTTGTCAGACCACAACGGGTACCGTGTCGACCATGACCATCTCCGAGGGAGATGAAGATTTCCACTGCCGTCATATAACCGAGCCTTTGAAGTGTGAGATCGCTAACACCTCACACCGTAATGCTGTGAGTTACTTTACTATCATTTGTCCAGGCACACATTTAGAAAGATAACGAGATCCCTAGCCAATGTGCCACCTGACTTCCCCCAAGCTAGTCAAATCGCAAAAAAAACAAAAAAACATTCTGCTGTTAGCTTCGATTACCTGGAAGCAGTCATAACCTGCCTATTTAATACCATAATCCCAAGTGTCCAAACCAATTACATTACACAATTTGTAGCAGTTATTGTAAACACATTTCCTTCTTGTCATTATTTACCTGTGAGTGCATGTGTGCAGTTCAATATACCTTGTGAAGGAGTGAACTGTGAATTGTTGTTGTTATTCTTATTGACAAAGTTATTGCTGTGACACAGTGGACACATTACACCGATGATAAAAAAGGTTTACAGCTATTATTTTGTTTGTGAGGTCGATGATTTGGACCGGTATTTGACACGTGCGACGAGCTTCCCCGGCTGATTGAACTTAAAAACAGTCGATGCCGTTTGCAGTTCAAATGATGAGAAGAGAGCAAACCAAGAATCTTAATGATTTTAACTTGAGAATGTGCTCCTTCAAATGAACACGGTATTTTAAAGCAGAGAAAGTGGTATTTTGTGCTATTCCAATATATCTTTATGTATGTGATCATGTATGTCTGTGATGAAAACAAAAGTGAGACTGTTCAACATCCGTCGCATGATAATGCATCTACAAGGCCGCCCAAAAGTTGCGTCACTATTAATAGCTGATTAACATTTTTATTTATTTCAATATTTAAAGGCTCGCTTCTATGAATGACAATATGTATCTGTCTATCTATCTTCAGTCCACGTATGTCGTTAGACGTTGTGGGGAGGTGTGACCTTCTTTGTTACAATTTTGTTTGCAGACGAATATCCGTTGGTGACTTGTCAGATCAATCCCAGCATCTGTTTGCCCTGGAATATACGATGGTCTATTTTTTTAGACCAGCAGTGGTGGAAAAGTAAATTAGAGTAACGTAGACCCGCAGCCTGTCGGGCTCCATCTGTGTCGCTACACTAACCACATATCCAAGACATGATCGTAAAGCCACACAGTGCCCTTTTTTGCAAAATATTCTCTGTGGAGCGAGAATCCCTTTAATAATTTGAGTAGATTTTTAACTTTGAGGTTTGCCCGAGCAGAGGCCGTTAAATCTTCTCTTTTCGATTTCCAACTGCTAATGTATTTTTAATGTGCGCGCCACTGCATACGGGTGTCTGATCTCATTACTCAAAAAACAGGAGAAATATTTGCCGTATGAAAAAATCCTGTACCACGAGACCACTAAGTCGCCCCCCAATCCCCCCCCCCCCCACCACCCTGGAGTCGTGTGCATGTTGTTGGATCTTGCCCAACCCGAATCCTCTATTACAGGATTCCCATGAAGCTTAGTTTCCTAACTCTTGACAAAGAACACTGTTGTTAGAAGCGATTAATTAGACAAATAATTGTCGATTTAGAGAGTGAATCCTTCTTTCAATAATGACGGTTGTATGCTATTTATGTGCTAACAATTTGCGCACTTACTGTGTGTCGATTTTTTTAAAAATATCCTCAATTTTTGTTTTGTTAATGTCAGTCCCATAGAAACAATTGCTGTCGGCGATGAAGATAATTCTTCGTGTACTAAGCCGCAGCCTACGCGAGGAAGCCACTTCCCTTCGTAGCTGTTTTTAACCTTCGCTTACTCACATGTCATGTACCCATATACAGCTGGGTCGACTAGAGGAGCGGTAGTACTAGGCACGAAACACATCCCAGGTTCTTTTTTCTGCACGTCAGTGAACTCGAACCCCTGTTACGCTCTAACCTCAATCTAGTAAGCCGTCTCACTGTTGATTAGGCTACACGCTTCCCATTTAGTTCTTCCAGCCGTGCTAAATATCTTTATTAGAAATGTCCAAAGTTTAAACTCTGAATATCTGAAAGTAAACGAATTGTCATTGTTATAAACATTTGTTAAAATGTGTATAATGTTAGTTCAATTTTTGCGTCCCCCTGAACATCAAGACATCCTAATTTCTTGTCTCTTGAAGAGTCAGCTCTCTGCACAGCGAAGGCAAAGGCCGCTGTCCATCGTAGACGATGATAGCATAATTTATTTTTCTATCGCTATTTTTATTAAGGATTAACTGCACTACGTTTTATTCTCACTCTCTCGTCTCGTGCCGCCTGACCCCAGTGGCAAGTCAAGGACAAGACTAGGGGGCGACTACGAAATGCAGGGGATTCTGCATCAAGCACCGTGAAAACGACAGCGGAATCTGGAGTCGAACCCACACCACCTGATCACGAAGCTGACAGCTTAACCACTTCGACACGGAATCCCTGCACAGCCACAGTGGATTAAGTGCTCAACTTAGAGATCGGAAATTGCAACCAAGTGAAGCGGAACCGTTGGAGTCCAGATTGTAGCTATGGAATCTGCTAGAAAAGTATCTGTATGTATAATTGTTTCGCTAACAAAATAACTGTCAGCCGGAACGATTTTTATGCTGAGGAATAAAGGTCAGTTGACCCTGTAGTTGTCATGCAGTGTGCTGGGAAAATTAGAATTTCATCTTAAATAGAAACGCAACATACACCTAAGGGAGACGTTGAACGGGCGTTCTCTTGGTCATAAAGTAAGCTAAAGATATTAAAATAGCAGACGATGTTGACGGGGATGAAGTGCTAGAGACCTCGTCGCATAAGACCACAACTTATTTACAGGCATGGGTGGACAGTTCTCTTCTTTTTAAACGTTATTTTCCTAAAAAAAGTCAGTTGCCAATATTAGCTGAATCGACTAGAGCAGTGCTTCCCATGCTTTCTACACTCGGACCGGTGAAAATAGGAAATAGACCAGTGAAAATAGAAAACGGACCGGTGAAAGAAAATATGAAAATAGGAATCGGACCGGTGAAAATAGGAAACGGACGTGAAAATATGAAAACAGGAAACAGACTTGTGAAAATAGGTAACAGACCAGTGAAAATAGGAAAGGACCACTGAAAATAGGAAACGGATCAGTGAAAATTGAAAACGGACCGGTGAAAAAATAAAAATAGATAACGAACCGGTGAAAATAGGAAACAAACCAGTGAAAGTAGGAAAATAGAAAACAGACCTGTGAAAATAGGAAACGGACTGGGGAAAATAGGAAATAGACCAGTGAAAAATGTAAACGGACTGGTGAAAATAGGAAAATGGGAAACGGACCGGTGACAATAGGAAAATAGTTTAATCATTTGTGTTGTTGATGTCAGTGGTGTTGTTTACGTCAGTGGTGATGTTGATATCAGTGATGTTGTTGTTGTCAAAGATGTTGCTCATGTCAGTGATGTTGTTTATGTCAATTATGTTGTTTATGTCAGTGATGTTGTTGTTAAGTTATGATGTTGATGTCACTGATGTTGTTGATGTCAGTGATGTTGTTGTTGTCAGTGATGGTGTTATTATCAGTAATGTTGTTGATGTCAGTAATTTTCCTCGTGTCAGTGATGTTCCTCGTGTCAGTGATGTTCCTCGTGTCAGTAATGTTCTTCGTGTCAGTGATGTTCCTCATGTCAGTGATGATCCTCTTGTCAGTGATGTTCCTCATGTCAGTGATGTTGTTGATGTGTGTGATAGTAACGATGCTGATGATCTTGGGTATGTTGTAAGGTATAGGATGACGACAATGAAGCTGATGATGGTGACAATGAAAACGCTAGAATGTCAATCATAGCAAGCCAATTTGTCAACTACCCCAGATTTCGAAATATCCCTTCAAAGGTTTAGCTAGCAAACTCTGTACTTCAGCTGAGGAATCTGAAATATGGTGTACCAGCTTGGATCATCTTCCTCATTAAGTTACTGTGAGTCGCCTTGAAATGGTCGATCTTGTAGAAGTAATTCTAGTTGCTCTGTTGTTGTCTTGCAGATCGGCTATTTAGTATGTTCGTGGTTAAAAAATGTGTATCTGTTATTCGTTGGTTGTATCTATCTATCTATCTATCTATCTATCTATCTATCTATCTATCTATCTATCTATCTATCTATCTATCTATCTATCTATCTATCTATCTATCTATCTATCTATCTATATATATATCTATCTATCTATCTATCTATCTATATATCTATCTATCTATCTATCTATATATCTGTCGATCTATCTATCTATCTATCTATCTATCTATCTATCTATATATCGATCTATCTATCGATCTTTCTATCTATCTATCTATCTGTCTATCTATCTGTTTGTCTGTCTATCTATCTATATATCAATCTATCCATCAAACATCTATTCATTCATTCGTCCATTAATCCGTCCGTGTGTCTGCCTGCCTGCGTATGTGCCTGTCTATCTATCTATCTATATATCTATCTATCTATCTATCTATCTATCTATCTATCTATCTATCTATCTATCTATCTATCTATCTATCTATCTATCTATCTATCTAGATATATATCTATCTATCTATTTATCGATATATATATATATATATATATATATATATATATATATATATATATATGTCTATCTATACATCTGTCTATCTATCTATCTACGCTCGTATTTATCTATCTATCGATCTATATTTCTATATATCTATATATATATATATATATATATATATATATATATATCTGTCTGTCTGTCTATGTACCTATATATCTCTCTATATATCTATCTTTCTATATATCTATCTATCTGTCGATATATCCATTTATATATCTATCCATCCCCAATCCAACCATCGATCCATCTACTCACAAATGCATGCATACCCACTGACTTGCCAATATGGTTTGTACAGCTCACAACATTGCCAGAAAATAACATCGAGTGAACTCCCAAACATACCATTATACCTAGACTAATGCAAACATTACCACAACAACAACAAAATAAAGTTTCATTAAAAATTCGATTCTCTAAAAGCTAAGCTGCAAGTCAATGAAAAATGCATGACCTAAATACATACCCAAGGATAGAGCAAAGTATCGGAGTGACATCTCCATTGTGAACGCGCCCAAATAGTCGAAAAGATGTGATTAATTGCTGTATGTAGATATGGTGCGCATTGCGAGTCTTATGTGTCTGGGAATATGTGTTGTATCTTCACGTGCGTGGCTGGCAATATGTGTGTTTACATTTACGGTACGCGAACCGGAATATGTAAGTGTGTGTTTACATGTTTGTCAGTGGGGATATGTAAATAGGTTTTTATGTATGCGTGAGTGAGAGTATTGAAGTGCGTATTTAGTTAGGTGTGAATGGGGTTACGTAAGTGTCCATTTACATATTCTTGCGTATGTATGCAAGTTTACATTTCCAGGTTTAAGAGTACGTGAGTAAGTGTGCACTCTTGTATTTACGCGTGCCTGATTGCTTAAGTGTAGTATGTTATTTACTTACGCGTGCGTATATGCGTGTGTATGTGAGTATTTACGTCATGATCCATTTTGATCTGTATGTAATGTGCATGTGTGCAGGTGTAAGTTTTAATGTCACCGTAAGTGAGTTTGTGTATGTAGCTTGATAGAAATTCTGGTATGTTCAATACGGGATCCATTTCCCCTAGAATGGTGGTTGCAAATCAGAGTTAGCGGAGCTACTGTCAGGGATGCAAAAAACCTGCACAATTGGTCCCATGATATGGCTTGGCTTGGCTTCGTTCGTTCTCAATCTCCCGCTACCAAACCCTGAAATGGCTTAAGTAGCAGAATGTAGTCCAGAGAACGGAATGCGTTGTGTCGTAGTTTACAGCTTGACTGTGATATTTGCACCGATCGGTCCAACACATCCGACTTTAGCAAGCATTTTTTGAGTACCGGGTTAGCATTCCCTCTTCGATCCCTTCTCCTTAGCCAGTCTGCCCTGCTGCAGCCTGTTATCCAGGATCACCGAGTGGAGGTGTAGAAGGGTCTTTACATCTTTGGTTCGCTGGCACTGACGCTAGCAGTCAGCTACTAGTCGCTGACCACTGCCGGTCCCATGATATGAAGCTCAAAGCGTTTCAGTCAAATAACGTGCACAATTGGTCCCACGATATGAAGCTCAAAGCGTTTCAGTCAAATAACGTGCACAAATGGTCCCACGATATGAAGTTCAAAGCGCTTCAGTCAAATAACGTGCACAATTGGTCCCACGATATGAAGCTCAAAGCGCTTCAGTCAAAAAACATGCACAATTGGTGCCATGATATTAAGTTTAATGCGTCTCAGTGGTGGAATATTTATTAGTAATCTTCTTAAACCTCACGACTGGTGCCTGTATGGAAAGAATAGTGCCCCTGTAATCTGCCAAAGTGTCAAAAGAACGAGATAGCTGGTTATTAATGTTGTTGTTGTTGTTGTTACTGTTGATGTCATTGTTGTTATGGTTCTTGTTGGTACTGTTGATGTTGTTGTTGTTATGGTTCTTGTTGGTACTGTTGATGTTGTTGTTATGGTTCTTGTTGGTACTGTTGATGTTGTTGTTGTTATGGTTCTTGTTGGTACTGTTGATATTGTTGTTATGGTTCTTGTTGGTACTGTTGATGTTGTTGTTATGGTTCTTGTTGGTACTGTTGATATTGTTGTTATGGTTCTTGTTGGTACTGTTGATGTTGTTGTTATGGTTCTTGTTGGTACTGTTGATGTTGTTGTTATGGTTCTTGTTGGTACTGTTGATGTTGTTGTTGTTATGGTTCTTGTTGGTACTGTTGATGTTGTTGTTGTTATGGTTCTTGTTGGTACTGTTCATGTTGTTGTTATGGTTCTTGTTGGTACTGTTGATGCTGTTGTTGTTATGGTTCTTGTTGGTACTGTTGATATTGTTGTTATGGTTCTTGTTGGTACTGTTGATGTTGTTGTTGTTATTGTTGAAGCTGGTGTTGTTGTTTTTCGGAATTATTAATGTTATTGTTGTTGTTATTGTGCTTGTTGCTAGTGTTGGTGTTATTATTGTTTTTTGTTGTTTTTGTTATTGTTCTTACTGTTTTGTTGCTGTTTTTGGTATTGTTGAAATGGGTGTTATTTTTCTTACTGTTTTTGTTGCTGTTATTTGTGTTTTTGTTGTAATATTTGCAATTATTCTTACTATTCATGTTGCTGTTATTTGTATTGTTGTTGGAATCGGTGCTATTCTTCTTACTGATCTTGTTGTTGTTATTTGTGGTATTGTTGTTGAAATTGTTGTCGATATTGGTTGATGCTGTTGTTGTAAATATTCTTGTTCCTTGTTTCTTAATTGCTATTATTGTTGTTATTCTCGCTGTTGTTGTTGTCATTCGTGTAATTGTTGCGACTATTATTTTTGTTGTTATTGGTCTTCTTGTGTGTTGCTTTTGATGTTGTTAGTGTTATTGTTGTTAATTTTTTAGTTGTTTTTGGTATTATTGTTGTTATAGTTTTCGTTTTTGGTACTATTACTGCTGCTTTAAGTGTTACTGTTATTATAACAGCCGTTGCTATTGTTGCTATAAGTGTTACTGTTATTATAACAGCCGTACCTATTGTTGCTATAAGTGTAACTGTTATTATAACAGCCGTACCTATTGTTGCTATAAGTGTTACTGTTATTATAACAGTCGTTGCTATTGTTGCTATAAGTGTTACTGCTCTTGTGACAGTGGTTGTTATTTGTGCTT
The DNA here is from genome assembly GCA_036924085.1 of Ariolimax columbianus. NCBI lineage: Eukaryota > Metazoa > Mollusca > Gastropoda > Stylommatophora > Arionidae > Ariolimax > Ariolimax columbianus. Next base: position 15,117,351 of record JAVGWX010000021.1, read on the forward strand.
TTGTAGTTTTTCTTGTTGTTTTTGCTATTGTTCCACCTTTATTGGTTGGGGTGGGGAGGGGGCATTTTATTGGAGGCCAGCTTTATTGATGAGCCATTTTTTAGAGGAAGGGGGGAGGTGGCTTTATTGTGGGCTAGTTTTATTGAGGCCAGCTTTTATCAGAGGTTTATGCTTCACATGAGAGCGAAAAAAGTGAAAATATAATTAATGAATACTTTTCTTTAACAGACCATTTGGACGGGAAGAGTTGTTCACTTTTGCAATCCATAGAATCGGTACAAAAATACAATTTAAAAGAAAAATTATGATGAACTGGAAAAGAAAATGGAGAGAAGCGAATTTTTATATTTAATTTCATTACAGAATTCCTTTTTAGGAAAAATGACTTTTTAGTCTGCACAATATTGCAATTCTGTCAATCCTTAGAGAAGAACACTTATGCGATGGATCGATAAAAACTACTAAAGCAAATAAAACCTCACGAGATACAATGTACTTATAATGTATACAGACAGTTGGACAAAGGGGCAAATAAAAACAAAATAATCATAAATATATAAATACTAATAAACAGCTCTCATCAGAACACCCAAGGTTGGTCCTACAGTGGATCCCACCCCACTGCAATATTGAAGGCAATGAAGCTGCAGACAAACTATCAAAGAGTGGAGGAGCATCCCAACAAACAGAGAGTATCACATATAATGAAGTGAAGACCATAATTAAAGCCAACTTCAGGGTAAAATGGGCTGATCAACACCCCGACTTCCAAAAAGAAGACAGCTACTTTAACTTCACTAGAGAAGTGCAAGTCATCATCTTCAGATTGAGAACTGGGTATAACAGACTCAATGGTCATCTTTACAACAAAATGAGGATTGGTACAGATGACATGCCCGTGTGGGGAGCATATCATTACCGGAGAACACATCCTGCAAAGCTGCATGCTCACGCAGGAAAAGAAAACAAAACTGACATCGTAAGACATATATGAGACAAAAGCTGTATGGACATATACTGATCAGACATGTTAGTCATGTTCAAGAAAAACATACTGGACAAGACCCTCACCTTGGCTTCCTCGTAGCCATTCTCCGAAACGGGCTATTTGCATGGTAGCCTGGCTAACAACGTGAGGGATCGACGTGATCCCCCGCCTGGAGCACCCCCATCCATCTTCATCAGCACGCTCGGGATGTGAGGAAAGCTACTGCAACCCGCCACTTAACGTCCTTTTCAGGGTGCAAAAGAGTAACCTACTGATTGTGGCATTCTCAAACAACAACAAAACCATATATATAAAGCTGAATGTCCATAAGTCTGTTAGTTTCTTGTTAGATTTTTTTTTAAAATTTCTATGTACCTTACAAATTATGAACAATTCTATCTATCTGGACAAAAATTCGCATACTTACCTTTTAGGACCAATAGGACATTACTGCTTACATAATAATTGGACACTCCAATAAAATGTCTGCATTTGAAGCACAAAGACCAGTAATCTGGCGTAGATTGTAGAGAAGGCACCTGGTGAGTGGCAAAAAAGGATAGTCGTACCAATTTGTGAAAAACAAGGGTACGAAAAAAGATTGCAGTACTAACATGGGGCATAACTCTCCTTAGCTAGGGTGGAAATATTTTGGCAAGGGTCAATGAACAACGAGTTCCATTTATTATGGAGCCGCTGTTCAGTGGTTTACAATGAGGATTTTCGAAAAGCAGCGGAATGTACATATGCTATATTTACGCTCAGACAGTTAAGTGAAGAAAACAGGAATACAATAAGAATCTCCACGTGGCCTTCATCGAATGGTCTGCCGGGGTCTTTATATTTGACAACTAAAATGTGTGACCTGATCTATTTCCTCACCACCCACTGCAAATGTATGTTGACATTGTGGTTTGTCGGTGATTATTATCTTTGTTTTTTTGTGTTTATAAACCGGTTTTGATCTTAACTGTGTCCATTTACAGCTGAAGGCAACTGATCTATCCCTTCTGCATTGCTGATAGTATCACTGTGTCGTCTGCGTATCGTAACTCTGGAATCTCGTAACCGCCAATCGTAAATGTATCAAAACATTCAATGTTCATGTCTTCTCTAACATGTCTCATTATTCATACATTATGTTAACAATGTTGTATTGGCTCCTACAAGAAACCTCCCCCCCCCCTCCCCCTCCCCCCATCCCGAGTAAAATCCAAAGCTGCGAGATGCACCGTGGGAGAAATACAATCGGAAAGATAATCTGACACCGCTTACGCAAGTAGTTTGTTCATTTCAGTCAGAATACATTAGGACCAGCCTGCAGCAAAAGCATATACGTTGTATGTCTCCAATCGACGAGTAATGGGCCGACCTCAATGTAGATGGATCGAGGATGTCTCTGATACTCTCATGAAGTTACACCTAACGACATCACGCGCCTCTCAACAAGAGAAGGAAGAAAAACGCGAAGAAAAAAGAATGCAAAGAAGAATAATAAGAGGAACAAGAACAAAGAAAAAGCATGTTAATGAGGGCAAGAATAAGAAATCGAAAAAGATGTCAAGGAAGAAAAAAACAAGATCAAGAAGAAAAAGAAGCACTTTTTAAAAAGTAGATGACGATGCAAAAAAAAACAAGAGCAGTGGGAATAAAGAATCAAAGGAAAATATTAAAAAGAAAAGTACGTACAATCGAAATATGAATAAAGATTGACATTTTAAGAAGAGTGGATCAGACCAATTTGAGAATAGCTATTCTAACGCAGTAGTGCTGTCGAGGTCACTGGCACCCAAATAAGACCAGCAATCTCACAGCATTAGCGACAAAGTCCTCTTGTGTGTATTAGTTATTTACGAAATCAGGAGGGACAAGCTAGCTGTAACTATTGACAAGCTGTCAGTCATGTCACATGCAAGGGTAAGGGTTCGATCATTAAAATCGGTTAATAGTTCGAACAGTGGCGAGTACCACCCGGTAGGATGCCTCGTGAGCCGTAGCTGTAGCGTTTGACAAGTTGTCAGTCAGGTGACATTAATGGGGTGTGAGTTCGATCATCAGAATCGGCTAATAATGGAACAGGGGCGTGTACCACGAGAAAAGGCGCTGAGGGTAACAATGAGGGCCCAGAAAGATGTCATTATTTTGAAGCGTTCCTTACTTTTGGATGCTGCCCGTGGTGAGTTTTTTTACTCTTGATAAATAATCTCCGGTAAAGATTTTTGTTAGTCTTAGTCTTAGATGACCTATACTTCTACAGAGGCCGATGCTCCTGTGCAGGTCCCAGCTCTGATGCCGTCCGCAGAGGGTGGTTAACTTTACCGATGTGCGAGTCCATCTTATTAGACTAAAACAATGGGGCAAAGTAGACCCACAGTCTGTTAGGCGGCTTCTATGCTGCTCTTAACAAACCACCTAACCATGGCGGGTGTTATGCCATGTCACACAGTATGCCGACTCTTACGGCATGCTCTCTGTGGGGCAGTGGTGATATTTTTATCTTTGTAATACACAAAGACCCCAGAGGACCACTTGGGACTTATATAAGATGTAGAGATTTATACATAATATTATTTTTATATTTTGTATTTGCGTTCGCGTATTTCTCAATTCAGCAAGGCTAGGCGAGTTGCACTACTGTTTTTATTTTGCGCCTGTCAGTCCAGTACAACCGACTTTGGTATGCATTTAATGTAAGGTTTGCTTCCTCCTACATTTTCTAAGGGTTTGCTAACCCGGGGTAACGGCCGGCGCTGTGATGGGGAGCGAACCTAGCACCTTCCGTTTGTGAGCCGTGCCACTTAACCACTAGCCCACGCCATCCCCAGATTTGTATATGAGCAATTGATGTTTCTCGATGCTGCCAGTTCAGATCCTAAATACTTTTTCAAGTAAAGCTGCGTCACTTCTACGTTTTGCGGAGGACACTGTTATTTAAAGCCACATCATTCCAGAAGACGAACAAAGCCTAAACGAGCTGAATAAAGCAGCCAAAGCGGTTGAACTGATCGTAAAAGGAAAGAAAGCTCAATTTCTGATGAACACTTTCTCATCTACAAGGAAATTGTGACTCGAAAATGAGGCTTTCAAAAATACAAATACGTATGTCTACCTAGGCCAGGAAATCATCAACAATCACAACAATATATAAATACGTATGTCTACCTAGGCCAGGAAATCATCAAAAATCACAACATTATATAAATACGTAAATCTACCTAGGCCAGGAAATCATCAAAAATCATAACATTATATAAATACGAATGTCTACCTAGGCCAGGAAATCATCAACAATCACAACATTTATACGGTGATTTCGCGCAGGAGAGTGGGTTGGTTCAGCTTCAACCGCAGTAAACCGATACCTCAGCAGATGACGGTCATCAAAGGCAAGGGTTCACTTCTTTAATAGCATGGTTATTCCAATAATGATATATGGGCGTTAGGTTTCGAGTCGAGTCTACGCAAATCATAGGAAGAAACTCTCCAAAGTATCGAAAGAGCAATGGAGCGTAGAGTCCTAACTATCGCCATAAGAGACCTTATCCGAAAAACAGATATTCGCGACCAAACTAAATTCCCAGATGTCGCCGACTCTGCGTAACTACGAAAGTACAGATGGCCGGTCATGTGGTCAGCATGGCTGATGATAGATGGATGAGGAATGTGTCTTTCTGGTGGCCTTACAACTACACCCGCCTGAGCGGCCACCCGCCAACGAGATAGACAAATGACCAGCACCACGAATTTGGACCATTATGGTACTCCAATGCGAAGAACAGGAGCAGATGCAAGCAGCTTTTTGGTACCTCGCATCAGGAAACTGCCTAATTATATTCCGGGATTCAAGTAAGTAAGTTGATGTTCGATGCCAGAAGGTGAATCCAAAAACATTCCCCATGCCCCCGCTGCTGAAACACTCGGAAATTAAAATGTTGAAAGACCAATGATCATCAGTATAATCATGCCAACACACTGTTATCAGTGTCAAACATGAATATTAACATAGACAGAAGATAGAAAGAATACGAACTGGGAAATTAGATGCTTGAGAAAAACCATCAACATCACTATGAGATATAGAATGAGGAATTATAAAAAGCAAAGAACTGTTAACACGCCAATGAAGCATATTGGGAATATTGTGTAAGGATTATTTTAGTCTTGACCAGCGGCACACTAACAGTGGTGTGGTCAATATCACGCCGATCGCCTTTACTTTCCCAGATTATTCTGGTATCATATTTGTTAGGCTGGGTCGATCACAGAAGCCAATTTGCGACATGAAAAAGTCCGCCCAACTGAGAAACTATCCTGATTGGTTCAACGAGGTCTTTGTGTTTGAAAAGGACAAGAAATGTACTTCTTTCCCACAGAGAGCATGTTGTAAGAGGCGACTAACTGTGTGAAATGGCATAACATCGGTCATGGTTAGGTTGTTTGTTAAGAGCAGCATTGATGGCGCCTAGCAAGATGCAGTTCTGTTTTTCTCTAGTGTTTTAGTCTATTAAGGTGGACTCGCACATCGGCTAACCACCCTCTGCGACACGGTCCAACGAAGCGGAGTAATTAGCTGCTCGAGCCTAGCCTGCTAAATTCTTCTCTCGACTACATCCAGCTCATACCACAGCTGGGATTTGCACAGGGGCATCCAACCCTGTAGAAATGCAGGTCAACTAAGAACTGGGAACCTAATCCAGATTGCTCTGCTGTAAAACCAGTGCACTAGCCATTGAGCTACCTCGGGATGACGATATTTGAAAGTTATTGTAACAAAACACTTCGTTGAACACATGAACAGGGAGAACATCAAATGGTTCGGCTACCTAATATGAATACAAACTTCTAAGCTATACCTGTGAACTTATAGCGAACATGATCCTGTGATCGTATCTCCACAACCGTGGAATACCTAGAACCAGATGGGTAGAAAATGTTATGGATATTCTAAAGCACCATGGGATGTACAGCAAATAGCGACGCTCGTGGTCAGAGACAGACAACTGTCTCATGGCACAAGTGGATACAATAAGAGAGAGAGGGGGGAGAGAGAAAGAGAGACAGAGAAAGACAGATAGAGAGAGAGAAGGGGGGGGGGGTGATATGCAGCGATTTATCACACTGAAAAATGTAAATTTCGGAACTTCTCGCTGAAGCGTAACGCAAGACTCACATCATGTATCTCTGGATAAATTTGTGCTGATCGCATGGCCTCATGTGCCGGCGACGCATCTTTCAAAAGTCTGCCCTATCAAATGTCGTTGGTACGTGATATGTCTACCATTTTTGTAACGGGTAACAGGGAATCAGGGTTTGCTACCGGAGAGGGAGCATGAGAAACGGCTACCACATCCAAGGAAGGCAGCTGGCGCGCAACTTACCCACCTCCGGCATGGGGAGGTAGTGACGAAAAATAACAATACGGGACTCTTTCGAGGCCCCGTAATTGGAATGAGTACACTTTAAACCCGTTAACGAGGATCTATTGGAGGGCAAGTCTGGTGCCAGCAGCCGCGGTAATTCCAGCTCCAATAGCGTATATTAAAGTTGTTGCAGTTAAAAAGCTCGTAGTTGGATCTCAGGCGCAGGCGGGCGGTCCGGCTCGAGCTGGTTCACTTCCCGTTGTCTCCTGCCCTACCGTCTGCCGGCTCTCTCCCGCAGGTGCTCTTTGCTGAGCGTCCGGGTGGCCGGCGCGTTTACTTTGAAAAAATTAGAGTGTTCAAAGCAGGCCTCGGCTGCCTGAATAATGGTGCATGGAATAATGGAAAAGGATCTCGGTTCTATTTTGTTGGTTTTCGGAACTGGAGGTAATGATTAACAGGGACAAACGGGGGCATTCGTATTGCGGCGTTAGAGGTGAAATTCTTGGATCGCCGCAAGACGAGCTACTGCAAAAGCATTTGTCAAGAATGTTTTCATTAATCAAGAACGAAAGTCAGAGGCGCGAAGACGATCAGATACCGTCGTAGTTCTGACCATAAGCGATGCCAACTAGCGATCCGCAGGAGTTGCTTCGATGACTCTGCGGACAGCTTCCGGGAAACCAAAGTGTTTGGGCTCCGGGGGAAGTATGGTTGCAAAGCTGAAACTTAAAGGAATTGACGAAAGGGCACCACCAGGAGTGGAGCCTGCGGCTTAATTTGACTCAACACGCCAACACTGAAATGATTGACAGGCCGAGAGCACTTCCGTTTTGTCTAACAGGGAACGTGTGCTGGAATTAGACACGCGGAAAACAGGTCAGTGTTACCCTCTTAATGAAAGAGCGCTGCTACGGTAATCCTGCTCAACCCTAGAGGAATCGCAGGTTTCAGACACTTGGTCATTGACTGACTAAAAAGCCCTCTTTTGATTCGTTGGGTCTAATAGGGAATGGGTGCTGGTATTAGACCATCGGAAGACAGGTCAGTTTTACCCTACTAATGACAGGGCGTTGCTACGGTAATTCGGCTTAAATCGAGAGGAATCGCAGGTCGCAGACATTTGGTCCACGTGCTTGGCTGACAAGCAAATGGTGCGAGGCTACCATCTGAGGGATTTCGGCCTAACGCCACTGAGCCAGAATCCCGCCCTAAATTTCAGAACCACTACGATGGGAGGCTACGATATGGTTGGGACCTGGGGCTCGTGTCTCAGCCCGACCCGATCGAGCCGCAGAAAGAGGTCTCTGCCGTTCGCCGATCAAAGCGGGCGGGAAGCTGCTCGATATTCACCCCATACGGCGTTGAGGTGTGAAACCCCTAGTAGAAGACTTAGTTCTCGGTCGGGGTGTCGTAAGCAGTAGAGCAGCCACCTCACTGCGAACTGTTGAGACCCAACCTTTGATCATGAAATGCCCGCTACCAGGCGAACAACATCTCCGTGCCATGGCCAGGCTTGTCCCCTGGTTAAATGCACTCCTGCCTCGCTCTTTACCTCTGTCTGCTATCAGTCATCCCAATGGACGCAGAAGAGATGCAGGCCAGCGGACATTGCACCTCTGCCCTATTGTGACAACCTCCCAGGTGGCGGGGAATGCTAGGCGTATCATCACTGCAGAGAAACCGAGAAAATAAAGAGAGCAAAGAGATACCTCACTCACATGCATATGCTACGTTTGTGGGAGGGCGTGACGATCCTGGGACACAGACACACTGGACTGCCTCTCTTCCGAGATACTTGAAAAACTAGTACATACAGTCTATTATATCATATAATTGCCACACCCTACAGAAACGAGTGGGGAAGACTCGATAGTCCTGCAAGACAATTTTCCTAAGAGAGACAACTCTGACCAAAAACAACTGCTGCCTTGCAGATAGGCTGGGGATAGCCAAAGTCTAAGGAGGGCATCCCTACAGAAGCGCCTGTTGAAATCGGATGCACTGGGCCACAGGCTTAACAAAGTAACACAGTGCAACGTATACCGCTGTAACCAGCGTACGAAGAAGAAGAAGAAGAAGAAGAAGAAGAAGAAGAAGAAGAAGAAGAAGAAGAAGAAGAAGAAGAAGAAGAAGAAAAAGAAGAAGAAGAAGAAGAAGAAGAAGAAGAAGAAGAAGAAGAATGATCTCCACAACCGTGGAATACCTAGAACCAGATGGATAGAAAATGTTATTGATATCCTAAAGCACCATGGGATATACAGCAAATAGCGACTCTCGTGGTCAGAGACAGACAACTGTCTCACGGCACAAGTGGATACAATAAGAGAGAGGGAGAGAGAGAGAGAGAGAGAGAGAGAGAGAGAGAGAGAGAGAGAGAGACAGCGAGAGACAGAGAGAGAGAGGGAGAGGGGGTGGTGATATGCAGCGATTTATCTCACTGAAAAATGTAAATCTCGGAACTTCTCGCTGAATCGTAACGCAAGACTCACATCATGTATCTCACCTCTCTGACCAGGCTGATGTAGAACAGCCATTTCCCAAGTGCACGTTGTGTGGGGTTTTCTTATGCTTCGTTTTCGAGGATGGTCTTCAAAAAAACATTGTGAAGTTGTGTTGTAGTTTACAGCGAAGCTGGGATACCTGAGCCGAATCAAATGATTTCAGCTGGGTTCTTCTTTGGTACCCGTCTTGTCTTCCGCACGTGATCCCTGTTCTCTTACGCAGAGTCCACCAGGGCAGACTGTTTTCAGGACCGCCGTTTAAGTCTTGGCCAGGTCTGGTTTGCTGACCTTGATGCCAGCAGTCAGGTATGAGTCGCTGGTTGCTGTCAGATTCCTCAAAGAACCGAGTCTCAGACAACTTGGGGTATGTGTTTGACGAGAAGGATTTACCGGGTCCTAGTGATTGCCTTTATGTATAAGGGGGTCTTGATAGTGTTATTTTGATAAGGGCTCATTCCTAAACACAGGGACCTCCGTAGCGAAGTGTGGACAGGGGCGCGGCGCAGAGCGTTACGGATCCACCAATGTAGTGCCCATGGGCAAATACAACCCATTTTAAAATCAATTTTAAAAGTCAGTTGCACCTGGTCATAAAGCGCAAAAAACAGTACAACGCACACCAGGGTATCCGTAATACTGAGCGTACAGAGAAGTCTAGTACTACACTACAGCCAGGAGGACACCGGTCCATTTCATGTACGTATTCGGATATGAGGATAGCCACTGCAATCCGGCACCAAAGAAAGTCGTCAATAGTGCATAAGTCAAGCACAAGTTTCATTAGAATCAACAACAGCAACAAGAACAGCAACAACAACAGCAACAACAACAACAGCAACAATAACAGCAACAACTGCAGCAAAAACAAACGCAACAACAGCAACAACAACAGCAATAACAAATGCAATAACAACAGCAACAACAACAGCAATAACAGCAACAGCAACAACAATAGCAACAACAACAGCAACAATAAGAGCAACCATAAAAGCAACAACAACAGCAACAATAAGAGCAACAATAACAGCAAAAACAACAACAACAGCAACAGCAACAGCAACAATAAGAGCAACAGCAACAACAACAACAGCAACAATAAAAGCAACAACAACAGCAACAATAAGAGCAACAATAACAGCAAAAACAACAACAACAGCAACAGCAACAATAAGAGCAACAGCAACAACAACAACAGCAACAATAAAAGCAACAATAACAGCAACAACAACAGCAACAATAAGAGCAACAATAACAGCAAAAACAACAACAACAACAACAGCAACAGCAACAACAACATTAACAACAACAACATCATCAACAATAGGAGCAACAACAACAGCAACAATAAGAGCAACAATAACAGCAACAGCAACAACAACAGCAACAACAACAGCAACAATAGCAACAATAAGAGCAACAATAACAGCAACAGCAACAACAACAGCAACAACAACAACAGCAACAACAACAACAACAGCAACAATACACCACCTTAGAAACATAACGAAGTGGAGACATGCCATAAAGTCCACATTGCGTTCCATTTTGCTTTGTTAATGAAATGATTGAAGTGCGCCAGTGGCGTGGCTACATAGTAAGTCCCCAGAGTATTCATTATTCTGAGTGCTTCTTACATAATGACCTCAACAGCCAGAATTTGTATTTCTTCTTCTTCGTCGTCCGTTCTCAAACTGTCGCTACCAAGCCATGAAAATGGATTTGCAAGAAGTAGAATGCAGTAGGCGAACGGTATGCGTTGTGTCGGAGTTTACAGCTTTGATGCGATATTTGCACCTTTCGGTCCGACACATCAGATTTCAGCTGAGTACCGGGTTATCCATCCATATTTGATTCCTTCTTCTTAGCCAGTCTGCCCTGCTACAGTCTGTTATCCAGGATCAGCACGTTTAGGTGGAGAAGGGTCTTGGCAGCTCTGAGTCACAGGTCCAGACGCTAGCAGTCAGCTTTGAGTCGCTGAAACATGCAGCTCATGTATGCACAGGGTAATACATTCTCGCAGTCAAGTGATGGATTATAATTTCTATGTTGCATGCAAGATAGACAGACAGGCAAACAGATAGTCATTCGGGCAGGCAGGCAGACATTTTGATAGAAATAAAGACAGACGGACAGACAAGGGAGATAGATAGATAGATAGATAGATAGATAGATAGATAGATAGATAGATAGATAGATAGATAGATAGATAGATAGATAGATAGATAGATAGATAGATAGATAGATAGATAGATAGATAGATAGATAGATAGATAGAAGTCAAACAGGAGTTCATACAGACACATATTCAGACTAGACAGACAGATAAACGCTAGATAGATAGCTCGACTGTATCGTATTAGTTGTAAACTGCAATACAACATCACAACATTCTTTCTCAGGACGACATCAGATTAAGAAGAAAAAGAAGAATAAGAAGAAGAAAAAGAGGAGAAGAAGAAAAAGAGGAGAAGAAGAAGAAGAAGAAGAAGAAGAAGAAGAAGAAGAAGAAGAGGAAGAAAAAGAGAAGAAGAAGAAGAAGAAAGAAGAATTATTTGTACCTACACCCAGGTGGTTTGTTAAAAGCAGCATATAAATGGCGCCTAACTGGCTGCGGGTCTACTTAGCTCTAGTGTTTGAGTTTATTAAGATGGACTCGCACATCAGTTCAACCACCCTCCAAAGAATTGGTTGTATACAGACTTTACAGAGTTTTCTAAAACAGTACAAAGACGTTAAGTTAAATTAAGTTGAGTTTAGAAGAAGAAGAAGAAGAAGAAGAAGAAGAAGAAGAAGAAGAAGAAGAAGAAGAAGACTTTCAGTACTCTCACATTGATCTATTTATTTCTGTAAAACGTATATAAATGAGTGTGACTACTCCGTTATACGTGCTCGGAATCAGGCGCGCCAATTCAACCTAGCTCAGTTACGCCTCTGCAAGCAGTTTTTTCTTTGTTTATAATCTCTCAATCACACTGCAGCGTTCAGTATGTGACAATTGCACACACAGTTTCTACTGTTGTTAGGTCAAAGCACGCAATGCTTCTAAGAGATGTAAAATACGCTCATGGTGTCGGATTGGCAATTTCCCTGGCGTTCGTTCAATAAATCTTTTCTTTTTTAGAAAGAGTAGATTTGTCAACCTTTGTGGAAATCTGAACGCGTCACGTAGACAGAAAAAACACGCGCAAATTGATGGATTGATGCGAAGATGCGTAGATGGATTGGTTGGATAATTGATAGGAAATTGGTGTGTATTTTAGGGAGATGATGTGTGGATGAGTGGTAGATTGATGAGTGGGTGGATATGTGTGGTTGAATGGATAAATCCGTGGGTGGATGGTTGGGGAGAATGAACGGGACGATGATGTTCGTTCATCACGTGTGATGATGACCACTCTCTCTGTTTAGCCGTGTGGACAAACTTTTTCTTTTGCTCTGTCCGCTGAAATGGGCGGCTTTTGAGGTTCAAGTGAGGAAGCTTTGCCTGATTTTTCAACCTCACTCTCTCGTCTTGAGCTACCTTTTGCCAATGACAAGACATTATCGAGACGACTGGATATAGCACAGGATGCAGATTATCTCAGGGTTTACTCCCGAAACCTTTCCGGTAAACATGTATTCCTCAATGCAGCGGGGGTGTGGCATCCAATAAGTTTGGAATGTAGGATGACCAGGACTAAATCATTTGTCCCCTTCTTGCTCTTTTCGACATGACACCCTGCCATCTCAGAATACTGAGGTGTGCAAGCCTACTCTTCACGTCCCGTGCTACGTGTGTAGGTGATTTCAGCCCCAGTTTAAGTCCGAGGATTGGTAATTTCTAGTACGCTCAGTACTATAGACGAACTGGCCGGCTGTCACCATTGTACTGTGTCCAAAAAGTGTTCTTAACCTTTCTACGACAAATATGAAGAACTATGAAGAGCTTGAGGCAGGAATTGCTACTCTGCTGAAGTCCAAGAACCTCATTGTCCTTGGCGAGTTCAATACAAGAGTTTGTACAGAACATGCTTCATGGGAAGCACTCATATGAAAATATGGCATAGACAACTGCAACACAAACGCTCACCTCCTTTTCAGGACATGTGCTGCCAATTACCTTTTGCTTACCAACTCCTTTTTTTAGATTACTGAAGCTCAATGGGGCAACATGGGTGCATCCCCGCTCAAAACATTGGCACCTGATTGATTTTGTTATTGTGCTTAAAAGAGACTGATGGGATGTCCGGGTTACGAAGGCCATGTGTGGTGCAGACTGCTGGACAGATCACATATTACTAATCTCCAAGCTTAACATTAGGATCCAGGCTCCAAGACCCCTCTCAAGAAATTAAAGATCCCAAGCGACTTAACATCATGAAACTGGACAACAAAGTACCACGGAGGTTCTTGCAGAAAAACTAGTCAGCAAACTTGACCCCATCAATTGGGACATTACGGTTGATGTAGAAGCAAGCTGGGCCATGTTTATATAATAGTAGTTGTCCATCTCAAGTGATGAAGACCACTCTCTTTGTTCAGCCGTGTGGACAGTCGTATCTCTTGCTGTGTCTGCTGAAAAGGGTGACTTGCGCGGTTATTTGGATTAAAGTGAGGAAGAACCTGCGCCTTTTGTCAACCTCACTCACAGAGCCTAAGCAACCTTTTGCCATCAAGACGACTGGAGATAGCATAGGATACAGATTTTGCCTCAGGGTTACCACCGAAGCCTTTCCGAAAACACGTAACCCGCAGGGTAGAAAGGTGGGATGGCATCTAACGCAGTTTGTCGTGCCTTTTCGATAACCACAAGAGGTCGTATGGACAACACTCAGCGTGTGAGTGCGTCTGGCATTTCTCCCCAACTGTATTCAGCTCATCATAGTAGCATCTAAAATTCCCACACGCCAAGTTCGTGAAGGTGAACCTGCAGAACTAACCCGTGAAATACGACACATGTATAAGCGTAGTGCCATTCTTCTTCTTCTTCTTCTTCTTCTGCGTACACAGTCAGACAGTAACCATTATTTTTTCGAAAAAAGCGGCGGTCATCCTGAGACTCTCGCCACTACCATAGAGCTTGTCTTGCAGTTCCACTGGCAATGGCCACATCTGCTCTCTCTGATCCCCGTATGTCGGGCAGTTCTGCAGCAGATGTTCAGTGGTCATTTTACCAGTACCGCACGGGCATTCGTCGGTACACCCTATCTTCAATTTGTTGAATAGGTGGTACCTCAGTCTATTGTGGCCAGTGCGAAGTCTGAAGACAACGACCTGCTCTCTTCGGTTCAACTGGTAATAGGCATCGTTTTTGGTGTAACCAGTATGTTCGGTTTCCCATTTGGTAATGTACCTGGCTTTGATAAGCCGTTTTGACTCTTCGTACGTCATACTGGTATCTGTTTGTGGTAGCCTTGCACCTTCTTTTGCCAGTCTGTCTGCCTCCTCGTTGCCTTGGATGTTGCAGTGTGACGGAACCCACTGTACCACTACCCTTTTTGGTGCGGACAGCTGGCACAGTTTGCAGAGTGCTGCTCTTAAGTCATTAAGCTCAGTGTTTTTCTGGCTTTTTAGCGCTGTGACTACGGCGAGAGCATCTGTCAGCAAGACTATGTGGCTCTCATTTTCACTGTGTGTTGCCATTTCTTCCACTGCCGCCCTCAGTGCCTCTGCCTCCGCTCTGAAATTGCTTGTGTACTTACCAGTAGCGAATGACAGTGTTATTTTTCTGCCATTTGGTAGGTTCAGGAATGCTCCTGCCCCTCCGTTCTGTGTAGTGTTTGTTACAGAACCGTCGGTGTATGCATGGGTCCAGTCCATGCTTGGGTAGCTTTTCGTTATGAAGCTTAGGGTAGTGTCTCTCCTTTCTTTTTCGGTCTGGCAGTTTTTGTTTGCAATACCTGGTATATTTTCTACCACCTCTGGAAATATATCCTGCCTCCAAGTAGGTTTTCGTACAGTAGTGATGGGTTTTGGTGTTGTTAGTGCGTTTATGGGATCTTCGTGCATCTTTGCTTTGGCTATTTCTGCAAAGTTTCTCCGCTTTAGTTTCCCAGTTCCCAAATTGTTTAGCCTCTGGTACATTGGATGGTCCGTCAGTCTTCGGAGTTTCTCTGACTGCAGCTGGGCTCTGCAGTCTCTTCTGTCGGTCATGGATTGCAGTTTTGTAATCTTTTCAAGTTCTACAATTGGCGTTGACTTCATGCCACCTGTTATGATTCTCATGGCTTGGTTTTGAAGTTTGTTAACTTTATCGAAGTTCGCCTTCGCTGCTGTTGTCCATGCCGCGATGCCATACTCGAGAACTGGTCTCACTCTTGCAGTGTACAGTTTCTTTAGTATGCCTTCGTCTGCTCCCCAGCTTGTGCCAGCAAGTTTCCTCATGATCGCCATTCTTTCTCTGGCTTTCATTCGGTTTCTCTCAATCTGACTTTTCCATGTCATGCGCCGATCAAATGTGACTCCCAGATAGGTTGGGTTGTCGTTTGGCTGCAGGATTTTGCCATTTAGGGTTAATTTGGTACTTTGGGGTTTTAATGAGAGCGAGAATATTGTGCACGTGGTTTTCTCCTCGTTTATTTTGACCAGCCATGAGTTCGCCCACTCTTCCAGCGATGTTAGGGCCGTTTGCATCCGATTTCTTGCTATGGTGAGATTCTTTTCAGAGGTCCACATAGCCAGATCGTCTGCAAACATTGAGCTATGGACTCTTCTTGGTATATTCTCTGTAATATCGTTTATATATACCAGGAAGAGTGTGGGTGACAGTACTCCCCCTTGGGGTACTCCCTGCTCGAGTGTCACCTTTTTGCTCATCTGCCCTTGTACTTGGACTCTGGCCGTTCTTTGTTTGAGGTAGTGGTTGATCCACTTGTACATCTTCCCGCAAACATCACTTCTTCTTAGCTTGACTCTAAGTCCATCCTTCCAGACTTTGTCAAATGCCTTTTCCAGATCCACCCAAACAGCTACTGTGTGTTTCTGTGCCTGGTAGGCATCTTCTATCTCCTGGGCTATGAGGATGACCTGGTCCTCAGTGGATCTGTGCTGTCTAAAGCCGGCTTGCTGTGGAATTAGTATTCGTTTTTCTTCCAGAGTAGTGCCATTCAACGGGCGTCCAGACCAGGATAAACGGATGGTAGAAATCACAAAAAAGAACGAAATAACAAGTCCAGACGGAAAACAACACCACCTTTCCGTGAACACAAGTGTACGTCGTCGACTAGTGTGAATTCCAGGGAAATCCGTGGTCTGGCAGCATCCATAATGATCCAAAACAGTAGAGAAATGTAGACTCGCAGCCAGTTATGGCGCCATCTTTGCCATGTTTAGGCAGATGTTGTACTCTAACTCAGCTATCACAATTGACACTGCATCACGCATCACTGCATCACGCATCACTGCATCACTGCATCACGCATCACTGCATCACCGGACTGGTTTAATGGAATCTGTGAAGTTATACAGCGTCTGCTAGAGGAGAAGCAAACACTTCATCGTGCATTTAGCAATGATCCAAAACAGGAGCCAGAAAGTACCAAATGTTCCAACTAATCACATAATGGTGCCAGAGAGTGAAAGCCAAAGCCACCAACATAGTGGCAGACGCAACATAGTTAGTTAACAGCATAGTTGATGGATTGATCAGTGGAGGTTAACAGCATAGTTGATGGATTGATCAGTGGAGAGGTGGATTGCTGCGTTGGGTGAGTGAATGAGTGAGTGAGTTAGTGAGTGAGAGATAGGATGAATAAAGGGTGCATTGCTGTGGATTTCGGTGAATGGGTGAGTGTGTGGATGGGTGGATAAAATAATTAACTGATGAGTTTGGGGTGATGGATACCTGGGTGGGTGAAGATTGGTAGTGGATATATGAGTCAGTGGATAGGTGGTGGATTGATAATAGGAGGGGTGGATTGATGGTGATGTTTAGATATGGGAGGGGATGGATTGTAATTGGGTGATATATTGATAAGTGGATAAGGGATAAATGGATGGCGATAGACGAGTACGTACGTGGGTGAGTTAATGCTTACGTATAGATTGATTACTGGATCGGTGGGTAGATTGAAGTTGTGTGATCTATTAGTGAGTGGGTGAGTGAATGGATGGTAAATGGATAATGATTGATGAGTTTGTCTGGTGGATGAGTGGTTGTAAATAGATGGGCAGTAGTGGATGATAGGTAGGTGAATGAGTAGTAGATGGGTAGTAAATTTTTACTGAAAGGCTTCGGTGGTAACCCTGAGGCAAAATCTGCATCCTATGCTATCTCCAGTCGTCTCGATGAATGTCTTGCCACTGGCAAAAGGTAGCTTAGGCTCTGTGAGTGAGGTTGACAAAAGGCGCAGTTTCTTCCCCACTTTAATCCAAATCACCGCGCAAGTCCCCATTTCAGCGGACACAGCAAGTGATACGACTGTCCACACGGCTGAACAAAGAGAGTGGTCTTCATCACTTGAGATGGACAACTACTATTATATAAACATGGCCCAGCTTGCTTCTACATCAACCGTAATGTCCCAATTGATGGGGTCAAGTTTGCTGGCTAGTTTTTCTGCAAGAACCTCCGTGGTACTTTGTTGTCCAGTTTCATGATGTTAAGTCGCTTGGGATCTTTAATTTCTTGAGGGGGGTCTTGGAGCCTGGATCCTAATGTTAAGCTTGAAGATTAGTAATATGTGATCTGTCCAGCAGTCTGCACCACACATGGCCTTCGTAACCCGGACATCCCATCAGTCTCTTTTAAGCACAATAACAAAATCAATCAGGTGCCAATGTTTTGAGCGGGGATGCACCCATGTTGCCCTATTGAGCTTCAGGAATCTAAAAAAAGGAGTTGGCAAGCAAAAGGTAATTGGCAGCACATGTCCTGAACAAAGAGAGTGGTCTTAATCACTTATGATGGACGCACATCATGGACACAGCAAGAGATACGACTGTCCACACGGCTGAACAAATAGAGTGGTCTTCATCACTTGTGATGGGCGCACATCATGGACACAGCAGGAGATACGACTGTCCTCACGGCTGAACAAAGAGAGTGGTCTTTATCACTTGTGATGGACAACTATATATATATATATATATATAAATACACACACACACATGCGCACGCACACACACACAGACATACCCACACACACGCACCCCCATATAAATATATTTATATATATATATTGATATATAAATATAAATATATTTATATGGGGGTGCGTATGTGTGGGTATGTCTGTGTGTGTGTGTGCGTGCGCATGTGTGTGTGTGTGTGATAGAAGCGTCTGCCGTCAAAATGGATGCCAAAAGTGTACCAGTTGCATAGGGTGAGGACTAATTCCAAACACGCGATAAAGAGGTTCGGTGAGATGGGATCCCCTGGCGAACCCCATTCTGAACTGGTATCGCAATTGTACTTTGGAAGGCACGAAATGGGGTAGTGCAGTTCGTTTAACTGTTTGCAAGAATTCTGATATAACCAGGATCTTCACATTGTTCCAACAGTGAACGCCAGACAAAATGTGATTCTTGGAATCGAAAGCTTTTTTGTAGTCGATGAAGGTAAATATCAAAGGTGTCTGAAACTCTCGGGCTGGTTCAATAAGACCGCAGCAGGTTGAAATGTGGTCCGTTGCGCCTGTTCGACAGATTGTGATTATTTAAGAAGGGTGCGAACTCTCTCAATGATGCATTTCCGTAAACAGCTTGTAAGTGACCGCGAGGAGAGTTATAGCACGATAATTTAATAGCACCCTCATCATCTTCCACTGATGGCTTACAATGCTGGTAGATCTGGCTACAGGGCAAGGGCGCGGTCGCGAGGTAGGTGGATAGATGACAATAGAGTGATTGTGAAACGACAATGGCTCACATTGACCGGCGCAACGCACTTGGCGCAGGATAGACGACTCAAGCTCCCCACGACGCTAAACGGCACAAGCAGAAAGAAAACTAACTAACTAACTAACTAATTTTGGAAGTCCTCTTTTTCATCCTTGGGTAAGAGTGTTGTCTTCGGGTCGCGCCTAACGACAGGTGTTTCTGTCGAATAAAGATAACGTGAAAAACCGTGAACTATGGCTTGGTAAAGATAACGTGAAAAACGGAGGACTGTGGCTTGTAAAGATAACGTGAAAAACGATGGACTGTGGCTTGATAAAGATTACGTGAAAAACGGTGGACTGTGGCTTGGTAAAGATAACGCGAAAAACGGGGGACTGTGGCTTGGTAAATATAATGTGAAAAACGTTGGACTATTGCTTGGTAAAGATAACGTGAAAACTGAGGAACTGTGGCTTGGTAAATATAACGTGAAAACCGGGGAACTGTGCCTTGGTAAAGATAACTTGAAAACCAGAGAACTGTGGCTTGGTAAAGATAACGTGAAAAACGTTGGACTATGGCTTGGTAAAGATAACGTGAAAAACGTTGGACTATGGGTTGGTAGAGATAACGTGAAAAACGTTGGGCTATGGCTTGGTAAAGATAACGTGAAAAACGTTGGGCTTTGGCTTGGTAATAGGGTAGGCCACACGCCTAGAAGTATTCCGCATTGATGCCATCTTCACCTGGTAATTCTCCAGATGGCATTGAATCGACGGCATGGACAATTGTGTATTGCGAGGAAGTCTAGAAGAGGGAGAAAATGGGAAGGAGGGCTTTTGAAAGACGTTCTGACGATCTGAAATGTTCGCTTTAATAAGTTTTCGTGATCGACACGACGTCCATATTTTGCGGGATCTTCGATTTGCCGACGACATAGAGCTCATCATAGATTCAGCAGGAGAGACATACCAAACGATGTTGCTACCAGATTGCGATGCCTGGAAAGCGGGACTAGAGATGAATATCTCAAAGGCCAAAGTGTTGCGCAATCGTTTCTCCATGTATGGTATAGTCTTCCATGGCGGGGCAAGCTTAGAGGATGTCGACGAGTACATCTATCTTGGAAGCAGAACAATCTCGAACCTAAACGGACAAGACGTTGCAAACAGCAGGACCTACGCGCCTCACTCTTTTATTTCATTGCGCTCTCTGTGATGTGATGCCGTGCTGAGACATGGACACTAACAAAATCACTGCAGGACAAATTGAGAGTGAGCCAGGCATCTCTTCAGAGACTCTTGTCGGAATCAATCCCCGAAACCAACGTAAGCGAAAGCTCTACAATTTCGACATGCGACAATTGTCTTTGGTGATCTATGCATACAAGGTAATCTGTGCATACAAGGTGATCTATGTATACAAGGTGATCTATGCATAAAAGGTGATATTGCATACAAGGTGAGCTATGCATACAGGGTGATCTATGCATACAAGGTGGTAATCTGTGTATAAGGTGATCTATGCATACGAGGTGATCTATGCATACAAGTTGGTGATCTATGCGTGAAGGTGATCTATGCATACAAGCTGCTGATCTGTGCATACAATGTGATCTATGCATGCAATGCAAACATTGATGTGCAGGTCATGTGTTGCGACGAAGCGATATTCGATGGAATACGGAGACATTAATCCAGTACCTCCGTGGTAAAAAGAGGTGGTCGTAGTTAAGACCTATTTTGCTTTTGTCCTTGTTGTCCGCAACAAAATTCCAGACGCTTCTGAGGAGTGCTTACCAGCCACTAGACTTAGTTGGCCCAAGAAAGGGTCACCTGGAGACGCAGTTAGGACCCGCAGCATCGCAGAGGAACGTGCCGCTAACATCAATATATATATGTGTGTGTGTGTGTGGTTGTAAAAGTCAATCCTCGAATACCCTGTGGCATACCCTGCCACATTCGGGACACACATGGGAGGTGCCGGCTGTGGAGTCATCGTGCGTTTTTGGGAAACATATTTTCTCCGTGCCTCCGCGATGGCTTTACTCTCTGTGATCTGAGCACTTTTGGTGAAACTAGCGCGCCAGGTTTTGTGCAAGCAAAATCCAGAAAGTGACATCAAAATTGAAGCTTTCCAGAGACACATTTAAAAAGCATATGTCATGTTGTCTACTGCACCCCCCCCTACCCCCACACCTTCCCCTCTCCCCTGGGCGAGCGTCAACATCTTGTGAGCTCACCTTATAACAGCTGTTTTTGGGACACGCTCATCGGGCATGCGAACAACATATTCCTTCCATCTTATCTGAACTTCTTGCAAAAGTGTATGACTACTAAACATGTGAGTCTTGCTAAGAATGTCAGAGTTAGGCTCATTGTCCTGCCACCTGATCTCAACCAGCCTACCAAGACAGCGCTTAAGTGAAAACTGTTTACCTGTCTGTTATGTCTGTTATACACTGTCCATGTTTTACAAGCATGCAGCAGAGATCACTACAGCACGATACACCTCTACCTTGGTGGCGACACTAATGTCTTGTTGGTTCCAAACATTTGCTTGGATTCTCCAAAACGCAGACCTGGCCTTGGCAATCATGTTGTTAACCTCACAGTCAATATTCACCTCTTTGGTGAGAGTACTGTCTAGATAATAGGTGAAGCTAGCGATTCACCTCTTTGGTGAGAGTACTGTCTAGATAATAGGTGAAGCTAGCGATTCACCTCTTTGGTGAGAGTACTGTCTAGATAATAGGTGAAGCTAGCGATTCACCTCTTTGGTGAGAGTACTGTCTAGATAATAGATGAAGCTAGCGATTCACCTCTTTGGTGAGAGTACTGTCTAGATAATAGGTGAAGCTAGCGATTCACTTCTTTGGTGAGAGTACTGTCTAGATAATAGGTGAAGCTAGCGATTTCCTGGTTGGTTGTTCTGAACAGTAAAGTTTTGTTTGATGTACGGCTCTACAGGGTCAGACCGGAAGATTACATCAGTTTTCCTAACATTGACCGTGAGACCAACTGCATGCCGCCAAGAACTGCGTCATGGTGGACTGCATACCATGTTCTGAGCAAGTATTAAGGCGTAATCGTCCGCAACCACGAGATCCAAGATCGTGAATCCCCCACCTTGATGTAGGATTTCAGGGGCCCCGAAATGAAAAACTGGTCTTGGTTACAGTACATGATACGCATGTCAGTAGAAGCGCCATATACAACATCAGTGAGAGTTGCTTCAAAGACAATCTTAAAGAGTGTTCGCGCCAGAACACATTCCTTTTTGACACAGCTGGTGACTGGGAAGGCTACACACAATTCTCCTTCGTGTAGTGCCCGAGTCAACATGCCAGACCACCTACAGCCCGAATAACCAATGAGAAAATTCGCCAACTAGAATGGCTTGGCTTCGTTCGTTCTCAATCTTCCGCTACCAAACCTTAAAAGGGCTTAAGTAGCAGAATGTAGTCCAGAGAACGGGATGCGTTGTTGTGTAGTTTACAGCTTGACTGCTATATTTGCACCTTTCGGTCCAACACTTCCGACTTCAGCAAGCATTTTTTAGTACCGGGTTAGCATTCCCTCTTCGATCCCTTCTCCTTAGCCAGTCTGCTTTGTTGCAGCGTTATCCAGGATCACCGCGTGGTGGTGTAAAAGGGTCTTGGCAGCTCTGGTTCGCTGGCCCTGACGCTAGCAGTCAGCTAGGGATCGCTGACCACTGCAGCTCATGCGCTTGATGGCAACTTCTTGAACATCCATTTTACATCCCGGACTTATCCCTGAGCGATGTCCACCTTTTCAGTGCACTAAAAACCCACCTTGGTGTTAGAGATATTTCACGAATGACGGCTAGGTTGACCGTGCAGTGCAAGTCTGGCTGAGACAAAAGATCAAAGACTTACATGTTGCACGGTTTGGTGCACTGATAAATCGGTGGGATAAGTGCATCAATGTTGGTGGAAATTATGTTGATAAATAAGGGATACATCAGGGCAATAATAAGTGGTTTTCATGTCTGTATATTTTTTTTAAATGTCTTTATATCGCTTAGTTGCTTATATACGAGGCGTGTTCAAATGGAACCGGACCTAACTGTAACAAGTGAAGATACGTACTATGCCCAGGATGACGTCACTTTTGATGTAAACAGCACATACCAACAGTCAAGTTTGCAAAATTGTATTATCCTCCCACTCATAGTTTCTTCAACAGACCGTTTAGAACAAAGCGGGTGTGGTATGAAATCCGTCCAGTGTTGATCAGCGAGCGGTGATTCGGTTTATAACAGCTGAAAGATGTCGACCAGTTGACATCCATCGCAGAATGCAGGCAATGTATGGTGATAAACGTGTGGCGTGTGTAAGCTCCGGCGACGGTCCACCCGAATTGCAGCATCAATTTTGGCGATGGCAACTTTTGACGCAACTTTTAACATCGTTGTCCAGTTCTTCACTGCTGTCTTCGGCACACTTTTGTCACCATACACTGCCAGCATTTTGCGATGAATGTTGACGGTCGACATCCTTCAATTTATATATATACATATATATATATATATATATATATATATTTCTGACAATTTACTGACTTGCAATCGTAATATTGTGTCTATTTGTATTGTTATTTAGACTTCAATCTGTTTATATTGTTGTTGTTGTTGTTGTTGTTGTTGTTGTTGTTGTTGTTTAATGCCCATGATGAGTAAGTTTACTCTTTAGTCCTCCGAAAAGGGCGTTAAGTGACGGATTGTAGTAGCTTTCCTCACATCCCCAGCGTGCTGATTAAGGTGGACTGTAGTCCTGCAGGCCGTTGTGCTATGCTTGACTTCATCTATGTGACACTCATTACTACGGGGATTACGTAAATCCACATCTCGTCAGCCAGACTGGCCTGAAAACAGCCTGTTTTCAGGTAACGCTACGTGGAAGAAAGATAGCCAGTCTTCCTCGCCATTTTGTGCCTGACTCTGACGCGACATTCCTGGTCAGTATGTCGTGCCTGACCGGACTAGTGTCTCAGTTCCCCTCTGTTTATATAAATGCGTCTACCCGACTTCCTGAATCTATCTATATAACCGCTAATTTGCTTGCATGCAAACGTATGTGTCTGAACGAAAATCTGTATACGTTTCTATGTAAATGGACTATTTTTGTCTCTGTCTATTTGTCTATCTGTAATTATATATATTTCTGTTATTCCGTATGCATACAGGGACGAATGTAAGTATGTCTGTCTTCACGTCAAGCTGTGAATTTGTCTGCGTTAACGTCTCACCTCTGCCTTTTCGTCTGTCTGATGTATCTGTAACTGCATTTACAAGTTGCCTACTGTTCAACTGACTCCTCTGGAGACTTCATTATAGTCGAAGATTTATATTGCATGCCTGTCACCTCCAGCATTCCATTCTGTTCTTTCTTATTAAGCTCGAACAGACAAAAACACTTCCTGTTTTTTTATTGTTGCAGATTCTTTTCTTAACGTAGTTGAATATTTAGATCAGTGATCCTAAAACTGTCGTCCCCTGGGCTTTGAGTTTTGCTTTCAGGCCAATTAGTGGCTCCTATATTACAATAACGTGGGTGATTTATTAACTTGTTGTTGCTCATAGTAACGGAAGGGATTGCCATCTCGATTCTAAAGTAGGTTAAATTTTAGCGGACGGGCAAAGAGTGTGTCTTAAAAGTTCGAAATAATCATCTTTACAAATATCAAAACATATATATTTTGTAAATAGCTCAATCATATAATTCTCGCCGTTTGTGTCGGTCACAACACTACGTAGTCCTCAGTGTCCAATCATTTCAATACACACAGTACCAATTTCATAACGAGTATTCCAAATCCAAAAGCATTTTTATGACCCGCTGGTAGAGCTGACGACTGTACTGGAGAATTTAGAAATCGTTAGGCCGCATGGTTTGAATCAGGCTGCATGTATGTTGTTTTGTTTTTTTTCAAAAATTTATGATGAAAACGTTTGCAAATTTTTATTTATTTTATTATGAAAACAATTGTTGAAGTACAATATTTGTTGGTATATTTTAGATGATGAATGGTGCGACACGAAATGAATACGAGTGAAATATTAATTAATAATTGAGTGCTAATATTATACATAAGATCCCGGTATTCAGTATTTTAAACCCTTTACAGATCTCTGCGGAGCACAGGTTTCTAACAGATACCTTCGAAGATATACAGTACCTGGTTTCTTCTATTGGTTTTTTTTTGTTTGTTTTGTTTGTTTGTTTGTTTTTTGTTTGGGGGGGGAGGTGGGGTGGGGGGGGGGGGGGTTTCTTCTTAGTGCCTTTCACTGTCAGGTTATGAAGAGGTTTCTTAACCGGGCCCTAATATGTGCTTCGTTCACGGGGACTTTTACTGTTCATGTTATGTCTGCTATCTATCTATTCCGTTGTCGGTCCTTGCCTTTGTATCCATTGTATATGTATAGCATTGCTTTCTGAGAGAGACTATATTATGTTTGACGTGTCACGTGTCGAAACCATTTGGTTTGTTGTCTCTTGATGAAGTCTATGGGGGAAATTAAATGAGAAAAAAAATGTCAGTTCATTAAAGTTAAATTTCATCAAAATTATAAAATTGGTAAGGTCAGATACCCCACCGAATCGAGAACACAAACAAAACCTACGTTGCGACCAGTAGGCCTACATCAGGGACAACAAATAACAACAATACTGAATTAGCAAATCAACATATAAGGTAAAAATTGTTTACCTATCTGATATATTGTCTGTCTACGAGACTGATTGGGTCGGAAGCTCGACTGAAAATGAAGGAGGCGGTGAAATAGGGTGGCCTGGAGAGCGTATGAAGGAAGGGAAAATGGATACGCCAGGGGTGGTCAAATATGGAAAGAGCAAAATAATGATCCACGTGGGGGAACAAAAAAAAAGTGATATAAGCTGGGAGGGGGTGAGATTAATATAGGAGTGGTAAGGGGGGGG
This sequence comes from Ariolimax columbianus, assembly GCA_036924085.1. Classification (NCBI taxonomy): domain Eukaryota; kingdom Metazoa; phylum Mollusca; class Gastropoda; order Stylommatophora; family Arionidae; genus Ariolimax; species Ariolimax columbianus. The sequence continues at coordinate 15,142,959 of JAVGWX010000021.1, forward strand.
GGGGAGGACTGATAGAAGAGATCGGGGGGGAGGCAAATAGATGAGGGCTAGTATGAGATTTTAAGAAAAGGTATGGAAGATATTAATGTCATGCGGTTGAAGGTAACCCATGGTGGAGGTAAGTCTATTCTCAAGGGCGAATCGATGACCATCGTCAGAGAAGCAAGGAACTAGACCAGTGACACCCCCGTGCTCAGGACCATTGAAGTGGCTGGCAATTAGGGAACCCGGGTATCATTGAGGTGTTTGGCGGATACGCTCACGCAGTTCCATACCAGTTTCCGCAATGTATGTCATACCACCCTGGCGGCAGATGAAAGAATAAACAATTAAGTTGATTAAGTCTAGCACTGGTTCTGTACCTACTCCTCTCTTAATATCTTTCTGATGTTATCAGTTACTGTTACTTCTCTAGTGCTACGATGTTTCTTTTATTTTTGTTTGCTAATGTCCAATTCTGGCACTGATATCACAGTGTGGGTAGGAATATCGTGTGTTGTATAGCGTTCTTTTTGTATCCAATGTCACGTGCTTACATGGTAATTACTGGTTCATTCTCCCAATGTTATATTACATCTGTTTTGGATGTACACAAAGAGGAAGAAAAAGATATGTAATGACAAGATAGTAAAACTGGTAAAATAGAGAACATCAGGAGGGCAGAAATGGCTGTGTTAGTTGTAGTAGTGCCTGCATCCTGAATTACCTCCAGTCGTCTCCACCAATAGTCTTGCCACTGATCCAAGCTTACTTGGGACGAGAGAGTGAGATTGATGATCAGCGCATTCACTCACTCACTATAATCTAAATACGGCGCACATTACATTATTAAGACAAAGCAGTCCGATGGTGTGACTATTATCGCTTGCGTTGAGCAATAAATAGGGACACTCATTAAGTAACAGGAATTTTGTTCATTGCTTTTTTACCAGAGTACGAACCAGACAGTTTTTGTTTTTTATTTTTCGAAGCAGTCAGCGTCCCCGCCAATACACTTTGTCCACCTGTCCACAAGCTTGTAGATGCCCTCTAAAAAAGTATAGTCTTTTTGTGTGACCTTTAACCAATTTTGCACCGCTTCCATTACTTTGTTGTCATCTGCATTGGAACATATCTGCTACACATCTTCCTATAACCGAAGCCATCATGGACAATTATGTGCTCAGCTCAGTGATTTGCGTTGAAATCTACCGCTTTTTCATTAACAGGGACACGTCTGTTGCCACAGACTATCTGGTCGATCTACTGTGTCACTGTGCTAGTTGCCACGCTGGATGTTCTTCCACTCCGCTGTTCATCAATGATGTTTTGAAATCTTTCTACCAATTCATACATTATACACTGAGTCAAACAACTATCTCAACACTGAACCTTAATTCTTCTGTAGATTTAAAAAAGTATCACACCGTCTGACCAACAAAAAAAACGAATAATACCTCTTTGTTTTTTTTGCATACTGCAGGTCGACAGGGCTGCCATGTTGTACACTCTATTGCGTATACACACACTACTCGTGACTAGCCCTAAATTTGGCATTGCTAAAGATCCAATTAGTGTCCTGTAATAAGATTTTCCGTTGTAGATATTCTACTACGGGGATCACGTCAATTCCCATCTCGTCAGCCAGACTACCTTAAAAACAACATGTTTCCAGGAAACGCTAGATGGAAGAGAGATAGTGGTCATAGTCAGTATATTGTGTCTGACCTTGACACGACGTCCTAGTCAGTATGTTATGCTTGGCAGGACGTGCATCTTAGTTCCCTTATAGTTGATGATATATATGGAATACCTTATGGATGTTTCTCACGTCACGTGTAAAAGTCTAGGAGAACCCCTGAAAATGTATTGAACAGCCTAGGGACTCAAAGCAACAATCATTAAGACCTGCTGACTTAGATAATTCAAATGTCAATCTATTTGCTTATATATTTTTTTTAAATTCCCACAGAAGTTCCTCTCATGTCATCACATTCAGAAATATTGGTTTGTTTTATTTTTTTTAGAATCCTAGAAATGTCAATTGTAATTGCTGTCGTTGCTGAATTCGAATACATTTTTTTTTACTTTTTATTGTATTCCTAAAGCAGGTTGTAACATGAACAAAATTTGATGCAAATCAATGCATTGCATCATGTAGTCGAGATTTATGTAGCAATTTGTTTTACATGAAGAGGTTGCTAGCCTTACGAAAAATAAAATACTATATTCTCCAAGTTATGATGATGAGTGTGGAACAGAAATGAAAGTAGGACCTCTGCCACAATATTTAAACGAACTAGCTGTCTTGTATGTCTACTATACACAGTCCATGCTTCGCAGACATGAAGAATAGTGATTAGTACGAGAGGCGTTAAAGTCAAATCTGGACTTTTTGTTTTGTAAGGAAAACAAATGTCAGGTAGTGAAAATGCCATTAATTCTTTTATATAATCAACTGCTACGTTTATTCACATTCGTTTGTAGTTTCCAAGATGCCAGACGTTTATGTAAAGATTCCAGGCACATGAGGACCAGGGAAAGCATGTGTGGCCATCACCAGAGAAAACGCTAGACAATCTCTAGGGCAGTGTGGACACACTTAGAATGAGCTCTGCTATCTTTGAACAAATTCAAGTCGACGGCTTACAGCTTACGAGGAAGAAGAAGAAGAAGAAGAAGAAGAAGAAGAAGAAGAAGAAGAAGAAGAAGAAGAAGAAGAAGAAACGCAGATCTTGCATCTGCAATCCTTCAATTGATCTGATAGACGATATTAGCTTCTCAGGGTGAGGATACTACCTAGGTAGGTCAGTAGGTGAATCTATCTATCGACTGCCTGTGGAAATGTTTGGTTTTCCATGAAACCTTGTCTTTCTTAACTGTGAGGTAGTCATTTTCAGCTCGATAAACTAGGACGTGCAGAGACTGGGGATGAAACCTGTTCCATTTTCCATGAGTTACAAGCATGCCTATCGCTAAGCCACCCAATAAACGTGTTAAAACATTGCTTATTAGGACTGTGCACGAGACTGACAAACTCATCATGCAACAGCATAAAGTGCTACAGAATCAATCACTGCAAGAATAAATTTATCCTAGAGCAAGTCAGTAAACATGTCACGAATGGCAATTTTTTTTTGTCAAAAACTAAATGAGAAATGAATTTGGAAAACATTTATTATTGGACAATTGACAGAGTCCAACATGAAAAATTAATTGAGTGTCTACAAAAAATATGTCTTGATGGTAAAGACATTAGACAAATTAGTAGCCTGTCCTGGGAGCAGGTGGCGACAGTATGATCCAGCAAGAATTGCTTTTAAGCTTCCTTGAGAACATTTTTACCGACCTAGAAATGCATCACTTTTTACAACAAGCACTGCACACCGCAAACAGGGAGCATTTGTTTATGCTTCATGGATATTATTTGCAGAAGGTGCTCCCCACTCCCCTCCTCCCCTAAACCACCCCCCCCCTCCCCCTTCCCCTCAACCCTCTTCTTCCACTCTAAGAAAACGCACAATAGTGTGACGTTCTTTGACTGTACATTCTGTGATCACGGACGCCATTTTGAATTAAACTACGCAGGTGCATGTGACACTTACCATCTGCTAGTAATCACAAAGCTGAATGTTGATGCCACCTAATGACACACTTAGAAACTATCAACTACATTTTTCAGTTATCCAGTTATTCAGTTGTAATAAGCTAGCCAATCATATTAGTAGAGAAAATTGCAAAAATGGGGGTCATCAATATATAAAGACGTAAATAGTACGTCCCGAATGGCCCACCAGGATCTTTGAGTATGACAAGGACAATAATCCAGATGGAACCCAGTGGTCTCGAGGTAAAGTATTCCCCTCGGGTTCAAATCCCGGTGTCTCACCCGGGATTTTTTCACGTGGATCATCCGGTAAATATTTCCTCTGATCTCTGAGTAGTGAGATCAGACATCCGTGTGCAGTGGCGCGCACGTTAAAAATATCTTAGCAATTGGAAATCGAAAAGAGTAGGCCTAACGGCTACTGCTCGGTCAAAATTAAAGTTAAAAATCTACTCAAATTATTCTAGGGATTCTCGCCCCACAGAGAATATGTCGCAAATAAGGAGACTGTGTGGCCATGACAACAGGTCTTGGTTATTTGGTTAGCGGAGGGGCTTAGATGGCGCCTGACAGGCTGTGGGTCTACCTTGCTTCAATTTACGCTCCCACCTCCACCAGTCTCAAAAATAGGCAATCGAATCTTCCAGGGGCTAACAGGCAAGTCACCGATGGATTTTCACCTGCCAAAAACAAAATTCTGAAACAAAGGAGGTCACACCTCCCCACGACGTCTAACGATAAAAGTTTACTAAAGATATATAGATAAAAGGACAAGAATAGCAGAACTGTCCCACAGAGAACATGTCGCAAGAGGCGACTAACTGTGTGACATGGCACAATACCAGCCATGGTTACGTGGTTTGTTTAGTTTAGAGCAGCAAGGCTGGCGCCTAACAGACAATAGCCAACAGAAATAAGAATGGTGCTAAGAGACAGACATGTCTCACTACAGTTCTTAAATCAAAGTATACCGAAAGTTCTTCATCCTGTAGAACTCTACACTTCATACTTTCGTATGTTCTCTTAATTATTTCATTGAACTTCATGAGACCTAAATGGCATCTGAGCAATTTCCAGAGTGATTCAGCAATTTTCAGAGTGATTCAGCAATTTCCAGAGTGATTCAGCAATTTCCAGAGTGATTCAGCTATTTGCAGAGTTTCATCTCCTGTATCAGCACGTTCGAGTCGATGACAATGCAGTAAAGAAGTGAACTTGTCACGTTTTCTCATAACGCTTATTCCTACAACACATCATCCCCCATAGCAGTATCTCGTATGGGACTTCTGCATCTATTTAACGTAGTTGTTGCCTGGATATTTTCCCAACATTCTGGTCTCCCTGTCTCCAATAATAAATTTCCCGATTAACGCAAGAATGCGTGGAAAGTGCAGAAAGGCTTTTTTAAAAAAACATAAACTTCGCAATAATGGAACAAAATTAACACCGTGAGTGAAAAGTCAACTACAATTTTCTTCAAACCTGTGGCAGAAAAAGAGATAGAAAGCCAAGATTATGAGAAGGAGAGATATAATAGCAGAAGACAAAGTAATGGGAAGAGCAAGACAGAGAGGGTGTGTGGATGTATGTGTGTGGTGTGAGTGATGTGTGTGTGTATGTGTGCGTGTGTCTGTTTGTATGTTTGTGTCTGTGCGTGCGTGTGTGTGTCTGTGTGTATGTGTGTGTGTGTGCGTGTGTGTGTATGTGTGTGTGTGTGTGTATCTGTGTGTGCATGTGTGTATGTATGTGTGTATGTATGTGTATGTATGTGTGTCTGTGTGTGTGCGTGTATGTGTGTGTATGTGTGTGTGTGTGCGTGCGTGTGTGTGTCTGTGTGTATGTGTGTGTGTGTGTGTATCTGTGTGTGCATGTGTGTATGTATGTGAGTATGTATGTGTATGTATGTGTGTCTGTGTGTCTGTGTGTGTGCGTGTATGTGTGTGTGTCTGTGCGTGTGTCTGTGTGTGTCTGTGTGTGTCTGTGTGTATGTGTGTGTGTATCTGTGTGTGCATATGTGTATGTATGTGTGTAGGTATGTGTATGTATGTATGTGTATGTATGTGTGTCTGTGTGTGTGCGTGTATGTGTGTATGTGTGTGTGTGTGTGTGTGTGTGCGTGCGTGTGTGTGTCTGTGTGTATGTGTGTGTGTGTGTGTATCTGTGTGTGCATGTGTGTATGTATGTGAGTATGTATGTGTATGTATGTGTGTCTGTGTGTCTGTGTGTGTGCGTGTATGTGTGTGTGTCTGTGCGTGTGTCTGTGTGTGTCTGTGTGTGTCTGTGTGTATGTGTGTGTGTATCTGTGTGTGCATATGTGTATGTATGTGTGTAGGTATGTGTATGTATGTATGTGTATGTATGTGTGTCTGTGTGTGTGCGTGTATGTGTGTATGTGTGTGTGTGTGTGTGTGTGTGTGTGTGTGTAAAGAAGGGAGACAACTGATACTCGCTTAATCGTCTTTTTACTTTTTTTTCTTTAACCAACATCTTTAGATATTTATCATCATTCGTGTCCCTCTTTTCATTTTCTTCTTCTTCGTCTTCTTCTGCTTCTCCTCATCTTGTTTCACTTCTGTCTTAAAGTAAAGGCCCACAACTTTAGGTTACCCACTATAGGAAGCCTGCGCCAATGCAATTTGTGAGCTCTTCTGTTTGTTTCCTTAGTAATTTGTTTTACACGATAAGACTGTTAGCCCTACACACAATTCTCATTCAGTTCAGTTCATGTGCCATCTCCTCATCGGACGTCGGCTGCAATGGATCTTCAGTGTACTCTATCTCTTGCCGTAATGGTGCAACCTGAGAGGCTTTTTCCAATCCATCTCCTAATGTCATCCACCCACTTAAAACGTTGTCTGGCACTTGAACAACTGCCTTCCACCCTACCCTCCAGTATGGCCTTCAACAAAGATGTATGTCTTGTTATATGACCAAAAAAATGTAACTGTCTAACTCTGATTTCGGTAATTAATTCTCTTTTCACCCCCAACTTTTCAATACCTCCAAATTTGTTTTCTTCTCGTTCCAAGAAATGCGACCCAATCTTCTATATACCCACATTTCGAAGGCCGCTATACTCTATTTCAACTTGTTATTCGCTGTCCATGTTTCTCCGCCATAAAGTAGTGACGAGAATACACAACCCCTGACAATTCTCTTTTTCAATTCTGATTTCTCTGTTTGAATGTCAGTATGTGTCGCATGTTGTCAAATACCATCTTCACCATACCTATTCTCTTTCTGATTTCTTGTTCACAGCTGTCTTCTTCCGTTATTAAATGACCTAGATATGTGAAACTATGTAACTGTTCCAGTAGTTGATCTTTTCTTTTCATCCTTTAATTTTATTTTTATCTCTCATTAGTCGAATTTTAAAACAGGTAATAATACGCAATTTTTCTATTATCTCCTATACATTTAAGGACATTGGGTACGAGAAAAGGGAAATTACATCGCTTGAAGAGTTGAAAGATGCAGAACTCGTGTCGTACTAGGAGAAGGTTAGTTGTGAAGTACGCCCTGGGTGGCTGTCTAACTGTGGGGAGTGGGGAGTGGTTGTATCCACATCCTCACTTATCCGTCTGGTTCCCTTTGCAATACAGGGCTGCTACAGATGACTTCCATCGTTTCCTACTCTGTTCCGCCCTCGAGACCTTGATTGAATTGCTTTTCTCTTCGACCTTTTCAATACATTTGTTTATTTTGGAGTGGAGAGTACCCACGAATTTTAGCGCTATCTTCCTAACACACACTCTCTCTCTCTCTCTCTCTCTCTCACGGGCTTTCTCACCCTCTCTCTCCCTTTCTCTCTCTCACTCTCGCTTTCTCTCTCTCTCTCTGTTTCTGTCTCTGTCCCACTTTCTCTCTCTTGCTTTCTCTCTCTTGTTTTCTCTCTCTCTCTCTCTCTCTCTCGTTTTCTCTCTCTTTCGCTTTCTCTCTCTCCCTGTCTGTCTCTGTCTCTCTCCCTTTTTCTGTCTCTCGCTTTCTCTCTCTTTCTCTCTCTCTCTCTCTTTGTCTGTCTCTCTCTCTCGTTTTCTCTCTTTCGCTTTCTCTCTCTCCCTCTCTGTCTGTCTCTGTCTCTCTCTTTCTATCTCTCTCTCTCTCAGTCTGTCTCTGTCTCTCTCTTTCTCTCTCTCTCTCTCTCTCTAGATCGCTCGTTTTGTGTTCAAACATACTCTGTAACGTTTGAATTCCTTCATGAATACGAAGGGAAGTAACCCAATAAACATTTTTTTCTTAGCGCGTTCAGATGTATCAACGAATTTGACATACATTTGACATAAAAATATATCTATTTATCCCACCATCCGTCCGTCAGTCCATCTATAGACAGAAAAGACAAGATACGACTGTACTGAATGGATGGATTCGTGGATTAATGGACAGACGGACGGGTGCGCGGACGAAGGAACGGATGGATGGATCGAATAATATGTATTTCCACGTTTATGTTTTTATTCGAAGACCAGTATATACCAGACATAGCTTTCTCACGGCAGTAGTTTCCAATAAGGGTTGGACATACTCCCAAACACTAAATTAGCTACAGTAGTTTATTTTGTTGGACTGGCTATACCTTTGTTAATAATACGTTAAGTGGACACTAGTTATAAGCTAGCAAACACATGCATATACCATTGCATGGCATTGGGCGGAAGGGTGAGAGCCATGATACTGCTAAATTCGTAACAGCAATAACGTGTTAACCTATGACTAAAGAACAACATCACACACATTAACTGGGTCAAGGTCAGACTAAACATACCGATGAAGACCCCACCTATTGTCCACGTCAAGATCCTGAAAAAAGGTTTTGTCACAACAGTCCAGACAACGCGGTGGGGGGTCGACGCTGTGATCCCCATGGTCGTGAGCTTACAGACGAGTCTTGCGTGGCACTACATTCAGTCGGACTGGTGCCAAGTTTCTCAACTACGCTTCGGGATGTGAGAAGAGCCACTGTAAGCCGCCATTAAAGAAAAGTCTTCAAGTGTTCAATTAACTCAGTACGAGTGGTTTCCTACAACAATCCAGTCGATTCAACAATGACAACAACAACAATAACAACAACAATAACAACAACAGTAACTGACTTGAAACACTTGGAATCCTGGTATTGAAACAGTCAGGTTTTGCCTACTTCCAGGTAGCCAAAGCTGCCCACAGTACGGCCTCACATACAATTTTACTTTATGCGGATTACTGACCTCGGGTAGTGCCATGATAGCGTTAGGAAAGAGAGTTGGTAAGTGGAAGCCTGGGTAGGAATTTCATTTTCTTTCAAAGTGTGTGCAAGGACAAAGACTAACATCCCTCTCTTCTCCCTATTCATCCACCAGCGGCTCTTCTACGTGCAAGAGCATATCACTTCTTTCGTCAATCTACGATATGACTAGACGCAGCTTTCACCTCCTTTAAGACGAAAATTCGAAACCTCACCGTTTGGCTCTCTCGTGTCTTGATATCCACGCGTCTTACCACACTGCAAAACGGAACCTCTAACACTAACAATATTAATTACAACAACAACAACATACTAACTGTTCAAAAAGGTTTGCATCACAGCATGTTTATTTATTTACTGATACAACATCTGCAAAATAATATTGTTTATTTATACACATCATTTTTATGAGCACTTGCGCATACCACCTACAAATTCAGCATAGTGAACATACAATAGGTTTCATCCCAATGCTGGATACAATGATATATATATATATATATATATATATATATATATTGATTTGGCAATGTACGGATACATGGACACAAGCAGCAAAGATGAAAATTGGAGCGTTCGAAATAAAATGTTACAGAAGAATCCTAAAGATCCCTTTGATAAAGAAAGTGACAAATAAAACCATCCTAGAAGACCTGAATGTTGAAGGAAACTGGCTCATAAACAATGTTATGTTTCGGAAATTGAATATTTTCGGCCATGTCAAATGTCATGGCGGACTGAAAAGAACGGCCTTGTCGGACAAGGTACCTGGTAGGCGACGCAGGGGTCGCCTAGGGCGAAGGTGGATACAAGATTTCAAGGATACTCTAAATACGAACATGGTCCAGGTGGCAAGATTGACTGCAGACCGAGATGCATATCATCTGGTGATGAGAGGGACGTTCTACAAAGGACAAGCTAATTGATAATGATGATGGTGAGATATACCTACGATGATAATGATGATGGTGAGATATACCTACGATGATAATGATGATGGTGAGATATACCTACGATGATAATGATGATGGTGAGATATACCTACGATGATAATGATGATGGTGAGATATACCTACGATGATAATGATGATGGTGAGATATACCTACGATGATAATGATGATGGTGAGATATACCTACGATGATAATGATGATGGTGAGATATACCTACGATGATAATGATGATGGTGAGATATACCTACGATGATAATGATGATGGTGAGATATACCTACGATGATAATGATGATGGTGAGATATACCTACGATGATAATGATGATGGTGAGAAATACCTACGATGATAATGATGATGGTGAGATATACCTACGATGATCAGTCATAGGGGAAAGATCGGTAGCAACGTTGCCAATAATTCACACTCTAGAGATAAAGAGTATGAAATGAAAGTAAACACACCCCGCTGGTTTCAAACATTCGCTAGTCTCAATTGATATCGAAGTCCTATTGGAGATAACGAAAAACAAAACTGGAAGATCACGTGCACGCGAAATGCGCTTACAAATAAATTGGCAGTGGAAAAAAAAGATTAAAGCAGAATGTTAGCTGCTTTTCATGCAAAATTCTTAAAGTAATTAATTTTTTACCAAACACGCTACCTAACCTGCTCCAGCCGAGTAAGCCGCAGGAAGAAGATATTGATAAATAGGAAAGACTTACGCTACATGGCAGCAGGCATTACAGATAAAGAGTATGGTAATAGACGAGCAAGATAAGCTAATGAATATTATTATCAATGGATAAGTTATCGAACAACTACGGAAGTTGACATATGTAGAGGAAACCATCACATAAAATGCCGGCAATTAGTGGACAAGTTTCTGCCAAATATGGATGTATCGGACCGAAAGGTACAGATACTAGTATGACGTACGAAGAGTCAAAACGGCTTATCAAAGCCAGATACATGACCAAATGGGAAACCGAACATACTGGTTACACCAAAAACGATGCCTATTACCAGTTGAACCGAAGAGAGCAGGTCGTTGTCTTCAGACTTCGCACTGGCCACAATAGACTGAGGTACCACCTATTCAACAAATTGAAGATAGGGTGTACCGACGAATGCCCGTGCGGTACTGGTAAAATGACCGCTGAACATCTGCTGCAGAACTGCCCGACATACGAGGATCAGAGAGAGCAGATGTGGCCATCACCAGTGGAACTGCAAGACAAGCTCTATGGCAGTGTCGACAGCCTCAGGATGACCGCCGCTTTTTTCGAAAAAATAATGGTTACTGTCTGAATGCGTACGAAGAAGAAGAAGAAGAAGAAGGACCGAAAGGTGCAAATATCACAGTCTAGCTGTAAACTAGCGACACAGCGCATTCCGTTCTCTGGACTACATTCTGCTACTTGCAAAGCCCTGTTCATGGCTTGGCAGCGGGAAATAAAGAACGGTCGCAGTAGAAGTATACGGAATGAAACAGTCAGACGAGGATTGTAATGGCAGAAAAGATTTTTCAGAGAAAAAAAAGACATTGTTAACCTAATAGAATATCAAGATAGAGCCGGGGAAAAGAATAATCACTACTCATCTATGGGCAAGTGCACTCTATGGGGCTGAAACATGGACATCAGCGAAGAAGGATGAAAATAGTTTGGAAACGTTTGAAATGTGGTGCTACGAAAGAATGAGTTCGAAAGAAAGAAGATCCAATGATAATGTCCTCACTGAGGTCGGCTCATAAAGAAATATTTTGAACATGATACACAAGTGAAGATTGAGTTGGTTGGGACACAATATAAAAGATGGAAATTTCTACAGAAGATTGAATTGGTTGGGACACAATATAAGACATGGAAGTTTCTACAGAAGATTGAATTGGTTGGGACACAATATAAGACATGGAAGTTTCTACAGAAGATTGAGTTGGTTGGGACACAATATAAGACATGGAAGTTTCTACAGAAGATTGAGTTGGTTGGGACACAATATAAGACATGGAAGTTTCTACAGAAGATTGAGTTGGTTGGGACACAATATAAGACATGGAAGTCTTCTACAGAATATACTTGAGGGTAAAACCCAAGGTAAAATAGGAACGCGACAACCAAGACCCACCTTTACATCACATGCACATTTCAGTACGATCCTATGCTGAAATGAAGAAAGATGCAGACGATATGGTCATATGGACAACACATGCTCAGTCGCATGGACGATGGTCGCATTCCCCAAAATATCCTCTCAGGACAGTTGGCAGATGGCAAGAAAACAGTAGGCCGTTCATAGTTAAGATTCAAAGATGTGTGTAAGCGTGACATGAAGGCCTTGGGCATGAGCCTGACATCCCGGGAAGACGAATTTGCAGACCGATCCAAGTGGAGATGTACCCTGAAGGACCACCTACCGTTTGATGAACAGAAGCTCTTGCAAACACGTAGAAGGGAAACGATAACGCCGTCATGAGTTTTTAAAAAAAAAAAGAAAAGAAAAGTAGAATTTTTTTACCACTCCAATGTCTTACAATGTAATAGTCAGTCATGACTGAAAAGGGAGTACTACTACTACTACTACTACTACTACTACTACTATCAATAGTAGAGGCCTCATGATTAATGAGGGATATAATTGAGAATAAGAACGTCGTTTTAAGATTATTTAATGAGAATCAACGACAAAGAGGAAGAACATATCCAGACGATTCCAGATCATTTTCTTATCCATAACTGACAAACGGGGACGTAACTGTGATGCTTCTGAAAGGACTGTCAGTTGCTGGCCCTTGAATTTCTCCCAAAAATCTTTGACTGTTCCTTTCCATACCCAATCCTCTGGTAAGGTAGGGACGCAGATACCTCAGACCGTAACCGCCATCGAAGTAGGGCTGAGGAACGTAAATGTGGTTCGCTAATGATGGTTGTTGCTCTGTTGTTGATGGTGATGATGATAATAAGGATGATTACAACTGCTAATACTACTACTAATACTGCAAACACTTATATTACTAGTAATACTATTACTTTAAATACTACTAACGATGATAGTACAGGTCCTCAAATCGTACTACTACCACTACTTCTACTACTACTACTACTATTACTAGTACTACTATTACTACTACCACTATCACTACCACTACTTATACGAACGACCAATAATACTGCTACCACTTCTACTACTACCGCTAGTGCTACTACAATCACCACCACTACTACTACTACTACTACTACTACTGCTACTACCAATAATACTACCACTACCACTACTACTACCACCACAACTACTACTACCGCTGCTACTACTACTACCACCACAACTACTAGCACTACCACCACTACTATTACTACTACGACTACTACTGCTACTACTACTACTATTGCTACTACCACTACCACTACTACTACTACCGCTACTACTATCACTACTACTACAACTACCACTACCATTACTATTAACACTTCCACTACTACTATTATTACTACCACAACTACTACCACTACCGCCACTACTACTACTACCACCACTACTACTGCTACCACTACTACTAACCCTACAACTACTACTACCACCTCCACCACAACTACTACTACTACTATCACTACTACAACTACTTATATTACTACTATCAAAACTAATAATAATAATACTGCAACTACTAATAGTACTATTATTACTACTACAACTATTACTACAAAATAGTGTTCAGTGGGCTTGAGGTAAGGTGTCCGCCTCGAATGCCGGAGGTCGCGGTTTCGAATCGCGATGGAGACAGCAACTTTTTTCACGTGGATCTTCTGGTAAAAGTTCCCCTGGTTTCTAGGTAGTGAGATCGGACTGCCGTGTTCAAAGACGACCAGGTTTAAGGTACTTTGGCTTAACGGCCGCTGTCCAGACACAGGTTCAAAAATGCTAGTTAAAAATCTACCAAAATTATTGGCCTAGTAAGCGCAGGATGTTGTACAATACCCTTTACGTATACAACATTAACAGGCCTGTTTGAATACCAGGATTCCAAGTATTGCTGCTTTTACAACTCCTGGCAGTACGTATTTTTTTTATTTTTTTTTTTGCGTTCGCTTTCTTTATATATTCACCAAGGCGGGCGTGCGTTGCACTGCGGTTTTTATTTTGCGCCTCTCGGTCCAGTGCATCCGACTTCGGCATGCATTTTATGTAAGGTTCTGCTTCCTCCTGCATTTTCTAAGGGTCTATTTCCTCCGGGTAACGGCCAGTGCTGGGATAGGGATCGAACCCAGCACCTTCGGATTGTGAGCCGTGTCACTAAACCACCAGCTTACGCCGTTCCCCCCCCCCCTGGTAGTACCGTAACGTCTCCCCTGGTAGTACTGTAACGTCCCCTCTGGTAGTACTGTAACGTCATCCCTGGTGGTACTGTAACGTTCCCCCTGGTAGTACTGTAACGTACCCCCCCCCCTCCTGGTAGTACTGTAACGTCCCCCCTGGTAGTACTGATGATCGTCATAACTTTATTCCACGTGCCAAAATACTTATCTTACATTATTTGGATAGTGACCATGTTTGGCATTTATAGCACAGAGTGGGCGTAAATATAATATTTATAAGCCTGTTGCGTATATATACACACATACATGTATTGAAATAATTAATAATTTTCTATTTATTTTTAGCTTATGGCACTGATTGGTTCCACGATATTGACTAAATACAAGACAGGAGAGAGATATTCGAAGGCTTTTGAGATGTGACGCTATCGATGGATGACAAAAATGAGCTGGAAAGAGAGGAAGTCAAATAAAAAAGTTCTAGAGGCAGTGGACGAAAAAACATATCTTTTGAAAATGATAAAAAGACGAGGGATTGACTTGGCGTGATCACAATTTTAGACACGTTGGTCAACTTGAAGATGTCTTTGCAATTAAAAGAAGGGTTAAAAAGAACACCTCCATACTTACTTACATTCAGTGTTCAAGCATCCAGTTATACAGTATGCATCCAGTATTCAGCGACATGGATTGCCTTGTCATTTGCCTCCAGCATGTGGTGTGTGTAATTTAGTCGACAGTGGGTTGGGTTACTAGATTAGGATTACAGCGTACCAGGCCTTCGAGTTCACTGACGGACAGCAAAATATCCGGCCCGTTATTCGTGCCTGGTACGACCACTCCTCCTGTCGACCCAGCTGTAAATTGGTTGTCGTTGTTGTTTCGAATGCCCACAATGAGTATGATACTCCTTTGTGCACCCTGAAAAGAACGTTGTGGCAGGTTGCAGTAGCTTTCCTCGCATCCCTAGCGTGCTGATGAAGGTGGCCGATGTCCTCTAGGTGGTTGTGCTATGCTTTGCTTTATCTGCGCATCGCTCACTACTACGGGGATATCGTCGATTCCTCACCCCGTTAGCCAGGCTTACCTGAGAAAGCCCTTTTCCAAGTTGGGCTAATAGGAAGCCGAGGCGAGGGTCTTGGTCAGTATATTTTGCCTAGCCCTGACTAACATGTCTGATCAATATGTTATGCCTGTCCCTGACTAACATGTCTGATCAATATGTTGTGCCTGACCCTGACTAACATGTCTGATCAATATGTTGTGCCTGACCCTGACTAACATGTCTCATCAATATGTTGTGCCTGACCCTGACTAACATGTCTCATCAATATGCTGTGCCTGACCCTGACTAACATGTCTGATCAGTATGTTGTGCCTGACCCTATTGCTGGTTTCCTGGAGGTTGGCGCAGGTCATCAGGGGTCTTGGTCCTGTATTGCGCCACAATCACATGTGTATCCCCATTGTTTCGGATTCCTCTTGCACGGTGATACACTAGTTCGGAGTATGTTTAATGGTTTCCATGTTGTATCTGGTAGATTATCTCCCGGTGGGCAGGTTCCTCCCGAAGTTCCATCTCTGGGATCTGCGTCAATTCGAGCCATCTCTTGATATGGCGACTTTCAGGGTTATCTGTGTCGGCTTTGTCGATGTTTCATGTTTACGGGGATTCAGCAAAATAATTCTTCGCCGAACGTAGAAGGTCAGTATAGTTTAGAGTAGACGGAGATGGACTGAAATACGTTAGGTGACAGAAATTGAAGACTACTAAACTATCATTTCAGTGAGCGGCGATGCGTTCCCTTCCTATTTGCCTGACCTTCCCTAATGGTCCATAGGGCGGCCGTCTACAGCTATATAAAGTGAGACCTTTACATTTTCTCCTTATAGCTGCAATGACACGCTTAAACTGTACTTCTACATTTCCCCTTTTCTGTATGTCACATACCTGAGATCCATTTCCAGGTACAGATAATGGCAGCTGAATGTCAAACCGCTCTGGGCATCGGCTCAGGAAGGTGTTCCACTCAGCGCGCGCCTGTGTTGTCACTACCGGTGTAGTCTCGAAGCGCCATCTGCTGTACTCTTTGGAATTGATGCGAGGACGAACTAGCAAATCTGGATTTGATTTGGCAGGGATGGCTGGCGATCGAAATGTGATTTCATTCCCTGTGACGTAACGTCATTCAAGTTACAGACCAATTAGCATTTGGATGGGAAATTGAGTTCGACTACATTTTTGCTAGAACCAAAGTACATGTTTCTTACTATTCTTCTTCTTCTTCTTCTTCTTCTTCTTCTTCTTCTTTTTCTTCTTCTTCTTCTTCTTCTTCTTCTTCCTCTTCTTCTTCTTGTACTTCTTCTTCTTCTTGTACTTCTTCTTCTTCTATTTCTCCTTCTACTTGTTCTACTGCTGCTGCTTTAGCTTCTTTGTTTTCCTCTTCTTCTTCTTCTACTTTTTTTCTGCATGTTCTTCTTCTTTTTCTTATTCTTCCTCTTCTTTTTCTTCTTTTTCTTCTTCTTTTGCTGCTGCTTCAGCTTCATTGTCTTTTTCTTCTTCTTTGTTCTCCTGCTTCTACTGCTCTTTTTATTTTTCCTGTTTCTTCTTCTTCTTCTTCTTCCTCTTCTTTTGATTCTTCTTCTTTTTCTTCTGCCGATGTTGCTCCTTTTCCTTTTTCTTTTTTTCCTTCTTCTTCTGTTGCTGCTCCTTGATTTTCTTTTTCTTCATGTACTTGTTCATCTTCTTCTTCTTCTGCTCCTTCTTCTTTTTCTTCTACTTCTTCTTCTTCGTTTTCTTCTTCTACTGCTGCTCCTTTTCCTTCGTCTTCTTTTCTCTTAATTTTGTCTGCTTCTTCTTCTTCGTTTTCTTCTTTTTCTTCTTACTCTGCTTCTTATTTTCTGCTCTTTCTTCCTTCTTCATTTTCTTCTTCTTCTTCTTCGTCTTCTTATTATTCTTCTTCTTCTTATATTCTTTTGTTCTCAAACAACTACACCTATTTACATAACAAACTCGGCAGCCATACCTCTTCCGTCTCCATGCTTGTTGTTCTTGGTGTACCATATATACGAGGGCATGTCAGTAAACAGATCACAAATGTCATTTTTTTTTAAACTAAATTAGAAACGAACTTTAAAACCATTTATTATTATACTTACATTGCCTTTTATTTCCAAACATAATTTCAGCATTAATATACTTATTCCATGGTTTTTTTAGTGTGCTAAAACATGCAGCATAGACGTTGATCTACCGTCTGAGCCACATTTGGACTTCAAGTTTAACCATTCCAACATTCACGATACGACTTCCTTCAACGTAGGTTTGGAGTGCACCAGACAGGTGGAAATCGCTCGTGGATATGTCGGGGCTCTAAGATGAATGTTCAACATGCTGTTTGCCCACCTAGTTGATCAGTTTTATCCTGGGTTAACTGGACTGTATGGTCTCTGTGTGGTGTGTGTAATTTAGTCGACAGTGGGTTGGGTTACTAGATAGGGTTACAGCGTACCAGGCCTTCGAGTTCACGGACGGACAGCAAAATATCCGGCCCGTTATTCGTGCCTGGTACGACCACTCCTCCTGTCGACCCAGCTGTAAATTGGTTGTTGTTGTTGTTTCGAATGCCCACAATGAGTAGGATACTCCTTTGTGCACCCTGAAAAGGACGTTGTGGCAGGTTGCAGTAGCTTTCCTCACATCCCTAGCGTGCTGGTGAAGGTGGCCGATGTCCTCTAGGCGGTTGGGCTATGCTTGGCTTTATCTGCCCATCGCTCACTACTACGGGGATATCGTCGATCCCTCACCCCGTTAGCCAGGCTTACCTGAAAAAGCCCTTTTCCAAGTTGGGCTAATAGGAAGCCGAGGCGAGGGTCTTGGTCAGTATATTTTGCCTGGCCCTGACTAACATGTCTGATCAATATGTTGTGCCTGAGAGACGTTACTCTTCCTCCCCCACTGTAAATTGGTACCTGACGTATGAGTTAGGGAAGGTTAAAAACAGCTACCATAGGATCTGGTCACCCAACCTCGTCTGCTTAGTGCTGCTTAGTACATGAAGAAAACGATGAAAAGAATAAGAATAGCAATGAAGGATGAAGAAGAAGATCATAAATCGAACGGAAAAGATGGGAAGGAATAAGAAAACTATGAAGATGATAGTGATGAATGAAAGGACAATGATGATGACGATTAGAATGATGATAGTGAAGTCACATACTTATTTCAGGACTAACTTGACTTTGGCCGTTTAACTCTGCCCAGAGAAGGAAATCAGGTTTTGCATTTGTTCCCAAGTCCGTTGCTATTGTCCTCATGAAACTTTGGCTATATCTGTTGATAAAGATAAAAAAAACAATGATATCGGTACAAAGTTTCATTAAATTATGACATGGCATGTTCATTCATTCATAGGCGTCTCAGTGATTGCAGACTATGCACATGGCACCCTGCGCCATCCTGGGCGATGAATATGGAGACCCTGGGCTGTCCAAACTGCAGGGTCCCCCTCTCGGCCTAGCTTGTGTAATCCAAAGGAATGCAAAACATGAAAATGTGACACCAGCTCAGCTGCAGGAGCAGCCGGAATGAGTTCGTAAATTTGAAACCAACCGTCTTAACTGCTACCACTCCGGATTTTCTGTCTGGGTTTACTTCCGTAGCCCTACCATCTCCCGAGCTCTCCACAAGGCAGTGGAGTCATGACCCGCAGATGCTAATTACTCGAGACATCCGATAATACTCTCATCGTCCCATGACTAGCCAGCACTATGAACCTTGTAATGTTAATGTCCCCTGAAATCTCCCCCGCTCAATCATCCTGGCGTAAATGGGGTGTGGTGGAGGGGCAGTCTGGGCTGCTGGGTTGTCATTGGTCATCCATTTTCCGATCAGGTGGCTAGTACTGATAAGAGGCGTTGGTTTCACTACCTCTGTCCGGCTACAGGCTCTCTCCCTGTGATTACATCCCCTGTTGTCTATTTGTAAATTGCCCGCCCCTTGAGAAAACAACAATTATGTTGTACATGTCCTATTTGTAGCTGGTTCGACATGGAAAGAATCAACAACAAGCCCGATCTGACCACAGATTGGTTTTTCCTGGTATGTTAGGATTAAGAGCAAAGCTCACACCCCTTAGACCATACGTCTCCTCACATTTGAATCAATAAGTAAATATTTAAAAACAACTAAGTTTCCAGGAATAAGATTACATTTCTTTCTTTGTGGATTTGTAATCAGGTGAATAGACATACAGGTGATTTGCCTTTTTTGTCTTAGCATGATGGAGGCCTCTTTGCGGCCTGCATGCAGTCGCCGTTTCTGGTTCAGGACTGTTTATTTGGTGTCATGGGAGATAACCTTCAAATATGTAGGTGATTTAGTTTAAAATAAATTGAATGAATTTCAATAGAAGGAAATATAAACAAATAAAGATTGTTTTTGTCAAAGCTTTTGAATGACTTGTCCAAGGTTCGTCAAAATGTGATTAATTCGCAGGTCATACTAGTGGAGGCTGAGTACTACATTTATTCTCTCTGGGTTATGGGGAAGTTGGTTAAAATAGGAGAAAAAGAAGTCAACGAAACAGACAATGGTCCGGTCAAGTTAAATAAAAACTTACAATCATAATTTAACGTAAAAGCATGAAAAGATAACTCACTGTCTCATTCTTTCCACGTCTGTTCTTCTAAATCGTGGAGGTATCTTTGACCTATAGCAATCAAAATAATCGCAAAGTTGCTTCTGTTTGAAGGCAGGGTAGTGGTAGTTGTAGCTGTTAAACCAGAGGGCATCGACTCGTTCAGGTTGGAAAGCCTTTACTCCTACCGTAGTCATGGCAGCGGTTGTTGTATATTGAACGGAAGATGTGTAAGCGTTATCGTTCTTGTCTCTTCTGGAGTTGTGAATATCGTTAATTCAAGGATGATCAAAAGTTCGTTAATGGTATTTTGTAAAAATGGACTTAATCCTTATTTTGATGTCCGATGTAACGTTCAATATATTTAATCGCTCAATCGATTATGATATAACCAAAAGGAGATTTTATGTCTGTAGCTGAAAGAGGCATTTAAAAAGTCAAAGTAGTCATTGAATTAACGAGAAGAAAATCAAGCGGTTTAAAATCAACAACTTAAGCAAAGAGACAATTATGCTTGGAGACGAGGCACTGGAAAAGATTGATAACTTCATATAATTGGGCAGCGCAATTGATACTTCAGGGGGCTCAGAAGCAGATGTAAGGCTAGAATTGGACAGTATTCCTGTTTTTGTAAGGCTAGAATTGGACAGTATTCCTGTTTTTGTAAGCCTAGAATTGGACAGTATTCCTGTTTTTGTAAGGCTAGAATTGGACAGTATTCCTATTTTTGAATAATATATGGAAATCCAGGGAAATAAAGACTAAAACCAAGTTAAGGCTTTTTCAATCCATTATCAAGTTAGTCTTTCTGTACGATGCAAAAACTTGGGAAAAAACGATGTCAATACATAAACAATTCTAGTCGTTCACAATAAATGTCTACGGAGGTTAATCGTTATAGGCTGACAAGACATGGTGAGGAATGAAGGCCTGTGGGAAAGGAGTCAACAACAACCAGTGGAGAAACCGATCAAACGTAGGAAATGAGGTTGGATTAGACACACACTGCAGAAAGCACCATCAAATGTAGCCGTACAGGCTTTGACATGGAATTCACAGCTGAAGTGGAAGAGAGGCAGGCCAAGAAACACATGGAGAAGAGATTGTGACAATGATCTTCGGTCCCAGGACACTAAGTGGGAAGATGGAGAAAGGACAACTCAAATTTAAACTCCCTGAAGGAGGGTTGTCAATAAGCCCCATTAAGAGTGACGGACAAATTAATGAGTCGCATAATACTGCCGGCGAGGACAAAGTGTTAGAAAATGTGATGTTATGTATCTAAAGTTTATCTGAAGTGTGACTTGCTCTCTACCTTGCCGCTTTACTATGCACATATGTAAGTCGGGTGCTCAATTGGAGCTTGGATATGTGGAGAACCAGATCGTTGGGAGGGGTGGAAGGTGTGGTTGCCTATGAGGCGATAGACAACCGATAGCATGCAGTATAGTGATGTCACCATATATAAATATATGGTTGAGATCTCTCAGCTAGAGTGAGAGCGCTGGTCCTTGCTGAGCAGAGAGAGACATACAGTAATGCAGCCTCCAGTACAAGAGCAAACTGTTGTGTTGTGCCTTAGAACAGGGCACAACCCACTCCTCAGCCACATGTACATAAAAATGAAGATTGGCAACTCAGCCATGTGTACATGCGGACAGGCACCCCAGACAGCAGAGCACATACTACAAAACTGCCCCGAATATGATATACAGGGGAAGTCTCACTGGCCCATAGAAACAACACTGGAAGAGAAACTTTATGGACATGTATGTGAACTACAAAAGACAGTGAAGTTTATACAAGAGACAATATTAAAGATATAGACAATATTTTAAAGCGAACGAAAGAAGAAGAAGTCGCTGAACAGAGAGGAACATGCAGTACAGCAGCCTCCAGTACAAGAATGGAGATTGAAGCAGTGACTACAGCACTGAGATGGCTACCTGAAAAGTCTTTAACATAGTCAGTCATCGTGTCGGAGTGCCAATCGTTGCTTGAAAGGTACAGAAGGGCTTAACTTAATTTTGTATCAAGATTCTGAACAGTGCGTGAGCTGTAGCGGTCAGCGACCCACAAGCGAAGTGCCTCAGGACCAGCGAACCAAAGTTGCCAAAACCCTTCTCTCTCTACATGTGGTGGCCCTGAACAACAGGGTGTAACAGTGAAGACTGGGTAAGGAGAAGGGATGGAAGAGGGAAGGCTTACCCGGAACACAAAAATATCATGCTGAAATCAAATGTGTCGGAACGAAATGTTGAAATATCGCAGTCAAGCTGTAAACTACGATACAACACATTTAGTTCTTCGGACTACATCTCCCGGGCGACATGTTTTAATCCACATGTGTGCATTTTCCAGTCACACGAAAACCGACACTTAATTCAAACAAGTCGAACGACGCCAATATTATGATGTCAGACCAAGCGTACTTGGCCGTGTAAAAACGACATAGGGTAACCGAAATGCTATTCTGGCTGGCTAAGGCATGAGTAGAAGGCAGCTGTATCGACATCAAACCTGTATGGGCTGGTTTGGATCTACTGCCCTGGTAATTCTGGAGTTCAGGGCAATGAACGAGCTGACACTGTGAGTCTGGAGTTTTGGATGCCCAGCAGACAGCCAGTCTTGGAAGGAATGTTCATATGAACTGCTTCCAGTGCAGCCTGGTCAACTGTGGTGCGAAATTGTGCGTGTTTTTTTGTTGTTGGTTTGTTTCTTCTTAGTCATGGAAAACTGAGACGCAATGCCGGTCAGGCACAACATACTGACTAGGACGCGGTGTCAGGATCAGACACAATGTAATGGCCAAGACCACTATCTCTGGCTCGTATAGCCTTCCTTGGAAACAGGCTGTCTTTAAGGCAGTCTGACTGGCGACATGTAGATGGACGTGATACCCCGGGATAGTGAGCGTCGCGCAGATGAAACCAAACATTGCACAATCGCCAGAAGGACCACGCTTCAGCCTTCATCAGTACACTCAGGATGTGAGAAAACTAATTAAAACCGCCGCCTAACGCCATTCACATGTAATACAAAACAGCAAACTTGCTCATTGTGTGCATTAAATAATAACAATATCCTCTTCCTCGTGCGCTATTAGTCATCGTGACAGACGCACAAGCCGTACTTCAGAAAGTACAGAAGGGATGGCTTAGGTAAGAGTCTATAGCTGCTGTTGAGGCCTCAAACTTCCATGCATTGACCTGGATCTACTGTCCTGCTCATGGCGCAGCTCATGGAAATAAAAGCTAACATCTTGTCTTCACAAACTCATATCATGGGCACATTAGTGATGTATAGAAGTGACATTTTGAAATCAATCAATGACCGCCTACTGGATGAGGACACCGAAATAGATGCAGCAGCAATTCACAGACTGCAAAGTTTCGACAATAAACGAGGTTCGAGCGGAGTGGGGCGCTGGAGAGTGTACAACCAGGGAGAGCTACAGGGACCATCAGCATCCATACCTTACGCCATTTGATGAGAGAGGATGAGCATACATGGGTATACCCAGAGTGCAGGGACGTCAATTCCTAGAAACAGAAACAGAACAGAGTGCTATTAGTCGTCTGTTCTGTTCAGTTCAGTCAGTAATCTTAACTTATCTTAAATTAACTTAACGTCTTTATACTGGAAGACTCAAGTCTGTATACAACCAGTTACATTTGCACTACTCTGCTCTAAAAGAGTCGAGTGAAGCAGGTATGTGCGCTAGCGCCGACCCTCCTTTGGGGTCTTCTTCTCCTTGTTCCTGTGCTACGCTTATGACACAACTGTGGTCGGTGTTTATATGTACACCAGGGCAGATGGACGACTGGTTAACCTGCACAGACTGCGTGCGAGGACCAAGATGAGGACGGTGCTCATTAGGGAGGTGATATTTGCGGATGATGCAGTTCTAGTGACCAATAGTGAGGAGGCCCTGCAGAGACAGTGAGAAAGATTCGCTGAGGGGTGCAAGCAGTTTGGAGTCACCATAAGCCTGGAAAAGACAAATGTCTGCGCACAGGGCATTACCATTACGCCCTCCATGAAGATTGAAGGTGTCCCTCTGGCTACGGTCATCCAGACGGTCTTCAACAGTTTCACTTATCTAGAGTCTGCCATCAGCAAAACGCTTTTGTACGAGAAGGAGATATACAGTAGAATTGGCAGGGCAAGTACCGACATGCCCGCCTTACGAAGAGGGTCGGAGAGAACACTGTGCTGCCTCACTACACCAAGGTCCGGGTCTTTCAAACCTAAGTTCTTGGCACTCGCGTGTATGGAAGCGAGACCTGCAGCACTTATACTAAACAGGAACGGCGGCTGAACACCTTTCACATATGGTGGCTACGGCTAATATTGTGGATTGGGTGACAAGAGAGAGTGTCACATAATTCGGTCTTACAGAGAGCAAACACTCACAGAATATACTCGATGTTGAGACAGCGACGTCTAATGTGGTTGGGACATGTTTATCGCATGGAAGATGAGAGGCTACCAAAGGATATCCTTTATGGACAGCTAGTTAAAAAAATAGGCCGTCCCACACTGCGATTCAAGGACTTCATGCGACATCCCTTCCGAGGGCTGGGAAGAAATTGTTCAGGGTCGAGCTATCTGGAAACAGTCAGTTGGAGGGGGCATAGACTGCCTAGCTCGTAGAAGTCTTCTAGCGGCAGATACAAAGAAAGACTAAAGATATCAAGGAACTGCCAGGCAAGCCAGCCTCCTCAGTATGTGGCAGGGACTGTCACTCACGAATCGCCCTTTACAGCCATAGCAGACAGAGTCGAAATACAGGAAACAGAGCTGGACAACTCACAGAGCGCCACACGCATGGTCTACAGAGACTAAGACGCCAATGATGATGACCGTGCTCTAAATGCTATGCGCATCCAATCTATTCTTAAATGCAATAACTGTCCCTGCCTCCACCACCTTTTGGAGCAATGCATTCCAAGCATTTACCACTCTCTGATTTAAAAAAATATTTCCTAATATCCAATCTGGACCCTTCTTAATTTGTAGCTGTACCCTCTTATTCTTGCTGGCGGTTGTATTTTGAAAAAAACTTGTTATAGTCAAGCTTAGCCTTTCCTGTTATTATCTTACAAATCTGTATTACGTCTAACCAGTTAGTTGCATATCACAAGCAAAGAAGGCGTCATCGTCACATTTGATTATTCAGATGTGAACGAACGATCTGAGCCTGATAAACTCTACCGTACGTAGGGCACAAGTGGACAACGTTAGTAATTGGGCCGCTTGCATCATGTCCTTTCGTGCAGCTTGTTTTTCTGCACCGCAATGCAGACACCATATGGCTAAGCGGTTCGGAACAAGCAGCTCCCATGCAGTGGCATCAATGGAGAAACTATTCAAATAAACTTTTAGAGTGTCTTTGTGTCGTTTCTTTTGTTACACCGGCGAGCGATATCCTGTCCTGAGCTCACCATACAACGGTTCACAGAGAGGCGTTTATCTAACATGCGAACAACATGCCAGTTCATCTGATCTGGGCTTTCTGCAGCAGCGTATGGTTAAAAGACAGTCTCGCCCTGATGAGGACTACAGATTTGGGCACTCTATCCTTCCACCCGATCCCGAGCAGTCTGCGGAGACAGTTTACAGGGAAATCATTAAGCTATAAAATGTCCATGTTTGGCTTGCGTACAAAAGGTTGGTTAGCACCACAGCAAAATACACATTGAACTTTGTGGCGACACTGATTCCTTGTTCCAAACTTTTGCTCAGCAAATAATCCAACCACTGTGTTTAGCAGAATATTTTACCTCACCCTCATTATATGTGGCTCACATCTGTCATGAAGATGAAGATATCAATTGCTATTCTTGAACATTTTATTTCACACGTTGTAAATCCCCCCCCCCCCCCCCCCCCCGTGTTTCTTAAAATAACGACCAAATTGGACATTGGTATTGGTAGCAAAGAGCTGATATGAGTATTATTATTGTTGTATACTAACGATGAAAGATGGAGTACCATAACCCCCATGAGACCTCGGGGACGGCCCCCAACTCGCTGGCGAGATTCACCAGAAAAATACAACATTCACGACCCCACAACAGACAGACTACTATCACACTGGACGAATCGCGCCCGAGACAGAAATGACTAGATCCTGAATTGGGACCCGCTCAAGGGTGACCACCTCTTGACGAAGAACGGGCTGAACTAAGAAATAAGAACACTAACGATGAGATAAAAATATAAGTCATATTATATCAATGCACGTCGTTCGTTTTGGGACATAGGCCATTGACAACAGTCCTCCAACAAGTTCGATCTCAAGTTGCCCTTGCTACCGCTCTCTAGTTGAGGTCCAGGCACCGAAGTTCCGTCCCCTGGTCTCTTTACCAGGTGTTTCTTTGTCTATTTCTCTTCTTCTTCCCCTGTGTATTCCATGTCAGGACACGTGTGGTCATGTTTGATGGTGAATGCAGATTCCGCAGCGTGTGTTCTACCCAACCCCATTTCATACGTTTGATCTATTGCTTCACTGGTTGCTCTTGGCTCCTTTCCTATATGTCTTTGTTCTACGCCATGTCTTGCCTACACCCATTTCCTCCGTAGACATTTATTGACAAAGGTCTTTACACTTACTCAACCTTCACCCCACCCCTCCCTCCCCACCCCACCAAATGCCAATCACACTTCGACATAAACAGTGCAATTCTCTAACCAACCCCTCAGTTCCCCACAAGCTAACAACAAACACACCCCTCATCATACTTTGGCTATACAGAAATTAATAAAACGAAGATGTGGCAGTGCTGAAGGTAAAAGGTTTAAAATTTGTAATTATTTATTCAATGGTTCAGTGTTCCGCACCAGGAAAAAAAACTGTTGTTTTCGTTCGATTTGTGTCCTTGACAAAGGTCTTATGTCCGTAACGTAGGTCTGTTGTTTTGTGTTGTTTTTTTTTGGTGTAATTTGTGTGTGTGTGTGTGTGTACATGATTATAGCAGTGGATTTCAATACGCAGACAGGTGAGTTTAGAGGCCACGTATTGAACAGTGATGAGTGGCTGCACAGACGCATTATAGCTTTTGGAGTATGTGCAAACAGCGTTACATAAACTGTCAGCATCAATAAACTCCCTTATATGTTGAACGAGAATGTGCATTTATGTGTCACCCGGGAGTGCAGTGATGTCAATTCTGCTCGTAATATGACATTGTAAAGTCAAGATTTGTTTCGTGTGTTGAATTGTTACTGAAGTTTAATAAATCAACATCTAAGAACACATTGGAAACTAAAATTGCTAACCCAGAACAATATTCCCTGAAACGAAACACAATAAAGAAAATGTCCAGGAAAATGGAAACTGACCAGAACGACAAAGAAGGCGTCCCAAAACCAGAAAAAATGTTCACCCTCAAGAAGTGGAACCTTGTAGCCATGTGGAGCTGGGATGTGGAGTGTGATACTTGCGCAATTTGCCGTGTTCAAGTCATGGGTAAGCGAAAAGGAACTTATATTTTACCGGATTACTAAATAAAATATCTTCCAAGTTCAAAGTCAAAGATTAGAAACTTCAAACGGATTGCACTCCCACTATATTATAAATTATAATAATAATTGTAAAATGACCGTGTAATTACTGAAGATATTTCACGTGTTTACAGAGCTGGAGTTCAGTTCAGTTCAATTGCCATGTCGACATCGAAGGTTGACTGCAATAGATCTCGAGTGTACTCTAATCTCTTGCGTTAATAAAGTTAATACTTAATTGAAATAATTGTAATGACTGAGTAATTCAGCAATGTTAGTGGTAGGTTCAATTTGAATCTGACAGATTTTTCCCCAGTCCATCTCTTGATGTTATCCACCCACGTATAAGGCTGTCTGCCTCTTGGACGACTGCTTTCCACCCTACCCTCTAGTATAGTTTTCAACAAGACTGTATGTCTTGTTATATGGCAAAAATAACTTAACTGCCTAACCCTGATTTCTGTCATTAGAACCTAATTCTCTTTTTTTTCACCCCCCAACCCTTTCAATACCTCCAAATTTGGTTTCTTCTCTTTCCAAGAAATGCGACCCAGTCTTCTATATACCCACATTTCGAAGGCTTCAATACTCTTTTCCAACTTGTTATTCAGTGTCCATGTTTCTGCACCATATATATTTCAGCTGGAATAAATATTTGTCATTAGGATTATGACGAGAAAGCTGATAAAATACACAATTAGATTAAAGAGACTAGTTTAACTTTAAATCAAACATAAAATATCAGTAATATTCTGGCTAAACTATATGATAAGTCGAAATGTCATTTATAGTAATGTTCCTATAAGTTTTCTTAGGATTAGTCAGAACTTAGATGTAATGGTTGCCCATCGCAAGCGAACATGGCGACACCATCATACTTTTTCTGTGAAATGTGTTCTATTATGGAAGTAAAGACTAGTCCTGGAACGACATACCCTGCCACATTCGGGGCACACATGGTTAACCGGTTATGAAGCCGTCATGCGTTTCTTTTTTTTTAGGCATAACTCTTTCGCTGAGCTTCCGTGAAGGCTTTAATCTTTGCGATTTGGTGTTGTTAGCATGCCAGGTTGTACGGTCTTGTGCAAGTGACTCCCAGAAAGTCACATCAATATTTAAGCTTTTCAGAGCCATTTTCTGTTTGTCTCTGTAGCATTTCTTCTGTCTCCTTGGTGAACGTCTGCCTGTTTTGAGCTCACTGTAGATAGCTGCTGGGGGATGCACTTATCTGACATGCAAACATGTCCCGTCCATCTCAACTGAGTTATTTGCAAAAGTGTATGTATGCTCAACATGTTAGTCTTGTTAAGAATTTCAGAGCTAGGCACTTTGTCCTGCTACCTGATCCTGAGGTCAGAGCTAGGCACTTTGTCCTGCTACTTGATCCTGAGGTCAAAGTTAGGCACTTTGTCTTGCTACCTGATCCTGAGGTCAGAGCAAGGCAGTTTGTCCTGCTACCTGATCCTGAGGTCAAAGTTAGGCACTTTGTCCTGCTACCTAATCCTGAGGTTAAAGTTAGGCACTTTGTTCTGCTACCTAATCCTGAGGTCAGAGCTAGGCACTTTGTCCTGCTACCTAATCCTGAGGTCAGAGCTAGGCACTTTGTCCTGCTACCTGATCCTGAGGTCAGAGCTAGGCACTTTGTCCTGCTACCTGATCCTGAGGTCAGAGTTAGGCACTTTGTCTTGCTACCTACCTGATCCTGAGGTCAGAGCTAGGCACTTTGTCCTGCTACCTAATCCTGAGGTCAGAGCTAGGCACTTTGTCCTGCTACCTGATCCTGAGGTCAGAGCTAGGCACTTTGTCCTGCTACCTGATCCTGAGGTCAGAGTTAGGCACTTTGTCTTGCTACCTACCTGATCCTGAGGTCAGAGCTAGGCACTTTGTCCTGCTACCTGATCCTGAGGTCAGAGCTAGGCACTTTGTCCTGCTACCTAATCCTGAGGTCAGAGCTAGGCACTTTGTCCTGCTACCTGATCCTGAGGTCAGAGCTAGGCACTTTGTCCTGCTACCTGATCCTGAGGTCAGAGTTAGGCACTTTGTCCTGCTACCTGATCCTGAGGTCAGAGCTAGGCACTTTGTCCTGCTACCTGATCCTGAGGTCAGAGCTAGGCACTTTGTCCTGCTACCTAATCCTGAGGTCAGAGCTAGGCACTTTGTCCTGCTACCTGATCCTGAGGTCAGAGTTAGGCACTTTGTCTTGCTACCTATCTGATCCTGAGGTCAGAGCTAGGCACTTTGTCCTGCCACCTAATCCTGAGGTCAGAGCTAGGCACTTTGTCCTGCTACCTAATCCTGAGGTCAGAGCTAGGCACTTTGTCCTGCTACCTGATCCTGAGGTCAGAGTTAGGCACTTTGTCTTGCTACCTACCTGATCCTGAGGTCAGAGCTAGGCACTTTGTCCTGCTACCTGATCCTGAGGTCAGAGCTAGGCACTTTGTCCTGCTACCTGATCCTGAGGTCAGAGCTAGGCACTTTGTCCTGCTAACTGATCCTGAGGTCAGAGCTAGGCACTTTGTCCTGCTACCTGATCCTGAGGTCAGAGCTAGGCACTTTGTCCTGCTACCTGATCCCGAGCAGCCTAGAGTTTAAGTGAAAATGATTCAGCTCTCTGGTATTTTTGCTATATACTGTCCATGCATGGATAACACTACAGCATGATAACACTTTTATCTTGGTAGCAACACTGATGCCTTGTCTGTTTCAGACATTTGCTTGGAAACTTATATGTAGAAATGAATTGAACAGTTGACTGTATTCACCGTCTCATTTAACTTAACTTAACATCTTTATACTGGTTTAGAAGACTCTGCATAGCCTGTATACAACCAGTTTCTTTTACATTCACTTGATTAAACATATATATACAATCTATTCTTGAATGCATTAATTGAGCCTGCCTAACTATTTTATGTGACAATGCATTCCAAGCATTCATCACTCTCTGACTAAAATAACATTTCTGTAATTAATTTGTGGCTGTGCCCTCTTGTTCTTGAAGGCAGCTGTATTTTGAAAAAAAACTTGTTACAATTTACTATCTTATTAACCTGTATAAAATCACCTCAAATTCTTCTGTTTTCTAGACACCGTAGGCCAGTTTTTCTGAGTCTGTCCAAATAACTATAATTCTGGAATCCCACTATCAGTTTTGTATACAGCTCTTCAAACTAGGTCTAAGTAATGCTTTATACAGTTTGACTATCATTTCCATGCTCCTATGTTTGATATTCCTTTTTATCATACTTAACATTTCTTTTGCCTTTTTCACTGCTACCTGGGCCTGTTCACTCACTTTGCGTGTATGATTTATTATAACCCTTAGGTCCCTTTCATTTTATATCATTCTAATTTCATTCATTTCCATTCTGTAATTATGTTCCATATTGGATTTACCCATGTGGTTAACTGTATATTTGTCTACATTAAACTCCATTTGCCAACTTTCAGACCACTCCTGAATTTTATCTAAATCCGACCTCAGTATATCCACTTCTGCTATAGATGAGACACTACTACATAGTTTTGTTACATCTACCAATTTTGCAATCATGGATCCAATATCTTTGTCCAAATCGTTTATATATCAGGAACAAAATTGAAGGTTTACCATTGTCAGTTATGATAGACGGTATAAAGAGAAATAATAATGATAAAATAGTACTTTATCAGGAACGAAGAGAGACCAATAATATTTAACTGTTTACCATCTTTCTTTGACCAGATGCTTGTCTTCGGTGTCAGTCAGAAAACAAGCAAGATGACTGCGTGGGTAAGTTCTGGATGGTTTCTTGAAAGATTTGAACAAGGGTAGTCAGTAAGTATGTCAGAAACTGATATGGTAAATCTGCAAAATGAGGTTGGCAGTTTCTTAAGGTGTTTTAAGTGGCAGCAACATCCAGTTTGTGATTACTGTAGGTAGCAGACGCTAGGTGTCACATGCATGTACGCAGCTCAGATACAAAATGGGAAGAAAAACGAATACTAATTCCACAGCAAGCCGGCTTTAGACAGCACAGATCCACTGAGGACCAGGTCATCCTCATAGCCCAGGAGATAGAAGATGCCTACCAGGCACAGAAACACACAGTAGCTGTTTGGGTGGATCTGGAAAAGGCATTTGACAAAGTCTGGAAGGATGGACTTAGAGTCAAGCTAAGAAGAAGTGATGTTTGTGGGAAGATGTACAAGTGGATCAACCACTACCTCAAACAAAGAACGGCCAGAGTCCAAGTACAAGGGCAGATGAGCAAAAAGGTGACACTCGAGCAGGGAGTACCCCAAGGGGGAGTACTGTCACCCACACTCTTCCTGGTATATATAAACGATATTACAGAGAATATACCAAGAAGAGTCCATAGCTCAATGTTTGCAGACGATCTGGCTATGTGGACCTCTGAAAAGAATCTCACCATAGCAAGAAATCGGATGCAAACGGCCCTAACATCGCTGGAAGAGTGGGCGAACTCATGGCTGGTCAAAATAAACGAGGAGAAAACCACGTGCACAATATTCTCGCTCTCATTAAAACCCCAAAGTACCAAATTAAGCCTAAATGGCAAAATCCTGCAGCCAAACGACAACCCAACCTATCTGGGAGTCACATTTAATCGGCGCATGACATGGAAAAGTCAGATTGAGAGAAACCGAATGAAAGCCAGAGAAAGAATGGCGATCATGAGGAAACTTGCTGGCACAAGCTGGGGAGCAGACGAAGGCATACTAAAGAAACTGTACACTGGAAGAGTGAGACCAGTTCTCGAGTATGGCATCGCGGCATGGACAACAGCAGCGAAGGCGAACTTCGATAAAGTTAACAAACTTCAAAACCAAGCCATGAGAATTATAACAGGTGGCATGAAGTCAACGCCAATTGTAGAACTTGAAAAGATTACAAAACTGCAATCCATGACCGACAGAAGAGACAGCAGAGCCCAGCTGCAGTCAGAGAAACTCCGAAGACTGACGGACCATCCAATGTACCAGAGGCTAAACAATTTGGGAACTGGGAAACTAAAGCGGAGAAACTTTGCAGAAATAGCCAAAGCAAAGATGCACGAAGATCCCATAAACGCACTAACAACACCAAAACCCATCACCACTGTACGAAAACCTACTTGGAGGCAGGATATATTTCCAGAGGTGGTAGAAAATATACCAGGTATTGCAAACAAAAACTGCCAGACCGAAAAAGAAAGGAGAGACACTACCCTAAGCTTCATAACGAAAAGCTACCCAAGCATGGACTGGACCCATGCATACACCGACGGTTCTGTAACAAACACTACACAGAACGGAGGGGCAGGAGCTTTCCTGAACCTACCAAATGGCAGAAAAATAACACTGTCATTCGCTACTGGTAAGTACACAAGCAATTTCAGAGCGGAGGCAGAGGCACTGAGGGCGGCAGTGGAAGAAATGGCAACACACAGTGAAAATGAGAGCCACATAGTCTTGCTGACAGATGCTCTCGCCGTAGTCACAGCGCTAAAAAGCCAGAAAAACACTGAGCTTAATGACTTAAGAGCAGCACTCTGCAAACTGTGCCAGCTGTCCGCACCAAAAAGGGTAGTGGTACAGTGGGTTCCGTCACACTGCAACATCCAAGGCAACGAGGAGGCAGACAGACTGGCAAAAGAAGGTGCAAGACTACCACAAACAGATACCAGTATGGCGTACGAAGAGTCAAAACGGTTTATCAAAGCCAGATACATGACCAAATGGGAAACCGAACATACTGGTTACACCAAAAACGATGCCTATTACCAGTTGAACCGAAGAGAGCAGGTCGTTGTCTTCAGACTTCGCACTGGCCACAATAGACTGAGGTACCACCTATTCAACAAATTGAAGATAGGGTGTACCGACGAATGCCCGTGCGGTACTGGTAAAATGACCACTGAACATCTGCTGCAGAACTGCCCGACATACGGGGATCAGAGAGAGCAGATGTGGCCATTGCCAGTGGAACTGCAAGACAAGCTCTATGGTAGTGGCGAGAGTCTCAGGATGACCGCCGCTTTTTTCGAAAAAATAATGGTTACTGTCTGACTGTGTACGCAGAAGAAGAAGAAGAAGAAGATACAAAATGACATCCATGCTCACATTGTATACAATCAAAGAACAGCATGCAGTTGTGTGCTTTTAGGGGCGTAAAGACTTTCTACAAACGAAATTCGG
This sequence comes from Ariolimax columbianus, assembly GCA_036924085.1. NCBI lineage: Eukaryota > Metazoa > Mollusca > Gastropoda > Stylommatophora > Arionidae > Ariolimax > Ariolimax columbianus. Next base: position 15,176,362 of record JAVGWX010000021.1, read on the forward strand.
AAGCAAATAATTCATGTTTATTGTGAAATGTTTGTCGCATAAAATGGTACATTACTTGGCCAATAAATGTTCTCAAGTACGCTCAAAAATTGCTGATGAAGCCAATCTGGTCACCATGCTTAGATTACAATACAAGCATCTGTGTGGCAGGTGAAATATGATTCGAGATTACAGGCAAGTAACGATTTTTTTTTTAATTTGTCAAACTTGTTTGGTCCACGGCTCTCTTGACCTGTACATAAATCACTGTGACTTCTCTCTATACTATATACAAGGTAGCTTCTAAAAGCTCCAGGAATTAAGGGATTATATAGATATAAGTTACAATAGAATTATCTACACTACATTTCCTTCAAAGTAGTTCTTTTCGGCAACTACACACTTTTGGTAACATGCATACAGCTTCTGGAAACATTCGTGGAACCCATTCTATGACACCTCTCTCAGCTGTCTTTTCACATGGGTGATAATGTCCTCAGCATCTTTGAATCGCTGTCCTTTCAGTTCCAGTTTCAGTCGAGGAAACAAGAGAAAATCACTCAGGTCGAGAGAATACGGAGAATGTTCCAAGGTAATCATATTGGTCTTTGCGAGGTACTGGTCCACAAGTAGGGGTCGGTATGCTGACGCATTGTCATGCAGCATAATCCAACTATTTGTTCTCTATTTTTCTGGTCGTTTTCTTCTGATTGCATCTCTTAGACGACGGAGGATATCAATGTACATTTCCTTTTTTTCCTTTTAAATCGTTCGGCCTTCAGGAATGAAATCATGCTAGATAATACCCTGTGAATCCAAACAAAATTCCAACATAACTTTTCCTTTGCTCTTGTCCAAACGAAATTTCTGTGTCCCAGGAGACATGGGAGATTTCCATTCAGAGGACTGAACGTTTTGCTGAGGATTGTGCCACTCAAATACTTTAAACTTCTTCATTGCGCTATCACCAATGCTTTATTAAGCAATGTTTGTGTCTCTGAGGGTGACTTCTCAATCAAAACACAGAATTTGACATTTATACGTTGTTCAATCAAGGACATTTTCAACTCAGACGATCCAATGAGCAGAACATACAAACAAACTTCTGTTCGAGAGTATATGTGAAAGTCACGTCTGCCATGTCCTTTCGTCAAGGTCACTGCCAACTTCTAAATATATATTCTCCATAACATCATCTTTCATTCAAACACGAGTCGACTATTCTGGGAACTTTTTGAAGCTACCTCTTATAAGCAATTGTACTCAAAAAATATATGTCATAATATCAAGCCGAACACCTTTTCCCAGGCCATCGCGATACCCTTGGCTGAGTGACGCAAAAACCGTGATAGCCGCGACGCAGTTTAGAAAACCTCTTAAAGCATAATGCATGATCCAACCTCTGTGGGAGACATTTTCCAAATGACGAAGATGTTGAACGTTATGTTTAAATGTGGCTGAGACAGCAGACCAAAGACTTCAATGTTGCAGGTTTCGGTGCACTGATAAAGCCACAATGGGATAAGTGTATCAATGAGTCGCCCATCTGTGGCATTGTGAACGTTTTTGCGGCATGCAAGGGAGTCGGACCAACGTGTTGGTGGTCGTTTCTTGTCTCTGGGTTACCATATTGCTGTCGCTGTGCTCCATCAATCGTCCGTTCTTCACAGTAAGTGCTCCCCAGCGATGGTTCATCTTGTCTGCATAAATAACTGCATCTTCCACCAGGGACAATTGACGTATGTTCGAGTTATGAAGACTTCTTGTGCGCTGGTTATGAAGCCTACCGTGCATCTCTCGAGGGAGGCTTGGGTGACTCTGATTTTGGACTCCATCTCCTTTGTGAGTATCCATGTTTCCACCACATAGCATATTGCAGGTAGTACTTTGGAATTGAATAGAGAGGTGCACAGACTCTGGTAGTGGATTTTGTCCAAAAAGAGGACTACGAAGAATTTGCCCGCAAACGTCTCCTCGGAGTGGCAGAGACTCGGCGAAGCATAAAACTTGCATCTCAAAGCATCGCCTAACACAGGCATGTCATTCCCTGCTTAGGGGACGGCGTGGCCTAGTGGTTAAGTGGCACGGCTCACAACCGGAAGGTGCTGGGTTCGATCCCCATCACAGCACCAGCCGTTACCCCGGGGAAGCAAACCCTTAGAAAATGCAGGAGGAAGCAGACCCTTACATAAAAATGCATGCTGAAGTCGGATGCACTGGGCCGACAGGCGCAAAATAAAAACCACAGTGTAACGCACACCGCCTTGGGGATAAGAGAAATAAGGCGAACAGAGAAAAAAAAAAATGTCCTGCTTAAAGTAAGTGAGTCCCGTACCTAGTCAAGGCGAGGCATGGATCGATTGTAAAATTTTGGTGGAAATTGTGTTGAGAAATAAGGGACAATATGATGTACAATAGTGAATGGTTTTCAAGTTTATATCTCAATAAGTGGTGTTTTATTTTTAAATAGCCATTTATGACCTATTTACAAACTTACCTTCGTATATCTCTCTGGTTAGTGGTTAGTCACGCAAATGGTGCCGGGGCCCAAAAGAGGAACAATAAATAGTAACATTGTAAACCTGCCAAGCATGTCATAAGAAGCAACTAAGAAGGGTTGGGCATCTGGCTGGCTGCCTCATCCTGTATTAATTTTAAGCCACAAAAACTTCAACAAGCATTGATAAGTCGACAACAAGAGAAATGCAACTCAATCATCAAAGACAGAAGAAAGTCCTCCGTGAAGAGGGCTAATGATGGGAGGCAGAGAAGGTCACCATAAATCTGCACCACAAAACTGCTGTGAAATCTCGTGTATAATACGCAGGCTTGATTTGGCCAAACATTTTCCGGAAAAAATGAAAATTCATGCATAATGTGTCTAATGATTTTTCCAGATTTGATTTTATGAAACATTTATTTAAAAATTTAAAGTGTGGGAAATAACAAGCAGAAACAGGTACACAAATAACAAGCAGAAACAGGTACACAACTTCTAAATTGTAGGTACGTTGGACTCCTTCGTCATCACACTCACTTGAAAGCACATGGCACATTCAATTTCGTGCCATTTTCAATGTCAAATTGCGACAAACTTTCTAAACAAGCTGCCTCCATAGATACAGTGACAAGATAGTGTACCAGACAACGAGATCATCACTAAGGCCAAAATGCAGAGCATCCACACAATGTTGCAGAAGACCCAAATCAGGTGATTCGGCCTCGTATTGCGCATGCGAGACAACCGCATCCCGAAATAACTAACATTTTTTGTTATGTTCTTGCAAAGGTTAAGCCAGCAAAAGTTATTCTCACATTGTTCATTCAGCTTAAAATGTTTAATGGGTAAATGAAATGATTATAATGTATAGTGTCTTCATGTTATTTCTTCTCAACATTTAGTGGTGTGGGGTGAGTGCAACCATTCTTTTCACAACTGCTGCATGTCGCTCTGGGTCAAACAGAACAACCGATGCCCTCTATGCCAGCAAGAATGGGTAGTACAGAGAACAGGAAAGTGATTGACTGGTTGTTGGACTTGTGGGAACTTTCGTTATATGTGCATATATTCTATGCATGGTTCTATGTTCAGTTTGTAACAACCGTTTGGCTGTATGGGGAAATAGAGTCTGATAGCTTTGAAGGATCTGAAAAGGACAATATAATGTGTGTCTGGCGAGACAAGGATGTGGTAAATGGACTATTTTACTTGTGATGATTCATACATGTCAACCTTGTCCTTCAATTCCTGACCTACTTTACTAGATTGTTATATTCTTTGGCGCTCATCCTGAAAGAACAGTGTGTCGTAGTTTACAATGAGACCATGATATTTGCACCTTTCAGCCTGAAACATCCAGGGTTGGTTATTTGGGAGAGGGGGGTGGGCAGTGCTGCGGTGGTTTTGTCTTTCCCTATTGTCTTATCCAGACTACACTGGTGTAGCCTATTTCCAGGTCTGCCACTTATATGCGGAATAGGGTCTTGGTCAGCTCTGGTTCACTGACCCTGATGAAAGCCGCCAGCTTTGAGTAGCTGAATGCTGTCAGCTCATTCACTGTGCTGCATCGCCTGCCCCAATTTTTATATCAACATCAAAGTTAACAAAAAGTAACTGCTTGTTGAATAGTTTTATTCCCATTAATACAAATTATTATAATTAAACTAATGCTAACATTTTAAAAATCAGATATAAAGTAACAACAGTTGATCATCAATCACATCCAAATTCATATTATGTAATACTATGTACATACATACATACAAATATATATATGTGGAGCGTGTAGTTTAGTTGACAGTGAGCTGACTGGCATTACAGCGTACCAGGGTTCAAAATTGTGGACGAACAGAAAAAAAACCAGGACATTGTTCGTTCCTGGTACAATGGCACCTCCAATCGACAAAGCTGTAAATGGGTACCTGACGTATGAGTTGAGGAAAGTATAAACAGCAAGGAAGGGAACTGATTACCACACCTCACATAGCTTGCAGCTTAGTACACGAAGAATTAAATTCATCATCGACAGCAGTTCTTGCCATGGGGCTAACCTTAACCTATATATATTTATATATATCATCATCATCAGTCCTGTAACCTGAAAGGTCATTGGAGCACTAATACTGTAGATTGTTGGATCAGTTAACTCCACTCGGTGTTGTGCCAGGATATCAAATCTTCTTTCTGGACGAGTTAACCTCAGTGGTATGATTGTCATTGTTGTGTATTAAGACAGCTAGTGCATTTATGATTTTTCTTAATGTTTTCTGCAATATCTGTGTGTCTTGGGCCGTATTGCGCTTGGCAGAGCCCATCCATCTCCAGGCAATGTGTCCCTCCACATTGTGAATTTACTATAATCTGACGGTCTACTCAAGTATGGCGTCACAGGTCCACTTTGAAGGTTATGCCTTTCTATATTCCTTTTTCCACTTTGTTTTCATCTTGGTCATTTGCTTTTAATCGCTCTTGTGTATTCTGTGTTCGACTTTGTCTTATAATATGTCGATTGAAATGCATCTTAGCGTTTTGATGGGCACACGTCTAATTGGAAAACGCACATAAAACACATTATCCAAGAGGAATCTGTAACACTGCAATTGTAAACCCTAAGATCACAGAAAAACACACATGATTCAGGAGCAAGCCAAATCAGTGCATTTATAAAATAATAGTTGTTCATCGCAATCAAAGATGGCGACAGCATCAGTCTTGTGCCGCATGATGTGTTCTCATATAACTATAGAGATAAATCCTGGCACGGCATGCTTTTTCGCACTTGGGGTACTCATTTTGGGAAATGGTAGTCGTTCTGTTATTTCGGGCAGCACGTCTACTCTGAGCCTTCGCGATGAAGTTTCACGATGCTGTTATTTCGGGCGGCACGTCTGCTCTGAACTCTGTGATGGAGCTTTGCCTTGCAGTCTGAGCACCACTAGTGATGTAACCCACCAGTGGAACGGTCTTGGGCAAGTAACTCCAAGGAAGAGAAATCAATTGTGAAGCTTTTCAGAGATACTTTCAAGGATTCCGGGTAGCGTTTCTTCTGTCCTTCTAATCAGTGACTGTTTGTTCTGAGCTCACCATATAACACTGCTCAGGGATGTGCTCATCTTTATTTAATCAAATAAAATCTGGCTAAATAACAAAACCAACATGGCAGTTTGCATTTTTATGCTATTCTGCAAGATCAAATGGACTACCCAATATTATACTCATAGGAACAGTTCAAGGAACAAGAAAGAGGAAGACGAGGATAATTTGGATAGATAATGGTCAGTTGTTGTTGAATCTCCACAATGGACGATATGGGCTAGTGGTTAAGTGACACAGCTCACAACTCGAAAGTGCTGAGTTCAATCCCCATCACAGCACCGGCCGTTACCCCAGGGAAGCAAACCCTTACATAATATTTATGCCGATGTCAGATGCACTGGGCCAACAGGTGCAAAATAAAAACATAGTGCAACGCACACCGGCATGGAAAATAAAGAAATAAAGCGAATACAAAAACAAGAATCCCCACAATGAATGTTTTGGGAACTCTGAAAAGAACGTAATAGCTTATCTCACATCTCCAAGCGTGCCGATTAGGGTGAACCAGGGTCCTCCAGGCTGTTATGCTATTCTTGGCTTCATTTGTGTATACGGTCTGCATCCTCCTGTATATTCTAAGAGTTTACTTCCCAGTGGATAATGAGCGGTTCTGTGATTGGGAAGCGAACCTAGCATCTTCGGATTGTGAACCATGTCAATTAACCACTAGCCCACGCCGTTCCTCATAGTTCAGTTTAGATGTGATGTCACAACACCCAGTCCACCACCAAATTTATGAGATAAATTAGCAGAAAGCTTATTTTGATATCATTTGATTTCCTGTTTGTTTTGTAGATCATAATATAATGAATTGTCACTGTAGCTTTTTTCTATGTCACAATAGCATATATTTGCATTATTTCATAATTGCGATTGAAAAAAAATTGAGCTGCGTTCACAATTAGCTCCAATGTTTGTGTCTGTTTCGGATGTTCTCAAGTTTCTGAACAGATCAATATTTGCACTGATCGCTACCCTGCAGAGCTGCTTTACCGTGAGAGCATCATAATTCATCTGAGTGGTATATTTCGCAAGTTACAATGCATTTTGTTCAGTCTTTGCACGTTTAGTAAAAATATATGGCCATTTCCGTTCTAATATCGCTCATCTCCCGGTTGTGGAAATTGAGGCCTACATGAGAACACTCATTCTCTTTGGCTGCTCCCCAGCGTTAGGCCAAGAAAAGATGCAATATACAAGGCCTCTTCTTCTTGATGTCAATTTTCACTTGCCGTCACCGGAAACCCTAGGCATCTAATTTCTCTGTATTCTAAGCGGAGAAAGAATTTCATCGCCTCACAGGAGGAAAACATTCACAGGGTGCAGAGGTGGAGCTCGAGAATAGATGACGACAGCTCCTGACACGGTTCGACACTTAGGGAAAGGAGAACTCTTCAAAAACTCCCTCCTCGTGGCCCCCATCCCAATGCAGCAGAGTACCCGGCTCTCTCCCAGGAGTCCACAGGGATCACAGTCAACACTCCAACTGCCCAGTCGGGACTCAGCAGCTCTCCCACTGGCCTGGCAGAACGTCGTTTTGACTGGTCATGGTGGGGTCCAACCGACACAACTGGCTCAGATGCCTAGGCGAACATTATTATTATAATATAAGATACTGGGCCAAACTTCAAAAAAGAGTCTTTTTTTTCTATCTGGGGGAAAAAGATGATCCGCACCGAAGAAAAAATAGCTCGTAACCGACATTTGTCTGCAAACTATAAGAATGTGGCCAGTGAAATGGGATGTGTTTTGGGGGGAAATAGAATTTGTAGCTTTTGGAAGAAACTGGAAAATAGGATTGGGAATCGTCTGAGAGATGATGGAAAATAATATTTGGATGGCACTGGAGAGCAAATTAAAAATAGGGGGTGGGGGGTGTTCTTTTTTAACAAAAAGGGAAAATACAATTTCGGTGGCTTTGGAGAGAAAACTGAATAAAGGTTATGTCTAACTCTCGAGAGAAAATGTTTAATAATGCTTGGTTGACTTTGAAGAGACAATTTTTAAGATGGTAATGACATTTGAGAATCATGTTTGTAAATTTAATTTGTGTGGTTGTTTGGAGATAATGAAAAATGAAATGTCTGTGTCAAAGTGGAGTTGACGAAGACGGACTAGAATAGAAAATGGTGGATAGCGGCCATTACAAGGCTATGGAAATGAAAGGGAAAGTTGAGGTGAATAAATTGGAAAATAAAATATTTCAAGAGAGAAAGCAAAGTTGCGATTTGTGTGGTTTCTGACAGAAAATGCAAATTATGTGACTTTTGAGAGAAAATTGCAAAATATGATTTCTGTGGTTATTGACAGAAAAGACTACAAAGATGTGTCTGACTTTTGAGAATAAATTTGAAAACAAGACTTTTGTTACTTTTGAAAGAGAATGAAAGTTAGGATGCGTTAGAATAGACACGGTAGGCTGAGCTATACCAAGTTTTGAAGAATTAGGGAAGACATCCCTTTGCATAAAATATATGTAAATTAGAAATTGAAATGGTAATTTGTGTTTAAGCGTAGTGACATGTTGGCAAAAACGCATTATCGGCAAAGTGAATTTATGAGTTACTATTGGAAAGGTAAGCTGATTGCATCCAGCCTAACACAGCGTAGAAATCAGGTCAATTGGTAGCTAGGAGACGGTCATTGCTGCGCTACATTTCCTCACGGCCAACTAGCCACAAATTAGGCCAGCCTTCCCGACTGAGATTGTTGCACTCCAAGCTCTTCTTCTGCGTTCGTTATCAATCTGTCACTATCAAGCCCTAAACAGGGCTTTGCAAGTAGCAGAATGGAGTCCAGAAAACGGAATGTGTTGTGTCGTTAGTTTACAGCTTGACTGTGATATTTGCATCTTTCGGTCAGGCACATCTGTCTTCGGCAGTTAATTCCAAACTCTAAAAGTGTGTTTCAAATGTTATTTCAGTGCAGTCTTGTTTAATTTTTTTATTGCGATTTGATCACTTATTAAATGAGAGGGTCATAGATCTTTTTTTATATGAAATAAAGACACCTAAAACTGATTTACAAGAAAACATAGACAAATGTGCAGAAGTTCGTCGACAGCATGGGTTTCAACAACACAAAGTACTTTTCAACATGTTTTCAACATTCTTAACACAATAAGCCCCGGGCGCCGAATAGTCGGACATTTGTGCGGTCACTTTTTCTCTTTAGGCCGATTATTCGGCGCTTACATTTTGTTTCGTTTCTATCGCTATATTGTCACTTTTATACACACCAGACATCGTTTTTTACTTCCGTTTACTAGCTTTGAAACTAGCGAGGTAAGAAATTCACATTGCTGTTGAAAGTTTGGTAAATTTTACTGTTATTTATACAAATATTCAGTGTGTATTCGACAGTATTTAAAATGGCAACGCCCACCTCAGGTAATACTAGTAATAGGCCTCGTCGTTTTACAGCAGATCAAGCTATAAAGATGTTTGAAGAGATGAGAAGTCAACAATCTAATTCCGATATGGATGACAGTAGCTCTGACGATGGAGAATTGTCAGATTATCACTACGAGGAGTCTGAAAACGAACTGAACGACGATACAGAAAGTGATAGTTCGACTATGAGCACAGGACAACCAAGTCAGATTGCCACAACATCAGCGACTGTGTCTGAACCAAGAAGGAAGAAAATGAGGAAGGATCATAACGTTGTTAGAAACAATGATTACAATGTTACCCATGGACATGAGGGTAATAATCATATATCAGCTTGGCGATCAGTAGAAACTGGCGAGACCAACTCAAATTTTACTTTTCGCCAGACTAGAAATAATATAAATCCAGTTTTCTATCAAATGGAAACACCCTTGGATTTTTTAAAATTTTTTCTAGATAATGCTGTTGTTGGCATTTTAATAGCAAGCATAAATGCTTATGCTGCAAAGGTTATTGAAGCCAATAACCCACCAAGGAAGTACTCTACATTTGCTTCATGGACACCACTAACACATTATGAATGGCTCAAGTTTACAGCTGTGATGATCGCCATGGGCATTGATCCAAGACCCAAAATGAAAGACTACTGGCGTACTGTTGGAAATTATTATACACCATGGTTCCATCAAATGTTTTCAAGAAACCGCTTCCAGTGTATTTTTCACAGCATGCTACATGTTTGTGAACCAGAGTCACAAGATCAAGCCAAGATTGAGCCATTTGTGGATCTGTTACTGACAAGATTTCAAAGTGCTTTCTACCCTTTTGAGAATGTGTGCATTGATGAAATGGTTATTGGATGGAAAGGGAGATTCAAGTATAAGCAGTACAATGCCAGTAAGCCACACAAGTACCACATCAAGACATTTGGACTTTGTGATTCCGCCACGGGCTATGTATTCAATTTAAAAATTTATTTTGGTAAGAATACTGTCTATAATCCGGATGTTGATCCCAGCTCCGCACATGCTGTGAAAGTTTTCAGCACTCTTTTGAAGCCGTTGAGACCTGGACATCATATTTTTGCAGACAGATTTTATTCTTCCAAGGCTGTAATTGATTATCTGCTTTCGCACAATTACAATTATACAGGAACACTAAATGTCAATTGCGTCGGCTTTCCCCCGGAAATAAAGACATTGAAGCTTGGACACCAAGAGATGAAGTGGTTTTTGGACTCAGTGAACAAAACATTATGCGTTGCCTGGAAGAGTAAAAAGGCAAAGAAGCCCTGCATACTTGTTTCAACAAAAGCCACAGTATCAACTGTTGAGAAGGGTACCTGGAATAAAACAACAAAGCCGAAAGTGGTTGATGACTACAATATGAGCATGAATGGCTGTGATCGGATGGATCAAATGGTTGGCTATTATGGCATGCACAACCGTAAAAGCCGAAAGTGGTGGAAAAAAATTTACCATTGGGTTATTGAGATAACCCAGATCAATGCCCACATTATTTACAGTTTGTGCCAGGAAGGTAATGGAAAAAAGAAGCTCTCACTTCAAGATTTCAAACAGCGGCTAATTAATGATCTGGTCATTGAAGCTGCAAAGCTGACACCTGATGGACTGATAAATTGTCCATCAAAAAACTTCAAACATTCCATGAAAGGAACAGAAGTGGAGAGGACAGTTGGCGCTAGGCATCTTGTGGAATTTGTTGGGAAGGACAGAGATTGTGTTCACTGCAGCCAAGGCCGCGGTAAAGGGCGTCGAAGATCTAGCTATGTGTGTTCAGGCTGCACAGGCAGACCTCACCTTTGCCCTAAAAATTGCTTTCTGGCTTTCCATAAGCAAAACAGCTAGCTTGATCTGATTAGTTTAAATGAAATAGCATGTAGTATTGATAGCTAGTTGAGTTGTGGACTTTAGATTATTATTGTGTGCATCTTTTACTTGGATCATCATTGTATGCAGCTTTGTGATATTTGTTCTGGATATGGATATAGCAGTTCAACAACAAGGTAAGACACTTTGTACTATTGTCTCATCATCATCTTCTTTGAGTACCAATTTTATAATACATAAACATACATGAAAACATGTTTACACTGTCAATTTTATATGCCAAACAATTAATTTTTCACTGAAATCATTTTTAAATAATCAAGTTATGTAGCATAACTAATATTTTTTTAATTGAAAACATATATACATTATAAACAACAGCTATCTACACCCATTTGTCATCATTTTCATATCTAACAAGATATGGATTTTGCACACAAACATCACAAATATATGTTCCTTCTACTGTCTTGATATGTTATGAAATGTTATGGTTTTTTTTTTGCCTAATGACCTACTTTTGTATTCTGAGAAATTTATTATTTTCCATTGATTTTATAGCAACAAATTAATTATATGTTATGAGAATATAGTTGTTTGTGACATTTTTGCAGTTTTTACAAGAATATTGACATTGCAAGCAGTTTCAGAACAAAAAAAGTGTAATTTTATATAGCAAAATTTGATCACATCCTTCTTTCTGCCTACATTTGACTTGGCATAACTATATATTTTTTTATGAAATCATGTTTATATTATGCATACCTGTAATCTACAACCACATACCTTTATTTTCATATATAACAACACATGTCTTTATATACATGAGCATCACAAGCATTAATTTATAAAGGCTAACTATCAACACACTGAGTGGTAGCCCTTTTTGCTTGGGTCAAACCTGCTTTTTTGTTTGGGACTGAAAGTGTTAAGTGTGCCCCTTTATGTTCATGACTCAGTTTACCCTAAAAAATTATCATCACGCTTCGCTACTGGATGTGAGTGGCTCGTCGTCAGTTTTTTAGTCATCGGACTGGTTTTGAAGACTCTTAAGTGTCTCACTTCAACACCATCTGTTATCTAATGCCGTTCTGAGTTTGGCGTAGGGTTTTACTGCCACATCTCTGTAAACCTGTGTAATCAAGGTATTCTTTGGTCGCCAAAGTGTCCAAGACTGCTTGGTTCAGTTGTACCATCTCTGCATCGAAGGTCGGCTGCAATGGATCTCCAGTGTTTTCTGTCTTTGTCGTAATGGTGCAATCTGACAGGCTTTTTCCAGTCCATCTCCTGATGTTAACCACCCACTTATAACTGTTTCCTGGGGAGGAAGACAAATGTCTGGTCAGGTAAAATATACTGATCAGACATGTTAGTCAGGGTCAGGCAAAACATACTGACCAAGACCCTCACCTCGGCTTCCTAGAAGCCCTTCCTGTAAACGGGCTGTTTTCATGTCAGCCTGGCTATCGAGGTGAGGGATCGACATTATCCCTATAGTCAAAGTTTGTAGTTTGTTCGTTTAGTCCACATGTACACAGTGGTGAAGCAGTCAAAGTTTGTACATGGTTTTATTCAGTTGGTTGTGCTCAGTTCTAAGAAGTATGGTGATCTGTCCCTGCTGGTCAAGTATGCAAGTTGTTGGGTTGGTTCTGTTCTCTTCTGACAACCTGAACAACTGCCTTTTTCTCAACGTTTGTGATTTCAATGTCTTCTTGTTCATATTCTCCTGCTTTTGAAAGCACAGTGGGATGGTAGCCACTAAAGTATGGTCTGTTTTATGTCAACTACCTTGCTTATTTCATTCTTCAGGTGTGGAAGTTTGCCATCTTTGAGAGCTTATGGTACTGATAATAATAGATTAATAGTTGCCCATCACAAGAGAAGATGGTGACAGCCTGGATTTATGCTATGTAATGTGATCTCGTTCAGCTGTATAGGTCAGTGACCCAGAGCTGGCCAGGTCATTGCCCACGTGGTGATCCTGGATAACATTCTGCAACAGAGCAAACTGGCTAAGTAGAAGGGATCGAAGAGGAAAGGCTAACCCGGTACCTAAAAATGCCTGCTGAAGTCTGATGTGTCGGACCAAAAGGTGCAGAAATCGCAGTCAAACTGTAAACTACAACACAACGCACTCCATTCTCCAGACTACATCCTGCTACTTGCAAAGCCTTTTTCAGGGCTTGGTAGCAGGAGTTTTAGAACGAATGACGAAGAAGACTGTAAAGTCCAATCCTGGTACAGCAAACTCTGCCACAGGGAAGAGTCGGCTGTGGAGTCATCGTGTGTTCTGTTCTATCAGGGGGCTCGCTTTCTCAGCCTCAGCGATGGTGTTTCACTCTGCAATCTGGGCACCTTGTGTGATGCTAGCTCATCAATTGGAATGGTTCTATGCAAGCATCTCCCAGAAGGTGACAGTAATGTTGATAATACATCCGTATTCATTCGGGTGTAGCGAGGTCTGGGCTGAACGTCCCGCTCGTTAAAGGAAAGTGAAGCGTCTAATATAGCTTCTCCTTTCAAGGTGTAGAAATCGCCGCTGGATTCACTGTTCGGCTTGCCGTTCAGGAGTTTCATACCAATGGCCTCTCCTACATTACTGTGTTCCCAGCAGCACCTTCATGAGGGGCCCCCTGTTTCTTACAGAGCCTGCTGTGGGGTGCGACCGAGTACCTGTGGTATAACTGGGCGGGCAGATTGGGCTCATTAGCCTTGGTTGGCAGCCAATCTAAGAGAAGGTACACTCTGACTCTAAACCCGGGTAGACGAAGCTCGTTAGCCTGTTCAGGCAGTTCGTCTAGGAGAGGAGGAACTCTGATTTTAAATCCACAAGTCCCAGACAGTTCTGGCTAGTCTTGGGACGATGAGAGTATCATCGGATGTCTCAAGTAACTAGCATCTACGGGCAATGACTCTACTGCCTTGTGGAAACCTCGGGGAGGGGAGGGCTATGGGAGTAAACCTAGACAAAAACATCCGGAGTGGTAGCACCTAAGGTGGATGGTTTCAAAATTGCGAACTCATTCGGGCTACAGCTGAGCTAGTGCCAAATTGTCATGCTTTGCATTTCTTTGAATTACACCAGCGAGGCCAAGAGGGGGTTCCTGCAGTTTGGGCAGCCCAGGGTCTCCATATTCAGCGCCCAGGCTTGTGTCCTGAGAGGCTACTCACAGGGTGCCACGTGCATGGTCTGCAAAGACTGAGACATCTATGAATACATCTGTAAAAATGACTTCCTGGTGGCAGTCTAAATTGCTGTTATGGATCATATTCTCAGCTTGATCAAGTACTTGAGCCTCAGCTATACGAGGTGTGTTCAAAAAGTATCCGACCTTAATTGTTTTCGCTGAAACAATAAAAGCATGTGTGTTGTCCTTCGGCTGGGATGTATAGGGACTGTTATGTGCATGAGTGGATTTTTATTATCAGGCGCTGCCATTCGTTGGTGAGTGTAGTGAGCACCCATCGTGTTTTCACTCACCAGGTGTGAAGCAATGTCAAAGTCATGTTCACCGCTTTCTTTTGATCCCGTTGGGTTGTGTATCATGAGTACAAACCACAAAGTCAAAAGAGTACTACATGGAGGTTATCCGTCGCCTTCGTGACGCTGTTCGGCGCAAACCACTGGAGCTGTGGACAACGCACCTGCTTATTCTTCGTATCTGATTCAGACTTTATTGGCCAAAGACAACATTCCTCTGGTTTGTCAGGCTCCCTATTCCCCTGACATGGCTCCTTGCAATTTTTGGCTGTTTCCTAAGCAAATAATTCAGCTTAATGGGACCCAATTTGAGTCACGAGAAGACATTATGCGGAATACAACGACCCAGCTGTACTCCATTCCAAAAAAGGCCTTCCTGAAATGATAACAACAATGGCAGACCCGCTGAGAGAAGTGTGTCGTGTCCAAAGGAGAGTACCTTGAAGGGGATTGGGTTTCAAACCTCCAGGTGAGTAATTGTATTTTTCTCGCCCAAAGGTTGGGTACTTTTTGAACACATCTTGTATAGTTAAAGCAGAATTTATTAGTAAGAGCCAAAATCTAAGACAGGCACAAAGTATAAACATAAAAATGCGAAGGAAATAAAAAAAATGAAAGAATAATTACAACTAGATAACCATTTTAATTGTAAGCAACAATACAGACAAAATTAAACAAGCACAAGATAGCATCAATCATCATCATGCTGTATTGTGCTCCACTCCAGCAGGAGTCTAAATCTGAATCTTTTCTGGACCAATATGTAGTTTATTTGGCTATGTACCTCGCCATGTCCAATGTCTAGACGGTTTATTTGGCTATGTACCTCTCCACTCGCCATGTCCAATGTCTAGACGGTTTATTTGGCTATGTACCTCTCCACTCGCCATGTCCAATGTCTAGACGGTTTATTTGGCTCCATTGTGTTTGCTACCAGTAGCTTGATTGGGCTTAACAATCAGTGATGAGGTATCAAAACAAGAGGTCCTGGCCAGACTAACACAAACAACAGCAGCGCTTGCACGATTGAAACATATATGGAAAGATAGATTACTCTCCCTCGTCATTAAGGTCAGACTAATGCGGACATTTGTTTTTTCATCTATGCCTGTTAAACATGGACTATTACAGCAGACCTTCAGAAAAGAAGGCAGGCCATAGAAATTAGATGTTTTAGAAGACTCAAAAATGACATTCGGCAAGAGTTGAGCATAGAGGAGAACTAGTTTATCAATTCCATTTAGGCTAGAAAATGCAAATACTTTGGTCACATCAAGAGACACAACGGTCTCGAGAGAACAGTGATGGAAGGTGTGATGCCAGGTAAAAGAGGAATGGGTAGACTAAGAAAAAGATGGCACCAAGATATCCAGGAATGCCTGAGTGTGACTGTGGCGGAGGCTGGAGTTTTGGCAAGGGAACGTGTTTCTTTAAGACAGACTGTGATGGGAGCGACGTTCTATAAAGGACATGACACATGAAGTCCAGTTCTCAGGAAAAATGTTTTCGGGGTGGAGAGTTTTTTCGGGCATCCAAACAGCTTTGTGTGGAGGTTTGACCTGTGCTAAGTACGCAATTAGCTAAGCTTGTAACAGTCTTACAGGATATGTTCGGCTGTCTGTGCTGTTTGCTCACTACACATGAAGGATGGAGCCAGTTTTAGCCTGTGTAAGTGGTCGATCAATCTGTTATGTCCTGTTCTCATGCTGAACAGGATCATTTCCTCCGCTCGATCAAGACAGTGATAGTTGTCTCTCATCTGGTCGACTTTTCTAATGGCTTGGATAAGAGTTCTTTTCTTTGAAGATGAATGTTTGTTCTTTCTGCTCTCATGTTGCTCCTTCTTTTGCTGACCTGTTTGCTGTTGGGGATGAAGCGTTAGAGACCATTGTTTATGAGGTGGAGTGACCTGGTCCCTTTCACGCTGCCTCTACTTTCCTAAGTGATTGGTATCCATATACAGTTGAGTGAACTGGAGCATGTCGGTAGTAGGAATTGAACTCTGTACTGCAGTAACAAATGCTAGGAACATGGTAGAGCGAGAAAAATCCATGGAGGCAAACATCGCCCTCAAAGCCGCCGCGGCGAAGTACAAACACACTCTCAAGCAAACAGCAAGAGAAAGCTGGAAAAATAAAACGGAAAGTCTAAACCTGGACAAAGACGGGAACAAGCTATGGAAGCTAGTCAGAGCGATGAACGACGAAACCCCGTCAAATAAACAAATTACTATCAAGCAGGGCGAGAACTTGATCACAGGTAAGAAAGCCGCAAACGCCTTTGTCGATCACTATGCCAGAGCAAACCACATCGAGGTCCCTGCAGATAAGCATACAGACATTAGCGAAGAGCTAAAGGGACACGAAAACATGAATACGGCACCTGAAGAGCACATGATGGCCAAACTAACAATGCGCGAAATGGAAGAGGCCATGAGAACACTAAAGAAAAGGAAATCTCCCGGAAAAGACGGGATAACAAACGAAATGCTGATGGGGCTGGGCCAAACAGCGAAGAGGAAACTGCTATCGGTCCTGAACCAAAGCTGGAAAAGGGGAATTGTACCACAGGCATGGAAAGACGCAATACTGGTACCAGTACCAAAAACAGGAAAGGACAAAACAGATCCAAATGGATACAGGCCCATAAGCCTACTGAGCTGTGTCGGCAAGCTGATGGAACGGATGATAAACACCAGACTGATGTGGCATCTGGAAGAAAAACGAATACTAATTCCACAGCAAGCCGGCTTTAGACAGCACAGATCCACTGAGGACCAGGTCATCCTCATAGCCCAGGAGATAGAAGATGCCTACCAGGCACAGAAACACACAGTAGCTGTTTGGGTGGATCTGGAAAAGGCATTTGACAAAGTCTGGAAAGATGGACTTAGAGTCAAGCTAAGAAGAAGTGATGTTTGTGGATCAACCACTACCTCAAACAAAGAACGGCCAGAGTCCAAGTACAAGGGCAGACGAGCAAAAAGGTGACACTCGAGCAGGGAGTACCCCAAGGGGGAGTACTGTCACCCACACTCTTCCTGGTATATATAAACGATATTACAGAGAATATACCAAGAAGAGTCCATAGCTCAATGTTTGCAGACGATCTGGCTATGTGGACCTCTGAAAAGAATCTCACCATAGCAAGAAATCGGATGCAGACGGCCCTTACATCGCTGGAAGAGTGGGCGAACTCATGGCTGGTCAAAATAAACGAGGAGAAAACCACATGCACAATATTCTCGCTTTCATTAAAACCTCAAAGTACCAAATTAAGTCTAAATGGCAAATTCCTGCAGCCAAACGACAACCCAACCTATCTAGGAGTCACATTTGATCGGCGCATGACATGGAAAAGTCAGATTGAGAGAAACCGAATGAAAGCCAGAGAAAGAATGGCAATCATGAGGAAACTTGCTGGCACTAGCTGGGGAGCAGACGAAGGCATACTAAAGAAACTGTACACTGGAAGAGTGAGACCAGTTCTCGAGTATGGCATTGCGGCATGGACAACAGCAGCGAAGGCGAACTTCGATAAAGTTAACAAACTTCAAAACCAAGCCATGAGAATTATAACAGGTGGCATGAAGTCAACGCCAATTGTAGAACTTGAAAAGATTACAAAACTGCAATCCATGACCGATAGAAGAGACAGCAGAGCCCAGCTGCAGTCAGAGAAACTCCGAAGACTGACCGACCATCCAATGCACCAGAGACTAAACAATTTGGGAAATGGGAAACTAAAGCGTAGAAACTTTGCAGAAATAGCCAAAGCAAAGATGCACGAAGATCCCATAAACGCACTAACATCACCAAAACCCATCACTACTGTACGAAAACCTACCTGGAGGCAGGATATATTTCCAGAGGTGGTAGAAAATATACCAGGTATTGCAAACAAAAACTGCCAGACTGAAAAAGAAAGGAGAGATACTACCCTAAGCTTCATAACGAAAAGCTACCCAAGCATGGACTGGACCCATGCATACACCGACGGCTGTGTAACAAACACATCACAGAACGGAGGGGCAGGAGCATTCCTGAACCTACCAAATGGCAGAAAAATAACACTGTCATTCGCTACTGGTAAGTACACAAGCAATTTCAGAGCGGAGGCAGAGGCACTGAGGGCGGCAGTGGAAGAAATGGTGACACACAGTGAAAATGAGAGCCATATAGTCCTGCTTACAGATGCTCTCGCCATAGTCACAGCGCTAAAAAGCCAGAAAAACACTGAGCTTAATGACTTAAGAGCAGCACTCTGCAAACTGTGCCAGCAGTCCGCACCAAAAAGGGTAGTGGTACAGTGGGTCCCATCTCACTGCAACATCCAAGGCAACGAGGAGGCAGACAGACTGGCAAAAGAAGGTGCAAGACTACTACAAACAGATACCAGTATGGCGTACGAAGAGTCAAAACGGCTTATCAAAGCCAGATACATGACCAAATGGGAAACCGAACGTACTGGTTACACCAAAAACGATGCCTATTACCAGTTGAACCGAAGAGAGCAGGTCGTTGTCTTCAGACTTCACACTGGCCACAACAGACTGAGGTACCACCTATTCGACAAATTGAAGATAGGGTGTACCGACGAATGCCCGTGCGGTACTGGTAAAATGACCGCTGAACATCTGCTGCAGAACTGCCTGACATACGAGGATCAGAGAGAGCAGATGTGGCCATTACCAGTGGAACTGCAAGACAAGCTCTATGGCAGTGGCGACAGCCTCAGGATGACCGCCGCTTTTTTCGAAAAAATAATGGTTACTGTCTGACTGCGTACGCAGAAGAAGAAGAAGAACTCTGTACCTTTGCCATGCACTTCCACTATGCTAATCCGAGGCTCTGATACATGGGCTGGAGATACCTTTTTTTTTCCTTAGGGCTTATCGTTTTAATATGATGTGAGTTATTGTTGATATTAGCTTTTACTGAACCATTGGCAAAAAAATGTGCATGGGGCATTGTCTCTGTATACTCACCAATGTATTCGTTGTGTTAACACCGGTTTTTGCTATATAAATGGTTGTATTGAAAACGAGGCCACTTCCTCCAATCTTAAAAAACAACAAGATGGCTAGATTGACTTTAAATAATTTTGTCTCTGTATCACATGGATTTGGAAAGTTATTCCATTATTCATTGTTGCAACATTAAGCCGTGACAACAAATTTTTCTGAGGTAGTTCTAATCAGTTTGTTTATGTAGATGTTATAAATACGTTTGTAGTGGAAACTAACAGATATACCGATCTAGTTAGGAACACTATCGGTGCTTTGTGGCAATTTCATGCATTTACAAGACAACTGGTGTACACAAAAATGGGTAAGTTTAAATGTTTGTGACGTAACAAAAATTTGCTGGGTGATTCGCTCTTGAGAATCTAGATAGTCTATAGCTTTTCTTCCCATCCTGGGCAGAAGACAGAAAGATTTTCTTGATCATAGGGAAATCGTACAATTGCGAGTATTAAGTTAACAATTCTGAGGATCTGGGGTGGTCTTACCACTCCTGATATTCGGAAATCAAGTCTCGCTCACCTACTAATTGGCAAGCGCAAAGCTTTTTTCTATCATTGGAAACACTGGATTACTGGACGACCCTTTCTTTAGCAGCGGTTACACCGTTACGGTTCCCAACTTCTCTTCCAGCGGTCTCTGTCTTGGGCCACGGTGGACTAGTGGATAATCAGTCGCCCATCTGTGGCATCGTGAATGTTGTTGCGGGATACAAGGGAGTCGGACCAACGTGTTAGTGATCGTTTCTTGTCTCTGGGGTACCATACTGCTGTTGCTGTGATCTATCGATCATCCATTCTTCGCAGTAAGTGGCCACACACACCCCCCCCCCCCCCAGCCCTGATAACACATGGGTTACCCCATCCCCAACCTGGTTTACATGATGAGACTGCCAGACCCATGCACAACTCTACATATTACAGTACGGAAACAAAACACAAAGACCATCTAAAGTGCTGAAATATTCACCGGTCAAATAATTGTCGAGAAATCCATTGTCAATTTCATGATGAGGGGTTTGCAGTGGTACCATTACTTCTTCCCCAACAAGGTATCCAAAATGAGAAGCATCCATATCAATGAACTATTCACAACTATCATAAGGAGGCAGACCAAAATCTTCGGGGTCAAATTGTTCCAGTGTTCTCAAGATCAAGTCGACACGACCGTCTAAGACCGACAGGTCGGCACGGAGGTCAGGCACCCACACTACTCGCATGCCTGCAGCAAGACCTGCCTCAGCGCCATTTGGGGCATCTTCAAAAACAAGGATCTGGGGGCACATAGCAAAACAGTTATTAACAACCAATGCACAAGTTTTGGTAAGGGCTCAGCTTATTAAATCATATAGAAGATGTAAAAAAGGTTTGTCCTGAATATCTTTGGACTTACCGTAAAAATCATATGCAACCTGTGTTTTGTCCATGGTAGCATACGGCTGTGAAACATAGACAGATACCCAAACCTCATTGAAGAGAATCGAGTCCTTCGAGTCGAAATGTTACAGAAGTCCTCAAAATACCATGGATCGAAAAATGCATTCAACAAGAGTTGGACATAGAGGAGAACTGGTTCATAAATTTGATCATAAACAGAAAATTGAAATACTCTGGCCACATCAAAAGACATAACTGTCTTGAGAGAATGGTATGGTGGCCAGCAAGACAGGCAAAGACAGACCAAGAAGACTATGGTACCACGATGTCAAGGAATGCTTAGGCATGACTCTGGGAGTTTTGGCAAGAGATCGAGTTTCTTTCAGATGGGCTGTAATGGTAGCGACAGTCTGCAAAGGACATACTTAACTTAACTGCAGAGTCTGTATACAACCAGTTTCTTTTACATTCACTCGATCTGCAGAAAAACTTATGCGTATCTAATCTATTCTTGAATGCATTAATTGACTCTGTTTCCACTATTTCCTGTGGCAATGCACTCCATACTCTGACTAAAAAAATATTTCCTATTATTTAATCTGGACCTTTAATTAATTTGTAGTTCTGCCCTCACGTTCTTGTAGGCTGTTGTAGTTCTGTCCTCACGTTCTTGTAGGCTGTTGTATTTGGAGAAAATTTGTTATAATCTAATTTATCCTTTCCATTGATTAACTTATAAATATGTTTTAAATCCCTTTGAATCCTTGACTTTGCAGGACACTGTAGATGAGTTTTTCTGAGTCTTTCCTCATAACTGTAATTCTGTCACTCTTATTTGTATCATTTGCAGCATGTTTATATCTCCTTTACGATAATAACTCCACACCCGAACACAGTACTCCAATCTAGATCTAACTAACACAGAAACAGATTGACTATCACTTCCTAGCTCCTATGTGTAATATTTCTTTTTATCATACATAACATTGCATTTCCCTTTTTCACTGTTATCTGGACTTGCTCACTCACTTTATCTGTATGATCTATTATAACCCCTAGGTCCCTTTCCTTTTCTATCTTTCTAATATTGTTCAATTAAGTTAAATATGTCTGTCAAACGGCATGAGTGTCATTATAGTTCTACTATTAAAGGTGAATAAGTTTCACACTCTGCATCAACGATTAATCCCCTCTCCCTCTTTGTTCACGTTGCCTGTCTTCCCCAGGGAGTCCCAGCCCACAAGATCATCTAGCGGGACGAGGGACGGGAAGAGGCCTTGCTCATCCTGGTCACGTCCTCAAGGCCGCCCTCACAACACCTGGCTAAAACTGATTGAACCTCCCCAACAGAACTGGACATGGTCATTCGACGCAATAGGCCCGGGTCGCCTAAGCATACTAATGACTATTGTTCAACAATATATTTACTCACCTCCTCGGGCCGTGGATTATCCCCAAATCTCTGAGCACACACGAGAAAGCAATCTGGGGCAGGTTTTCCATGCTTGACATCTGGATCATCACTGCTTAGGACACTATGGTGGAAGAGGCTAAACAGTTCCTTGTGCCCTGACGTTTTCCTAGTGTAGCCCCAAATGTCAGAGCCAGTGGCTACCGCTATTGGAATGCTATGGTTGTGAAGGTGCCGGATAAGTTTATCAGCGCCTGTAAATAAATTGGAATATTTTAATAGCTTTATTTGGTATTTTTTGTCATTTTGAGTCCAGTAGTTTGCCATTCCTTTCTGGATAGTACTGGCCGCTTACCATTTACTTTATTGGTGTGTCCTCATCCCAATGCTGGCCATTTTAAAATGTCCAGCCAATAGTAGTGCCAACTTTTCACAGGTGATTTCTTCTTCTGCATTCGTTCTCAATCTCCTGCT
This sequence comes from Ariolimax columbianus, assembly GCA_036924085.1. Taxonomy (NCBI): domain Eukaryota; kingdom Metazoa; phylum Mollusca; class Gastropoda; order Stylommatophora; family Arionidae; genus Ariolimax; species Ariolimax columbianus. The sequence continues at coordinate 15,198,944 of JAVGWX010000021.1, forward strand.
ACCAAGCCCTGAACAGAGCTTTCCAAGTAGCAGGATGTAGTCCAGAGAATGGAATACGTTGTGCCACTAGTTTACAGCTTGACTGCAAAATTTGCCCCTTTTGATCCGACACATCCATCTTCAGCAGAACAGGTGACTAAACTTCAGATGCCTAGCTACCCGGCACGGGAAGGAGACTAACTTCTGGTCAGACAAAACATACTGATCGGACATGTTAGTCAGGGTCAGGTAAAACATACTAATTGGACTTATTAGTCAGGGTCAGGTAAAATATACTAGCTAAGGCTCCCACCTCGACTTCCTAGCAGTCCTCCCTGGAAACAGGCTGTTTTTCTTGGCAGCCTGGCTAACAAGGTGGCGGATAGACATGATCTCCATAGTAGTGAGTGACAAATAGATGAAGCCAAGCATAGCACAACCGGCTGGTGGACCCCTGTCCAACTTCATCAGCACACTCGGGATATGGGGAATCCTACTGCAACCTGCCACTTAATGATCTTTTCAGGTCACACAGAAGAGTAAACTTACTCATTGTGGGCTTTCACAGCAGCAACAACAAGAAACTCCCTAAATACTGCGCGAAAATAACATAAGATGCAGCGTGACATCAGGAGTCACTCCGACGAACATACACAAAAATGTTGTAATCTTAATCTGTACAGAATAATATGTCACCTGTAATCCATCTAACAGAATAATGAAGGTGTCGGAAAGAAAGCTAAAATGTTGACAACAGAAAGTGAAGAATAAACAGTATTCTCAACTGATAATGTAGAAATGGACGATATAAAGGGCTTTGAATATTTGGAATCTACCACCAATAATTCTGTACTGCAGAAACTCTCTTTGGTCTGGCTGAAGAGGATTGATTCAGTTCAGTTCAGTTCACCCTGTAACCCATCAGGTCGTTGGGGCACACATGAAGACACTCCCAAAATCCCACGCCATCCCTCTCTATCTGTCGCCGCCTGTCGTATCTCACCGGAACGAAGGCCTGACCACTCAGTGATGTTGTCCACCCATCTCTTCCTTGGACGTCCTTGCCCCCTCTGTCCCGGTACGGAACCAAAGAGTACCGAGTTGGTAATTCCATTGGACCTAGCGACGTGCCCGCACCAGGCCATCTTTCGTCTTTTGATAGCTCTAAACAGATCTTCAAATGGACCAATAGCATCTTCAACTCTCTGACGTATTTCTACGTTCGTGACACGATCTTTATATGTAACATTTAGGAGTTTTCTATAGCACCTCATTTCCATTGCATGTATTCTGCCCTGGAAATCTGCTGTAATGGTCCAGGTCTTGCAGGCATACAGAAATATTGATAGCACCAAAGAGCGCATTAGTCAAACTTTTATGCCGAGGGCGAGTCGCTTGTCTTGCCATATAGGTTTCAGCCTAGTCAGCGCAGCAGTTTGTGCTAGTCTTGCAATTACCTCTGGCTTTGATCCCTCTTCACTGATCAATGATCCCAGATATTTGAAACGTTTTACCACCTCAAGTTCCTGCCCATTTGCCTCTATTACAGATTTAAACCCTGCTATGTTATTGGTTATGAGCTTTGTTTTATCTGCATTTATTTCCATACCAAAATTCAGGGACGCTCTATCCAAGCTACCAATCAACTCCTGGAGTTCCCTTTCTGTGCCTGCCACTACATCAATATCAGTATATCGGAAGTTTTGTGATAAGCCTGTTACCTATTTTAACCGTGCCAGCATGTTCTTTTAAGGTCGTCTCCATTATTCTCTCCAAGAATATATTGAACAGTGTTGGGGAGAGTATACATCCCTGTCTCACACCCACCGTCGTACGGAACCAATCGCCTAGCATTCCCTCTACTGAGACTGCGCTTGTCGCCTGCTCATAAAGGTTTGTAATTACCCTCACAATATCACTGTTGAACTTATAATGCGTCAATAGTGAGGGTAATTGCAAACCTTTATTGATTCATGGCCGCAAAAAAAAAAAATATGGAATCCAAGTATTAGAATACAATTGTTTTTACAAGGAACCCATTTCTTGAAATGAAAAGTAAAATTTCTAAACTTCTGCAAGGAAACACACGATTTAGGAACACTTGGAACGGAAAAAGATACGAATTTGTATTCACAATCACTAAAGCCAATCATCAGCTCGCCAGTTTTCTGAAATATCCTCCAGTTTAATGTTTCAGCTCCATGTAATGAATGAGTTACAAGTAAGCTCGTACAACATTCCGGTGGTCCGTGGTGTATGACAAGTAAGTTGAAGAACAGTTTTACATAGGTAATGTCATATCTCCAGTCATCTTGACTATGTCTTGCAACTGGACTCGGATAACTCAGGATAAGAGAGTGAGATTGATGAAAAGCGCAAAATCTTCATCACAAAAATCTTCCTGACGACCACAAATAAAAGCTTTTAGAGTTCCAAAAGTTTAAATCAATTGGAAAAAATAACATATGTATGACATTACACAAATTGAAAACGTTGATTGCCTATCTTTTGATAAGATAAAATTCAAGAATGGTCTGTAAGCTGGTAAATGGAGCTTAATGTAGATAAATGTACAGTCATTCACGTGGGTAGATCCAATATGGAACATAATTACAGAATGGGTGAGAACAATATTAGAAAGATAGATAAGGAAAGAGACCTATGGGTTATAATAGATCATACAAGTAAGGTGAGTGAGCAAATTCTGGTAGCAGTGAAAAGTTAGGTATGATAAAAAGAAATATTAAACATAGTATCAAGGAAGTGATAGTCAAACTGTATAGAGCATTAGTTAGAATTAGATTGGAGTACTGTGTACAGGTGTGGAGTCCTTATCATAGAGGGGATATAAACATGCTGGAAAGAATACAAAAAAGAGCGACAAAGCTGATAGTGGGATTCCAGAATTACAGTTATGAGGAAAGATTCAGAAAAACCGGCCTACAGTATCTAGAAAAGAGAAGAATTTGAGGTGACTTAATACAGGTTATGACATCAGGATGCAGGTAAGAACACTAGTATTAGACTACAACAAAAGACAGCAACTAAAATGACTTGGCCACATAATAAGCCTACCACCACACAGCACCCTCCCAACAAGCAATGCTATTTAGATTCAACGGATTCAATTCAAAAGCTTACGGGAATATCTGAAGCGCTGAAAGCCACTGTGCATGAGGCACACAGTCAGGCTCGTTCTAGAGCTCTTTTCATAAACTGATGCTGAAAGGCAAAACAGGAAAAGCGAAAAGGAATAGGAATTAGATCAAAACTATAATACAACACGTGTATTGTGAATAAACTTTCCAGCAGCAAGAATGACGTTTTGTGACAGAAAGAGCAGGCGTCATCGGATAAAGATAATGCCGATATTTATTACAATGGCACCAATAATGGAACTGACTCAACAAAACTATATAAACTTCTTTCTAGTGTGAGTGATGACGAGGGAGTCCAAAGTACCTAAAATTAAGATATTGCATACCGATTTCTGCTCGTTTTTACCCTTACTTTTTTAGCAAATGTTTAATTAAATAAAATCTTGAAAAATGTGCTGTATTATTCACAAATTTTCATACTACCAGAAATTGTTGTCTAAATCAAGCATGATTATCGTACACAAGTGTGTATTATATGTGAGATTTTACGCTAAAAGATGTGTATATGGTACCTGGTAGAAGTGGTGTCAGAGGAAGCTTCTCATCCAGCATTGCTCTCAGTTTTGCAATATATTCATCAACTGTTATTGGCACTTTATAATAATCTGCAAGAGATAAATGATGCTAGAAACACATGACTGATTGTTATTGTAATCTTCGTTCGTTCTTAAAAAGGCTTTGCAAGTAGCCGGATGTTCAGATAACAGATTGCGTTTTGTTGCAGTTTACAGCTTGACTGCAATATTTGCACCTTTCCATCCAACACATCCGACATTTTTGTGTACAAGATAGAATCAAACTTTCAGGCTAAATAAGTTAGCAGACATCAATTCTTTTTTTTAAACAGGTGTGGTAGCGGCTTCTGTTGTTTGTAAGGACCGAGAATGGGATTTAAGAGATCAATTTCTTTTTGTTCAGTCACTGCTCACAACTGTCTGTCTAACAAAACTAGTTCTTTTTCATTCCCAATCATAGTCTTTCGTGGAACCTCTAAAGAACATTCATGGAACCTTAATGTTTCACAAAACACCTACTACAACACCTTGCCACAGGTAACGAAGGAGCAAAAAGAAATGGATGTATGCATAGTCGCGTCTTTTGTTCTTAGTAGCACACAAAGCAAGGACATATTCAAGTTTGATTAAATAGTTTACCTATAAAAATCTGGGCAGATTCTCTTTCTTTCTTGCCCATTTGTTTGGATTTTATTTCCCAGGTAAATGTTTTACCAAACTCGCTACAGATTTCCTCTAAACATTCTGTGTATATCCGTTCTGTATCTGGAAAAGAAAAAATATTATGTTAGTTTATTCTTCTTCGTCGTCATTCATTTCTTCAGCGCTGTGTGCATTTTAGTCGAGCTGCGATATATTTACCTTTCAGCTCAATATATTGGCTTTCTAAAAATCGTTTTATTTGATTTAACCCTCTCTAGCCTTGAACTTGAAGAACGACCAAGGCCATACAACAAAAACTCCCTTGCTGTATGTAACAACCTCTGAGACACCTCTGTAGGAGTGCTTACCATGCACGGAACTTCCGTGGCCCAAAACAGCGTCCGATGGAAACAAAGTTGGGACCTGCAGTACTCTGAGGAACGGGTCATCAAGATCAAGAATTTATTTGCCTGGATGTCAATATATTTTTCATGTTGTTAAATTTGTTTTTGGCCCTTACTATTCAAAATAAAAAATGTTGTACTAAGTTTAATTCAAAATAAAAAACGTTGTACTAAGTTTACTTTACCCAATATAAGCCCATCCACATCAAATATTATGTGTGTCACTTTAGATTTTGTTCTCAAAGTTGCTGGCTCAGACATTTCTCTTATACTTCCCAGTCACAGTTGGAATTTGCGATGGTAGTTTTCAACGATACTGAGATGGTGACTGAAAAAAACAAAATAGTAAAATGTAATTTGTATGCATAATGCAAGAACAGATAAGGACAGACATTCGACCAATAAGATCAAATAGAACAGGAAAAGAATATTAAAGTATGTAGCATGTTCTTTGCAGTACATCACTATTACAACTGTCAGTCTTCTTCTTCAACGTTCGTTCTCAATCTCCCACTACCAAGCCCTGAAAAGAGCTTTGCAAGTAGCAGGATGTAGTCTGGAGAACGGAATTCATTGTGTCGCTAGTTTACCAGACACATCCATTTTCAGTAGAATCTGTAAACCTATTTGGCTGTTATAAGTTTCTTGGCAGGTGTGTATAGTATGGGAAGTTGCTATTACTTTCCATTCACGGAGAAGCAATCGTACAAAGAAAAAACTCTGTGTCTGCCAAACTGGCCATGGTGGGATTCATACCCGGTGCCTTAGGATTGTGAATTTGAGTTTCATCCCTAGGCCACACTGCCTCGATTTAAAAGTAAATAGGAAATAAGAATATAGTAAGGCACTATATGGAAAATATGTTTGAGAGACATCGACATTAAACAAAACAAATTTAAGTACTATAGAAGGCTGCTGAAAATATCGTGGACTGATATTTATTGACAAGGCGATAGCTTCAGATACTGTGAGGGCCCATATAATAAGGTAAAGGTAGTACGCACTGCCATCGAGGGTAAAGTGTTACAGCCTTCATTGTACTAAGCCACAACTTTTTGATGTGGGGTGGTGGCCAGTTCCCTTCCTCGCTGCCTTTTTCCTTCCATAGCCGTCAGCCAGCCAGGTTTCCATTTACGAAATTATTAATCATCATCTCTTAGAGTGCTCAGAGCTTAATGACGTTAGGAAAATACTTCTTCCTCCGAGGTCAGATAAATGGAACATTTTGTATGGCACTAGACAACTGACAAACATGTGCAGATACCATTGCTTGACATTGGTCGAGAGTCCAGATGCTGCTGGATGCGTAACAACAAGAGATCGATAGGGAAAAGACTGCAGATTGCACAATCAACACAAGAGAAAAAGAATGTTGGTTTTTCATTGCAGCTGACCCTCAATGTGTCATGGAGATGGCACGCCCCAGAACAATTTTGTTCTTGATATATATAAATGATTTGGACATTGATATGAAGAAAAGAATGTTGGTTTTTCATTGCAGCTGACCCTCAATGTGTCATGGAGATGGCACGCCCCAGAACAATTTTGTTCTTGATATATATAAATGATTTGGACATTGATATGAAGAAAAGAATGTTGGTTTTTCATTGCAGCTGACCCTCAATGTGTCATGGAGATGGCACGCCCCAGAACAATTTTGTTCTTGATATATATAAATGATTTGGACATTGATATGAAGAAAAGAATGTTGGTTTTTCATTGCAGCTGACCCTCAATGTGTCATGGAGATGGCACGCCCCAGAACAATTTTGTTCTTGATATATATAAATGATTTGGACATTGATATGAAGAAAAGAATGTTGGTTTTTCATTGCAGCTGACCCTCAATGTGTCATGGAGATGGCACGCCCCAGAACAATTTTGTTCTTGATATATATAAATGATTTGGACATTGATATGAGATCCATGATTGCAAAATTTGCTGATGACACAAAACTATGCTGTAGTGTCTCATCTAAAGCGGAAGTGGATATATTGATGTCGGATTTAGATAAAATTCGAGAATGGTCTGTAAGCTGGCAAATGGAGTTTAATGTAGATAAATGTACAGTCATCCACATGGGTAGATACAATATGGAACATAATTACAGAATGGGAGAAAACAATATTAGAAAGATAGATAAGGAAAGGGACCTAGGGGTTATAATAGATCATACAGGAAAGGTGAGTGAGCAAGTTAAGGTAGCAGTGAAAAAGGCAAATGCAATGTTAGGTATGATAAAAAGAAATATTAAACATAGAAGCAAGGAAGTGATCGTCAAACTGTATAAAGCTTTAGTTAGACCTAGATTGGAGTACTGTGTACAGGTGTGGAGTCCTTATCATTGAGGGGACATAAACATGCTAGAAAGAATACAAAAAAGAGCGACAAAGATGATAGTGGGATTCCAGAATTACAGTTATGAGGAACGACTCAGAAAAACCGGCCTACGGTGTCTCGAAGAGAGAAGAATTCGTGGTGACTTAATACAGGTTTATAAGATGATCAGAGGAATCGATAAATTAGACTATAAAAGTTTTTTAAAATACAGCCACCTACAATAACACGAGGGCATAGCTACAAGATGACTAAAGAGAAGTCCAGGTTAGATATTAGGAAATATTTTTTTAGTCAGATAGTGGTGTCTGCTTGGAATGCATTGCCAGGGGAGGTAGTGGTGGCAGGGACAGTTAATGCATTTAAGAATAAACTGGATGCGCATAGCTTTTAGAGCAAGGTGATGTAAATGTAACTGGTTGTATACAGACTCTGCAGGGTCATCTAAACCAGTATAAAAACGTTAAGTTAAGTTAAGTTAAGGACACAACCGATTCTGCAGCCACATGAATATAAAATTTAAGATTGGCAACTCAAATATGTGTACATGTGGACAGGCACCCCAGACTGCGGATCATATACTTCAGTACTGCCCAGAGTATGAGATGCTGAAGCAGACATACTAGCCAAGAGAAACAACACTGGAAGGGAAACTATATGGACGTTTGTGTGAGCTGCAGAAGACAGTGAGGTTCATACAAGAGACAACTTTGCAAATGTAGACATACTCCAAGCGAACAAAAGAAGTAGAAAATAAATGGAGATGGCACTTGAATTAAGCCAATCGGGTAACTCGCCTTACAAAACTAAAACTAGTGTTACCCCTCAACTTGTGTCCAACTGCTTAAATATCAATCAAGCCTGTCGCTCCTGTCGCTGCATAAGCCATTGACAACATTCCGCATGCACACATGGTCCTGGGCTGATCTTTCTGCCTCTCTTCAGGTGTAATTTTTTTATTTTATTTCATTCTCACAATTTCTTCTCTGCGTATTTAGGCTATGGGTCTACCTCTCTCTCTTCCTTCCTGGTATTCAGAAGGGCAGTCAGCTATGGAGCTTCCTTGCGACTTTCACTCCACTGCATCATTCTTCTCATTTCTGAAGGCACTTCCTTTTCATGGCCGTTTGCTTTTGCTCTGCTGTCGATGTTTTTTAAACTAACTTTGTTTTTATAAATATGGGTGGATAGCCCTAACCTAACCTATTATACTCTAGTTTAGTCTATTCCCTCCTCCATGACTTATCCAACATTGGTGACCTTTCTGGAAGCTTTCGCTGGCTTGGCTCCTGAGATCATTGTGACCTGCAAGCTCCCTCACCATTTCAAGGCAATGTGTTGAAATGGGATCAAGACACTGAGCAGCGCATGAGCTGCAGCGATCAGCGACCCATAGCTGACTGCTAGCGTCAGGGCCAGTGAACCAGAGCTGCCAAGACCCTTCTACACCTCCATGTGGTGATCCTGGATAACAGGCTGCAACAGAACAGACTGGCTAAGGAGAACGGATCGAAGAGGGAATGCTAACCCGGTACTAAAAAAATGCTTGCTGAAGTCGGATGTGTTGGACCGAAAGGTGAAAATATCGCAGTCAAGCTGTAAAATATGACACAACGCATACCGTTCTCTGGACTAAATTCTGCTACTTAAGCCCTTTTAGGGTTTGGTAGTGGGAGATTGAGAACGAACAAAGCCAAGCCATGTGTTGAAATAGTTTTGAGATCCCAAGATTTTCTTGAAAAAACCCAGACATTAACACTTGAAAACAGTGAGTTAGAGTTAGCAAATAACTAGGTGTATGAATAACTTATGGAGTTGCTTTTGATGCCAATTATAGATTTAAATGTCTTCTTCTTCGTCAATCGTCCTGAAAAGACGTTTTATAAGATATTATTTATAACAGTAACGTTGCACTGTGGGAATGCAATTTCCTCCCCGATACATCCAATTTCAGTTCAACACATTTTTTATGCTGGTTTGCCTTTGCTGTTCGATCTTACTCTCCCATCTATTCTGCAAGGATGCAGCCTGTTTCCAGGGCTGTCACTTGGAGAAAGGATATTTGAAAATTACGGTTTGCTGCCCCTGACGCAAGCAATCAGCTATCAAGTAGATGAATCGCTGACTGACTGCTATCATCTCGCTCACTGCTACCCTTGCAATTTTGAGATAATCCAATAAACATATTTAGCGTAATAATGTTATCCGTAATGTGGAAACAATAATAAGAACAATAAAATATAAATATAAAGCCAATTGAATAAAGTTGATATTTTCCTAACACTAACAGGTTCCCCAGCGTGGATTCTCTCTCCTCGCTATTAGAGTTAACTCCCTTATAAGTAGTTTTACGTAATAAAAATGTATCGTTGCATTGTGAAGCATGTGTATTATGCTGATGAGGGCTTCTATGCTGATTAGCGCTGTGCCCCTAGGCCCTCTTGCTATTTAAAAAAATCTTCTTTGGCAATATTTTTCTCAAATCCCTTACAACGACAGTCGAGGGATGGTATACACATTATTTATTAATTGTTGGTATGTAAATACTAGAAAAAAATAACACATCCAAAAAGTTTGGATTGAAAATTAACACTTTGAAAACAAATATTTTGGTAATATCCAAGCAAAATTGGCAAATAAATATGATCATCAATTGAGAATTAATCGAACAAGTACAGAAGTTTACAAAGCCATAACACAAGATGTTCGCAGTGAGACAGGAATTAAGACACAGAATACGTTAGCAAAAAACAGGGCTTAAGAGAAAAATAGAAATTACAAACATCAAAGAATATCAGAATAAAACTGAGGACAAGAATAATCGTCATAAATATATGGTCAATCGCACTGTGTGGGGTTGAAACTTGAACTTTAGCAAAAACAAATGAATAAACTTGGAAGCCTTTGAAATAACTTAACTTGACGTTGTTATACTGGTTTAGAAGACTGCAGAGTATGTATACAAACCAACCAGTTTCATTTACATTAAATGTGCTACTACCGTAGAATGGAAAGTGTGGATGACAGAATGAAGATCCAATGGCAATGGCCTTACTGACGTATGCGCACACATATTGAAAAGGATGCAAAAATGACGATTCAGTTGACTGAGCCACAATATGCGACATGAAAGTCCCCTACAGAAGACACCAGAGAGCAAGATTCTTGTGAAAAGAGGAAAGTAACGACCAAGACTCACCATTACACCTCAGGCATGCAGACATTAGAGTACATTAAAGGGTATGGGATGGACTAGTGGTTAAGTGACAAGGCTCACAAACCGAAGGTGCTGGGTTTGCTCCCCATCATAGCACCGACCCTTAACCCGGGGAAGCAAACCCTTAAAAATGCAGAATCAAACAGACTCTTACAGAAAATGCATGCCGAAGTCGGATGCAATGGGCCGACTGGCACAGAATAACAACATAGTGCAACGCACACCGCCTTGGGGAATGAAGAAATAAGGCGAACGCAAACAACAACAAAAAAAATAAGTACGAACCTATGCTGAAATTAAGACACATAAAGGGCAATGTTAGTCAGGGCCTGGTCAACTATACTGACCCAGACCCACACCGTAGTTATCCCTGAATGCAGGCTGCTTCATGACACGAGGTGGGGGATCGACGTGATTCCCGTAGTAGTCAGTGTCATGCAGATGAAGCACAGCATATCTCAACAGCCTGTAGGACCCCGGCCGACCTACCTCAGAGCGAATGCTACTGCGTCCCGCCATTTTTCAGTGCGCACATATGATCAAACATGCAAATGAAGTTTAATGTAGATAAATGTACAGTCATCCACATGGGAAGATCCGTTATGGAACATAATTACAGAATAGGCGAGAATAATATTTGAATGATATACAATGCAAGGGAGCTAGGGGTTATGATAGATCATACAGGTAAAGTGAGTGAGCAAGTCCATGAAGCAGTGAAAAAGGCAAATGCAATGTTAGGTATGATAAAAAGAAATATTAAACATAGGAGAAAGGATGTGATAGTCAAACTATATAAAGCATTAGTTAGACCTAGATTAGAGTACTGTGTACAGTTGTGGAGTCCTTATCGTAGAGGAGATATAAACATGCTGCAAAGGATACAGAAAAAAAGCGGCAAAGGTGAAAGTGTGATTCCAAAATTACAGTTATGAGGTAAGACTCAGAAAAACAAGCCTGCAATGTCCAACTTAACTTAAGGTTTTTTTTATACTGGTTTAGAAGACTCGCCAGAGTCTGTAGACAACCAGTTATTTTTGCATTACCCTGCTCTAAAAGCTGTGCGCACCCAATCTATTATTAAATGCATTAACTGCCTCTGCCTCCACTACCTCCTGGGGCAATGCATTCCAAGTATTTACGACTATCCTAATATCCAATCTGGACCTTTCTTTAGCCTATTTGTAGCTGTGCCCTCTTGTTCTCGTTGGTGGTTGCATTTTGGAGAAAAAAAAACTTGTTATAGTCTAATTGAACCTTTCCTGTGATTATCTTATAAACGTGTATTAAGTCACCTCGAATTGGTATATTTTCAAGACAATATAGGCCGGTTTTTCTGAGTCTTTCCTCGTAACTGTGATTCTGGAATCCCACTATCAGTTTTGTGGCTCTTCTTTGTATCCATTCCAGCATATTTATATCTTTTCTACGATAAGGACTCCACACAGTGCTCCAATCTAGGTCTAACTAAAGCTTTATACGGTTTGACTTTCACCTCCTTACTCCTATGTTTAATATTTCTTTTTATCATACCTAACATTGCATTTGCCTGGATAAAGATAAGGATAAATTAGACTATACCAAGTTTTTCAAAGTACAACCGGCTACAAGAGGACACAGCTACAAATTGTTTAAAGACATGTCCAGATTTGATATTAGGAAAAAAATGTTAGTCAGAGAGTGGTGAATTCTTGGAATGCATTGACGCAGAATGTAGTGGAAGCAGTCAGTTAATACATTTGAAAATAGATTGGATGCTCACAGTATTTTTGGTGCCTGTGAAGTGAAATAAACTGGTTGTATGCAGACTATGTGGAGCCTTTTAAACCAGTATAATAAAGTTAAGTGCCCACCTCACGTCTTTTTCGAGCAATGTGAAAACAGACTGGGTCAGAACCATCTGGTCATGGAGGTGAGGATCGATTCTAAACCCCATAGTCAGGAGCTTCATGGGGATCGTCGCATTGATTTACACACAGGAAGACCCTAGTTTATTTTCAAGTACTGCCTGGGGTGTAGGGAAAACCAGCTACGAAAGAAGCGTCGTCAAGATTTTAAATGAACACAATACGAGTGACTTCCACAACAACAGTAAACGTGTCGGGGTTAGTAGGAAAGGGCGCTTGATAGGATGGAACAGGTATGTGTGCAGCCAGGACACGAAAAGAACCAGTTGTACCAATACCATCGCCGCGGGTTGCACATTTGTTAAGGATCTGCGTGCCAGGTTTGAGAAAATGTAAGAGCTAGGTATAGTTCTGGACGAACTGGTCTGTTTCTTTTAGGGTGTGCGCCAAGATGGCGCCTAACTGGGTCACGGTACAGTCTTGTTCTCGTGTTTTGATCTATTACGTATACGGCCAGGCCCCGGATTTGGCTGGAATTCCCACTAGTTGACGATTTACACTTGTGTCCACGAAATGGTCTTGTAGTTTTCCATTTGGATTAGTTAATTCGTTCATTATGTGGTGTTTTCCCCTTCTGTTATCCTGGAATGGTCTTCGGCTATTTGCAATAGTATTTCAGTTACCCTGAATCATATTTCCACGGGTCAGTGCACCCGACTGAACGTCAGGAGATTGGTGTCCTGTGTGCTATCTGTGCCGGTGTTGGTGTGACTGGTACATGTATTCGGACAGTAATGAACACATCGGCTTAAAGAGATTGAGCCCTATCTGGCTAGCAACATGCCCATGACACATCGCTCACACGGTGAGTGGTGGTGTGGGGATATAGGGCACTCGCCTCTCAAAGCGATGAGCGGAAACGGTGTGTGATCGAGTTTTAGGTTTCAAGGGAGGTGAGACCAGAGTGCCTGCATCCTGAGTTACCTCCACTCGTTTTGACTTATGTCTTGCCACTGGCAAGGTAGCTCGGGACCAGATCGTGAGGTTGATGACCAGCGCAGTTGCTTCCTCACTACAAACCAAATACAGCGCAAGTTACATCATCAAGACAAAACCGTCTGATGATGTCGCCATCATTGCTTGCGATGGGGAACTAACTAACTAAAGATTGTACGACATGCCGGAGAGTATAGAAGAATTTTGTTGTTGAAAATCTGAATTCTAAATGTGCAAAATTAAGTCTGTTTTCAAAGTAATACTTACCTATTTCTGCTACTCCTTGTTTATATTCTTGCCTTATCTGTGGTGTTCCTAACGCCGGAAGTGTGACCGTGAAAGTTGGTGGCCTGTCGGCTTTACCATTTACTGAGGGGGAGAACGGGCACACGTGGAAGCGTTCAGTGTGAAATGATATCGCGTCTGCATAACATATCATAAACATTAATGTGTGAAACCATATCACTGTGATACCCATTGACCTATTTGTTTGTGTCAACCAATCAATTAATCAACCAATAGCGTTCCAGCTCACCGTTAAGCAAAGGTCATCATCAAATACACGCAAGCATTCAAATACTGAACTGTTATTTTTGTGTTTGTGGTTTACATGGTTTATACACTTCTTTGTTTACTTGTTCACTCCGTAGTATAGGGTCACCACTACAGTTAGCACGTTATGTATATTATAACATAATATAAATTTTCGAAGTATGGTTTCAGGAACGGAACAGGCTGAACATATGCTCTATTTTCTCAAAGACAAATTAATGAACAAACTGTCATCTGTCGCCATCTTGATATTGTTCGACGCAAACGTTGCAAACTTGGCAGCTCCATCATGACAACATACCAGCCCATTCTTCGAATCTGATTCAGACTTTTTTGGCCAAACACAACATTCCTCTGGTTTGTCGATGTCCATATTCTCCCTACATGTCTTCTTGCGATTTGTGGCTGTTCCCAAAGATGAAAATGATACTGAAAGGGACCAGGTTTAAGGCACGAGAAGACAATATGCGAAATGTCCCAATCCATACTTCCCAAAACGTCCTTCCTGAAATGCTTCCAACAATGTCGGGACCGATGGGAAAAGTGTATGGAGTCCTAAGGAAAGGAGGGTACTTTGATGGGGATTAGGGTTTCAACCCTCCAATTGATAACTATATATATTCCGACCAAAAAGTCGGATACTTTTTGAACACACCTAGTAAATAATATGAAGATTATTACAACAGAAATGGAAAATCAACAGAATACAGAAGATACCTAATAATCAGATGAAAAGCACAGAAACATGATATGATAATTCAAATACTTGGGTAGATGGAAGGACGGACAGAGCGGGGAAATTAAGAATCCAGAAAACAAATTCATTTTCATATCAGCTCTCACCATTACTAAAACACATAGGCGTAACAGTGGAGACAGAGAAACAGCCGATAAATAAAATGTTAATATCTACTATCCGGTATCAGTATCAGACATGGACTCTCACCAAGAAACAAAACAGAAAAATCATGGTGTGTGAAATGAGGTGCTTCAGAAAAGCGGTCGGTTCAAAAGGTTTTTACAGAGTTCGAAATGAAAAAAATCAGACAAAATGTGGGTGCAAAATCGTGCATGGATTACATGGATAAGCAGAGAATAAAATGGTTCGACCACCTGACAAGAATGCGGCCAAATCTACCAGCTGTGCGGATCTACAATATCAGAAAAAAGGGTTGCAGAGCAACAGGGAGACCAAGAAAAAAATAGATAGACAGTTTAGGAAGGACACTGAAGAAATATAGAACGACAACAGCATTGGCGATAGATCTGACATACGAAAGAAAATTACACCTCCACCACGACGTACAACGACACAAATGGATAGAAGGAGAAGATTCAAATGTTGACCACAAAGTCAAGATATTTATTTGGCGATATTTATATTAGACGACTGCCGGAAATAAACTGAAGCAGACCTAGCAGAATGGAAGCTGGTTTGTGACAACGAAAGAGAAGGACATTAACTTCGCTCGTGTCGTCTTATATGGAGGCACAACAACAGTAAGTTCAGAAATGAACATTTATGTATATATACTGTTACAAAAGATAAACTCGTGGCAGCTGTCCAGACTTAGGAGATACATAATACGTTGATAAATGATAGAAAATACGCTCAATCACCACAGTCACAGCCACAAGTAACTTAGTAAGAATATAAGAACTAACACTACAGAACTTAACTAACTTACTAAGACACAGAAACTTTCTTAGTAGAACTAAGAAGCTACTCTGAAGTGGACATTTCGTTCGCATTTCGGAGTTCCCGTTAGTTTAGTCCGTTAGAGGGGATCAAGATGCCGAGCAGTGCAAGAGCTGCAGCAGTAACCGAGTAATGACCTAGAGCTGATTCAGGGCCAGCAGCCTAGACTAGAGCTGCCAAGGACCATCTTACTTCTTTCAAGTTATTTATTATAATTATACTATACTATAGTAACAGTTATTATGACATCATGCTGATACTACTAACTACTAGTACTAGTGATACAGCCATTTGAGACAGTGATACACTTTCAATCACGTACGTAGTGATCCTGGATTACAAGCTGCAACAGAGCAGATTGGCTGAGTAGTAAGGAGAAGGAACCGAAGAAGAGGGAAGACTCCCGGAAGACTGACTGGGTATAAAAAAAATGTCTGTTGAAGTGGGATGTGTCGTATGTCATGCAAATATCGCAGTCTGAGTCAAGCCTTAGGGTAGTCTAAACTATGATACACACAGCTCATTCTGTTTTCTGGACAATATCTTGCTACTTGCAAAGTCCTTTTCAGGGCTTGTTAGTACTAGTAGGAGTGTGAACATGAATGAAGAAGAAGCAGTGCGTTAGAGAAAGTTCAGAAAAAATATCTTAGACTAAATTCAGTGGTCTCGAGGTAAGGTGTTCACCACAGGTGCCGCAGGTAGCAGGTTTGATTCATGACAGAGACTGAGATTTTTTAACGTGGGTCTTCTGATAGAAATTTCCCTGATCTCTGGGTAGTGAGATCGGACTCCTGTGTTTAGTGTTGAGCACGTTAAAAATTCCTTGGCAGTTGGAAATAAAAAATAATAGGCTTAACGACCACTGCCCGGACAAAATACAAGTTAAAAATCTACCCAAGTTATTTGTACCTTTCCCCAGGTGGTTTGTTAAGAGTAGCTATAGATGGTGCCTAACTGACTGTGGGTCTACTTAGCTCTAGTGTTTGAGTCTATTAAGATGGGCTCACAAATCATTTAATCCGCCCTCCAAGAAACTGGTTGTATACAAACTCTGTAGCATCTTCTAAACCAGTATAAAGATGTTAAGTTAAAGATTTTGGATTGTACATATCATGTAAAGCAGCATTCTTTACAGTGCAGCAACATATGGACATTGACAAACACAACACACTTGACCAAACATAAACTTCAGCTCCTCATAAATTTGAATACAAAATAATACAATTTAATTCACATTTTTGTGTATGCAGTTATTAACCCTTAAGATTCTATACCGCTGGTAACCGCTGATGCCCTCATATCATATACCCCTGAAAACCACTTGTTCTAATTGCGTTTGTTTCTCAGTTACTAGGCCTATCATTGCTTCTTGTTTGAATTCGTATGCAATGAGAAAGTATCAAAAACAGCTTGGAAGTTAAAACTAGTGTATTTTCACCAAAACGATAGTCAAAACAAAATCTGTTCGATTTATTTGACAAGCTAGACTTTGATAATGTTGATAATCAATCAGATTTTGAGATAGAGAGTGATAATGATGAGATAGACAGCAGTGGAATTGTTGATGGTTGGGTCAGTTTATGATTGTCGAAGGCCTAGAGATACAATTGTGAACGACGCAGGAGATACACGTTTGTTGTGCACTGCTCACGATGGGCATAGTTTTTATTGTAGCTGGTGCACACATATAGCAATTTATACTTTTTGCACATTAACTCCTAGACTACCTGATTCACTTTAGGTGGAGTATTTTTGGACTCTTTTTTTCACAAGCCACTTAGTCATGTTAGATCTCTATTAGGAAAGTTTAGAAAACAATTTTCGAAGCTTAGACTAATCCAACATTTTTAATGTCACTTCCTTTTGATGAACTTTACAATTTAAGAGCCATTTGCACTTTTTTTGTCTTAGACAAAGAGGTTTGAATTTAAGAAATTAGCTGATCAATTGATTTGCTCCAGCAAAATTTGTTTGATAAAAATGGCTTTCAGTAATCCTAAACAAATATTATCATCAGAACAAACACTACAGCTTATCTGTTCATGGAAAATGATAAAACTGATATATGTCATGTATAAATTGATATTGTTAGCGAGGATTAGTGTTACGAGCTTCAGACCTGTACAAATATATTATGATATATTATGGTCAGTTCAAACATTAAAAAAAATATTTTGTTCTAAATGTATTTGCAATAAATGTGGACCACTATTTATCTATTTTTCTTAATGTTAAGACAAATTGATTCTAGCTGATAGCCTATTCAATTTTGAACATGAAATATATACATGAACACAATGTTAAAATAAGATAATTATGTTATAATATATTATAGTGACGTAACCTTATATAGTTTTCCTTGCTTACTTTTTTTCACAATGTCATTTCAAAGATACAAATGCACACTAAATCTTTATTTACAGACAGAAAATTATACAACTTGTATATGTTGTGTATGAATGGATATTATATCAGTGATGGCTAATGTTGGGAGCTTCAGACATGCACAAAGCTTAATATATTATGGGAAGTTTAAACTTTAAAAACATTTAAAAAAAAAAAAAATGTATTTACAATAAACGTAAATTAACATTTATCTATTTTTTTAAAATACACAAAGTAGTTCTGTTTGATAGCCCATTGAATTCTGCACATTTGTATATGAGATAAATTAATGTAATGTTTAAAATAAGAAAATTATGATAAAATATGTTATGTAACTCAACGTAAAAAAATAATTATGAAGCAGACGGTGTAAAAATGTGGTTTTAGTATCGGTATACTAAGAGCTAGCATGCCATTTTAGACACTCCTCCATTCATACATAACATATTCAAAATGTATTCCAATATCATTACAAGTAAAGGGCACAGCGTGGGCTAGTAGTTAAGTGACACGGCTCACAACCAGAAGGTGCTGAGTTCAGTCCCCATCACAGCACCGGCCGTTACCCTGGGGAAGCAAACCCTTAGAAAATGCAGGAGGAAGCAGACCCTTACATAAAATGCATTGCGGAAGTTGGATGCACTATGTCCACAGGTGCAAAATAAAAACCACAGTGCCACTCACACCGCCTTAAGGATTAGAGAAATAAGACAAATGTAAAAACAAAAAACAGGTAAAAAAGATTAAATAAAATAAGACAAACACCCATTTCTCATTGGTTTTGTTGATTTAATTCAGGATTTTATGTACCATAATAAAAAATGTCTATAGGATCTTAAGGGTTAATATTATTATAGAAGCCTATTTTGTATATGCTCCATCAGGATCATCAACAGGATTCAAGTGAGCATCTCTTCCAGTGATGATTTAAGCAACATCCGAAGAATTTCCAGTAAGTGCAACATGAGGATGAGAAGAGGCCTAAAGTGCTACCTGATTGCGGGAGTGACTCTTAGCTTCTTTCTGCTGTATTATGTCAGTGACTGGACCAATATCACAGCATATGTCAACAACAAGGTTTGGATCCTGTCTATTTTTTCTTAATCTTTTTCCTTTTTTTCCCCAATACAAAAATCACAGCAATGTTTAGAGTAACCCTTTTCACTCCAGGCTAATTTTGCCGATTTGTGTCTTTTCGCTCGAGCCAAAATGTAGAAATTCTGTGTGTCAAAGTTTTATTTCTATTAAAAATAAACTAAATTATTGTAGACTAAATTGAGCTAAAATTACAGTATAAACACAGAAGGACACATAAAATTAAACTATCTATGACGTGAAGTATTCATAAAAGAGATTATGTATTAGTACTGGACGACCAGTCCTTCCTTGTGGGTCCCAACTTCTCTTCCAATGGTCTCTGTCATGGGCCACAGGGGACCAGTGGATAATGAGTCTTCCATCTGTGGCATAGTGAATGTTGTTGCGGGATGCATTGGAGTCGGATCAGTGTGTTGGTGGTCGCTTCTTGTCTCTGGGGCAACAAGTTGCTGTTACTGTCCTCCATCGATCGTCCGTTCTTCGCAGTAAGAATGTTTTAGCATGAAGCATCAAATGACATTAATGTGGAAATTGGAGAGAATAATTTTTTTTACCTACCACGTCGTCTAGCCAAAATACAGTCAATATTTAAAATGTACGTATTATGTCCTAGTCAAAGTCTGAAGTTCTTTGGAGTTGAGGAGCATCAATTGTGTATATGCGAACAAATCTATAGTGTAGAGTTGTAAAAAATGAAATGCTATAAACTAAATTGCGAAACACAAATGCATATTTCAGAGGTAAGATTTGGTCGTTAACTAGTGACCATTTTTAGGTTTTTTGTTGCTATGAGATGAAAAGGGTTAACTCTTTCCAGTCCTGCCTAATTTCGCCAATTCGTGTCTTATAGTCTAATGCAAATGCCACAGCTCAGTATGTTGAATATGTTTTCATAATAAAATAAATTAATATTAAACAAATTAAGCTAAAATTAAGATCTTAAGACACATTATTAAATTATGAATGACATGAAGTATTCATTATAAAAATATATTTCTCATGAACTGGTAAATGTCATTGGAAAGGAAAATATGGCGAAAAAATTTGATTTTACTTGTAATGTCATGCATAATTCTAGGTTAATCCCTGAATAGCATTACTACAGTTCCTTTCTTATGTGTCAAATTTTAAATCAGACGTGTGTTGAATCTTCTTTTTCTCTTCTTTTCCCTTGCTCTACTTGTGCCTTTTAGCGTCAGTTTATGAAGCAGTTTCTTAACTGGGCACTAATATATGCTTAGTACACAGGGAGCTGTACTGCTTCTCTTATTTCTGCTATCCATCTTTTGTGTTATTGACCCTTGGTATTGTATCTGTGTAACAAAGCTTTCTGAAAGATACTATCTGGTGTTTGGCGTATCATGTGACGGAAACATTTGGCTTGTTGTCTCTTTGTGAGGTCCAGCACTGGTGTTGTACCTCCTTGTCCCCTAATATCTTCGTTTATGATTCTATCCATTCTTGTTACTCCAAGCATTCTGCGCAGGAATTTCATCTCTATTGTTGTGATGTTTCTTTTATCTTTGTTTGTTAATGTCAAATTTTGGCAGTGATAGAACAATCTGGGTAGGAATATTGTGTTGTATAGCATTTTTTTAATCCTTTGTGACACTGATAGAACAATATGGGTAGGAATATTGTGTTGTATAGCATTCTTTGTATCCTTTGTGACACTGATAGAACAATATGGGTAGGAATATTGTGTTGTATAGCATTCTTTGTATCCTTTGTGACACTGATAGAACAATCTGGGCAGGAATATTGTGTTGTATAGCCTATTTTTGCATCCATTGTCCTTTGCTTACATAGTAAAATCAGGGACATTTGCCCAATGATTTTACTTGGTTTAATGCATCTGTTTTTGATTTCGTTGTTGCCTTTGCCATCTGCTGAGATTATGCTACTCAGGTACACAATTTTTCGCCTGTTTTACTTGTTGGTTTTGTAAGAATATCCACGTGTAATCCGGTCGAATGGAGCTATAAAGAGTTAAGTGTTTTGATAGAGAATTACTATAAACGGGACCAGCTTTTGTGGTTGCCCTATGCTTTGTATGGTAGCATGAAAGAGACCAGAAAAAGACATACAAATCAAATGCATTTCATTTGCTCTTATTACTCATGTACAAGAGCAGGGCCATCACTATACATTCTTTTTCTGTGCTCATTCTGAAAAAGACGTTATGTCATAGTTTACAGCGAGTCTGCTATATCTGCACCTTTCGGTCTAACACATCCGATTTCAGCTAGACTTTTTGAGTACCTGGTTTGCCTTCCCACATCGATACCTATCTCTTGACCAGATTACACTAGTGGCTAGTGCAGCCGGTTTCCAGAGCTGCCACTTGGAGGCGGAATAAGGTCTTGGTCAGCTAGGGTTTCTGACCTTGATGAATGCAAGCAGCCAGCTATGAGCCGTGGCTGTTGTCAGCTATTGTACTGCTGCATCTTGGCCCCTAGTTGGCATTAATATGCTCTGATAAAGTTGCATTCTTTGGGATTTTGTTTCGGATTGTAAGATTGTGGCCTCAATGCACACACCTCTTTA
This sequence comes from Ariolimax columbianus, assembly GCA_036924085.1. Lineage (NCBI taxonomy): Eukaryota > Metazoa > Mollusca > Gastropoda > Stylommatophora > Arionidae > Ariolimax > Ariolimax columbianus. The sequence goes on from JAVGWX010000021.1 coordinate 15,220,321, forward strand.
GTTGTCTTTTACAAGATGCATTATTTTTATCATTACAAGATGTATATTTAAAAAAAATTTTTTGCGTTCGCCTTATTTATCTATTTCCCAAGGCGTGTGTGCGTTACACTGTGGTTTTTATTTTGCGCCTGTCGGCTCAGTGCATCCAACTTCAGCATGCATTTTATGTAAGGGTCTGCTTCCTCCTGCATTTTCTAAGGGTTTGCTTCCCCGGGGTAACGGCCGGTGCTGTGATGGGGATCGAACCCAGCACCTTCTGGTTGTGAGCCGTGCCACTTAACCACTAGGCCACGCCGTCCCCAAGATGTATAGTGAGGCAGTCGTTGCTTATACCAGTCATGTTTAAGTTAGGCACTCTTGACGACTTTCTTTAGTGGCGGGTTGCAGTGACTTTCCGTATGACCAGGCTCATGAGATCGTGCGTTTTAATCATTGTCTGACAGTTTGAGAAATAGAGCAGAAGAATACATCTTTATCGGACCATGCCATGACATTCTAACAGAGTAACATCTAGAAAAAAGGCTTGGGTTATAGGAAACCATAACAATGCGCTAGTCCACATATCACTGCCCTTTTTGGAATTCTTGGCAAATAAGAAGATAGGTGTTCCACTCAACTCACCTAGTCTGACGCCAGCAGACTTGTTTCTGTTTCCATTATAAAACCCAGCTTGAAAGTATGATTTCAGACCTTTTACAAAATTAAGGGCAGTCGCAGACGGCTCTATGCATGATCTTCTTCTTCTTCATCGATCAGTTGATGCAATACTTCTAGTCTGGTGAGGTTCACGAATGAGACTGTGTTCCAGGTCTTTGCCAGTCCCCCACAGCGTTTCGAGCATGTGACCAGGCCAGACTGCTTATCTTTGGTCTGCATAGGTAGAGCATTCTTGCAGATTATGTTCTGGTGTTTGCTTGGGTGCTCCACAATTGCACATGGCAGTGTCTCTGAAACCTATTATGTGGCGGTGGGCCTTGAGTCTACAATGTCCCGTTCTTAGTCTGTGATCCCTTGTCTGCCCATCTCTGCCAAGTTTGTCTATGCTGTCATTTTCTGGCTTGTATTCTTTGTGCTGTTCTCTCCATTCTGTCCTCATGGATCGTTTGATGAGTGTCTTTGCTTCTTTATAGCTCTGTGGATGGGGAATCTGCTGGCCGCCACTTCCGGCTTTTGCGAGCTCATCTGCTTTCTCGTTTTCAGGGATCCCACAGTGGGCCTGAATCCATTGTAGGACTAAATCTATTTTTTGAGACAGCAATCCTATGTTGTATTTTATTTCATATGAGAGTCTTTGATATGAGTGCATGATCCTCAAAATTTAACCTAACCAGAATCCTGAATTAAATCACCAAAACCAATGAGAAATGGACGTTTGTCTTATTTTATTTAACCTTTTTTATTATATCTTTTTTGTTATAATATTGGAATCAATTGTGAGTATGTTATGTGTGAATGGAGGAGTGTCTAAAATGGCATGCTGGTGTGCAAAAAGTATAAATTGCTGTATGTGTGCACCAGCTACAATATAAACTACACACATATGTGATCAAAGCGCAACAACGAACGTGTATCCCCTATGTCATTCACAATTGTATCACTAGGCCTATGACTATCATAAACTGACTTAAACATCAATGATTCCGTTGCTGTGGTTTTTGATGATTTATTTATACTTTCTCATTGCATACGAATTCAAACCAGAAAACAATGATAGGCGTAGTAACCGAGAAACGAACTCAATGAGAACAAATGGTTATCAGGGGTAAAAGACTCAGTAGAGTATGTATGCAACCAGTTTCATTTACATTTCCTTGCTCTAAAAGCTATGTGCATCCAAAAAGGCAAAGACAAAGGTCGCCATCCATCATAGACGATGATGGCATAATGAATTTTGCTAGCGCTATTTTTAGCAAGGATTAACTGCACTACTTTTTATCCTCACTCTCTCGTCTTGAGCCGCTCAACCCCAGTGGCAAGTCAATGACAAGGGGACGACTACGAGATGCAGGCGACTCCGCATCAAGCACCCGTGAAAAAGACGGCGGAGTCCGAAGTGGAACCCACACCACCTGATCATGAAGCCGACGGCTTAACCACTTCGCCACGGAATCCAATGTGCATCCAATCTATTATTAAATGCATTAATTGTCTTTGCTATCACTACTTGCTTACAATGACTGCTTCCAGAAGTGGAAAGGGCATTGAGAATAGAAGGGAGTATTTCAAAGGCTACCAGGCTGACTAGGTTCCAGGTAAGCCCAAAAAAGTTATACAAAGGTGTTCTGAAACATTTTGAATAGATCTTCTATATCAAGATAGTGCTGCATACATTTATTACTAATAATTATCGCATATTTGTCTGTCCACATAGGTGCCTGTCCACCGACCTGTTGTGAGATGGGCTGATCATCAACACAGCATCGACCAGGACAAACCTCGTGTGATGATCACCTACAAAGGCAGGCTTGGAAACCACATGTTTGAGTATGCAACTCTCATGGGAGTAGCCCATCGTTACAACATGACACCAATCATTCCTCCAGACATCGACTTCCTTGACGTCTTCAAGATTCCTACACTCCAAGGAGACACAAGCCTTCTACGAAATCCTATAGAATATTCTGAAGAGAAGGCAGCAAAGTATTATCCTGGCATAGAAAAGATCAACCCCAAACAAGATGCCTATTTAGTTGGATTTTATCAGTCGTGGAAATATTACGAACACATCAGAGAAGAACTGCTCGACAAATATTTCGTCCTACACGACAGCCTTCAGACAGCTGCTACACAGTACATTAACAATGTTCTCAAAGAAAGAAACCTGCAAAACGCACAAGTTGTTGCGATTCATGTCCGTCGGGGAGATTTTGTCCGACAGCGTGTCAAAGGCTTCACCGTCGCTCCTATTCCATATTACTACCGAGCAATGGCGTACTTTAGACAAAAATATGATAAAGTCTTGTTCATTATATGCACAAACGACTTAGTGTGGGCCGAGACGAATTTAGACGAGGGGCCCGATGTTCATTATTCTCATGAAACTGACGGTTCGCTTGACCTAGCAATCATGATCAACAGTCATCATATTATCATCACATCGGGATCATACTCATGGTGGGCTGGATACCTAGTACGAGGGGAGGTTATATATTATTTAGGATATCCTCGGCCTAATACTAAAATAGGGAATCTGACAGTTCAAAAGGATTATTACCCCCCTTACTGGAGAGGGCAGTGGTGAGGATGGGAGGGGTCTATGGTCATAGGGTAATTATAATACTTTCTCATCCTTTATTTCTTCCTTGTCTTCTCTGTTTTGACTATAGCCTTCCTATTTTTAAAATAGTTTTTCTTCCTATTTTTCATCTTGCCTTCCCATTTCTCTAATCGTCTTTCCATTTGTAATCTTGTCTTACTATATTTTTTTAAAATAATGTCTTCCAATTTTTTTCCCCCCATTTTTCTTCTTTTCTTCCCGTACATTTATCTACTTGGTTTCCTTTATTTATCTCTTTTCCAGTTTGTAAGTATACTTTAAAAATTGTTTATTATCAATGTTTGTTGCTTCTTTTGAGGCATAGATCATTGACTACCCTTTTCCAGCAAGCTTAGTCTTGAACTATCATTTCTGTCTCGCCAGTTGAGGTGTAGGGGTCAAAGTTCACTTTCACAGTCTCTTCTTCAGGTGTTTCTTGTTCTACCTCATATAGCAATTTCAGATCGGAGGCAGAGGCACTGAGGGCTGCGGTAGAAGCAATGGTGACAGTCAAAAGCAATGAAAGCCAGATAGTCCTGTTTACAGATGCCCTGGCCGTAGTCACAGCACTGAAAAGCCAGAAAAATACAGAACTTAATGATTTAAGAGCAGTACTCTGTCAACTATGCCACCAGTCCGCACCAAAAAGAGTAGTGGTACAGTGGGTTCCATTCCACTGTAACATCCAAGGCAACGACGAAGGCAGACAGACTGGCAAAAGAAGGTGCAAGACTACCACAGCCAGATTCTATGACCTACGAAGAGTCCAAAAGGCTTATTAGGGCCAGATACATGGCCAAATGGGAAACAGAACATACTGGCTACATAAAAAATGATGCCTATTACCAGTTGAACAGAAGAGAGCAGGTTGTGGTCTTCAGACTCAGCACAGGCCACAACAGACTGAGGTACCACCTATTCAATAAACTGAAGATAGGTGGCACTGACGAATGCACTTGTGGTACCGGGAAAATGATCACTGAACATCTGCTGCAAAACTGCCCGACATACGAGGACCAGAAAAAGCACATGTGGCCATCACCAGTGGCAACACTAGACAAGCTCTATGGAAGTGTCGACAGCCTCAGGATGACCACTGCTTTCTTCGTAAAAATACAGGTAAACGTTTGACAGCGTATGAAGAAGAAGAAGAAGAAGAATAATACACCTGGCAATGACAAGGCAGACAGACTGGCTGACAGAAGGGATCAAGTCGAGAACAACAATACACACCAACAACCCTACAGACAGCCAAGCAACTACTGAAGAATGCGAACAAAGAGGCCTGACTGAATAGATGGGCAATGGGAAATACTTGGTGAGAAATCTACAAACATGGTCATCCCAAAGACAACATCATTCTTCTGAAAAGGAGAGACATAAGCTCCATTTTCCAACTTCGCACTCAACACATGCAACTTAACAGTCAATTGAACAGAATCCAACTAGAACATACTCCAGAGCGCCAGCGGTGCACACATCCCTATGAAACTGTTGGACATCATCTCTTTGAATGTCTGGCACTTACTAGTGTTAGCTTCTTCTTCCGAGGCCAGACAAACGGAACACTTTGTATGGAACTAAACAAACACTTGCAACTACCACTATATGGCATTGGGCTATAGGGCAAGAGCCTATAGGTCGCTGTATAAAAAACCAACCTCAATTACTCTTCCCTTCTGGATTCCATGTAAGACCTGTCTAGCCACATGGTGATTTCTGTAGCTTGTGTGCTATCCAGCCCCATTTCCTACATCGTTTGTTCTCGTGCTCCACTGGTTGTTGTTGGCTCCTTTCCCGTATGTTATCCTTCCTCACTATGTCCTGCTACCTTGTATCCATTATCCTCCTCATACCTTTACTGACAATTGACAGGAGTTTTCTCTGTATTGCTGATGTCGTTCTCCAAGTTTCCGCTCCGTACAGGAGTAATGACTTGACATCGTAATTAAACAATCTTAATTTGGTATTACTCTTTATTTTCCTTGATTTCCATATTTTACTTAGTAACAGGAATGCTGTTCTTGTCTTTTCAATTCTAGCCCTTACATCTACCTCTGTGCGCCCTGGAGTATCTATACTTAATTTGTTTTTGTATATAATTATGTCAGTATAAATTTACAGTGGGTAGTGAGGAAATAGATCAGGTCACACATTTTTAATATCTGTGCTCCAGAATGGACAAAAAATGGCGACTGCTCGAAAGAAATCAGAAGAAGGCTAGCCATGGCAATGCAGAGACTGAACAGACTGAAGAAATTATGGCAGAGCACCAACAAAATGATAAAAGTTAAAGTCTTGAGAGCCTATGTTTTTCCTGTGGCAGCTTATGGCTGTGAATCATGGACGATTACCAAAACTTCTAGACAAAGAATCGAATCTTTCGAGTCAAAATGTTACAGAAGGCTTCTCAGAATACCCTGGACAGAGAAAAAGACAAATGTAGACATTCAGCAAGAGTTGAGCATAGAGGAGAACTGGTTTATCAATTCCATTTTGGTTAGAAAATGCAAATACTTTGGTCACATCAGGAGATATAAATGTCTCGAGAGAACAGTGATGGAAGGTATAGTGCTAAGAAAAAGAGGAAGGGGTAGACCAAGAAGTCAATGGTACCAAGATATCCTTGGTATGACTGGCGGAGGCTGAAATTTTGGCAAGGGAACGAATTTCTCTCAGACAGACTGTGATGGGAGTGATGTTCTATAAAGGACATGCTACATGATGATGATGATGATGATACAATTGTGTATACCTAACAAATCTGTCTTTTTTTCTTTTACTTCAGTTTCTTCTATTTTGTCAACTTTTTCATCTTTCCTGCATTTTTTAATTCATTTTTTTTTCTTTTCATGTGAACCATGTTCATGATGAATGGGAGGAAATGATTGAGTGTGTGAACAAGTTTACATATTTGTGCCTAAGTACCTGTATACACACTCATTTTGTTGGTTAAATAATACACCTAGATATAACCAAATGGTCTCTGTCTGTGGTGAAAGCAGAGTGTCTTACTAAAAAAAGACAGCTGGACATTTGAGAACAATTAAAAATAGGATAAGTCCTCTTTATGTGCTCAAAATTATTGTTTGCGTTTCAGATGCATGCCTGATTTTATAGTTGAACTGTGATATCTGCATGTTACAGCTAGCTGATTTGCTTTCAACAAGTCGTTATGCCAGACCACACCTAATACCAGGTCGCCATGGCCCTTAGAAATGATAGTGTGCCATATAATATTTCATGACCAGCGACATATTAACTCGCACAATTTCTGCCATCCTGTACCCATCTCATTTTTAAGGGGAACCAAATAGAATATATTCCTGCCTAAATTCATCTTTCCGCTAATTTTCATGGTCAAACTTCCGTGTTTTGTTATGCGACAGCAACGATGTTTAAAATAAAATTAGAATACCAGAAACAGATCTGTATTACTTTGAAAATAAACTTACTTTTTCACATTTAGAATTCAAGTTTTCAAGAACAGTTCAAACATACCCTACCTTATGTTGCACAAACCTTCGAGGAACATTTCATACATTACTATGCCTGGTTCCTATGTTTTGTACCTGGTGTCACCTAGATCCTAAACAAATTTGTCACCCTTGCTTTATGCCATGACATATCCGATCCTCTACTATCATAGGGTGTAGATGACTTCATTTAATTTTTTTATATTTTATGCCAGATAGAGTATCCAGCCCCATACTCAACCTCCGTAGTTGCTTCTTGGAATACTTGGAATCCTGGTATTCAAACAGGCATGTTAATGTCTGTTGCCAGGTAGCCAAATGTTTCGGCCATATGAAGTAATTTTACAACTTCCTGCGGCTTAATAAGCCTGGAGGAAGATACAAATAATTTTAATAGATTTTAAACTAGAATTTTTGTCCGGGAAACGGTTCTTAAGCTGCTTCTGTTTCTGTTTTTAAGAATTGATGTCACTGCACTCCAGGCATACCCATAGGTCTATTTCTCGCAGCAAATGGTGCAGGGTCTGGGTGCTGATGGTCCTTGAAGCTTGCTGGTTGTACACTCTCCTGCTCCTTCCCTGCATGCATCCTACTCCGCTTGAACCTCATTTGATGCCGAAACTTTGCAGTCTGTAGATTGCTGATTCATCTATTCCAGTGTCCTTATCCAACAGACGGTCGTTGATTGATTTCAAAATGTCACTCCTATCCATCATTAATGTGCCCATGATAGGAGCTTGTGAAGCCAAGATGTCAGATCTTTCGTTAGAGTGGTTATGGAGGGCATGGTCACTGGAAAGCGAGGCAGGGGCCGTCCGAGGCGATGATTGACTCAGGACATCAAGGAGACGCTGGATTTGACCTTGCAGCAGGCTGGCGGAAGACAGAGTTTCCTACAGACAGACTGTCATGAGAGCGACATTCTGCAAAGAACATGATGATGATGATGATGAACAGTTATGGTCTCTTAACACAATATAGTGGACATATTGAGGTTTAATGGGTTAAGACATGCAGATTACAGTGATACTATTATTTGCTTCTATTTGGGTCCTTTTTTAGGCAGGTAGCAAGTTTAGATTTGAGATAACTCTCCTCAGTCTTTGGCTGACTGTCAACACTGGTCAGTCAGGCAGCAGGTGGTTTTGCACTTAGTTTTTTTTTTTTCTGAGATCAGAGAGCAAGATAACAGGGTTAAATTACCCTAAATGTGATTAAAATGAAAATGTTGGAGGCAAGAAAGGCTTTAAAAATACAAATGGAATAATATATAATTTGTTATATTATTTCATTTTATTCCAAGTAAGTTGTGGACATTTGATAAAACTGCAGTATTATTTGTTTTTTAAATTCAAAACTATTAAACCTACAAAAATATCTTATGTAGGTCAAATATTATTCAATTTGACCGTTTGAACCTGTGTCTTAGTCAATGTTAATTATTTTTATTTTGAACAAAACTTTGATGTATGGAATTCCAGTACGTGATCTTGACGGACAGGACAAAAACCGGTAAAATTATCCACGACCGAAAAGAGTTAAAGTTACTTTTCTACTTCTCGTATAACCATCATCTTCAAATACCATATTGAGAATAGTTGATGATCAATATGTTTCACAACCATTCTGTTCTTTGAGCATATCGGGACATCAGATACTCTCAGTTTTCCCTTCATGTTTGCCATGCCATCCCAGATATATTTTCTGATCCTGCCCTTAAACTTCCCTATTGTCACAAAGTTTTCCAGTCCACACCTTTCCAATGATCTGTCCAATGAACCTTGTCTATCATAGTCTTGTTTTAGAGGAAAGATCCTATGTTATTAAATTTTCTTGGCAGAAAACTAACAGAATAACAAAAATAAAGGTCCTGAGAACTTGTATCTTTCCAATGACAACATGTTCCAATGTCAAGTTTTCGCATGGATAAGGCAATTTCAGTTTTACAAAACACTTCCAGATTTTCTCACATTCATTGCCAGGGACTACTCTTATAGAATACATACTCAAATCTCTGGAAGATATACTTCTGCAACAAATGGATTAAAATTTATGTTGACTTTTGTTATTTCATAGTTGCCAGTTTGTAAAGATTACATGTAATTTGTATGCTTTTGTTTCTTAATTTGCCAGTGTATGGTGGAACATAATTTTCTACTGTATTTAGTAAAGAGTAGCAAGTCTTCACACAATGAAAATACTCTGGTTACCAGCACCGCCACAGGCAGAGTGCATGCTTCCATACTGCTTGGTAGGCTTAATGCCAGTGGGGAGGAGGCTGATTGCCTTAGAACTGCACTTTCCTCTGGCCTATTAAGCCACAATAAGGAAACCACTGATAAACCTACATTGAATAACCAAATGGGACTTCGTGGGCTAGTGGTTAAGTGACACAGCTCACAATTCGAAGGTGCTGGGTTCGATCCCCATCACAGCACCGGCCGTTACCCCGAGGAAACAAACCCTTAGAAAATGCAGAAGGAAGCAAACCCTTACATAAAATGCATGCTGAAGTCGGATGCACTGGGCCGACGGGCGCAAAACACTGACACTTGTAGGAAGATTTACAGATTAATGACAGCACAAGCCTCCCACCTGTCAATAAAAAAAAATCTACACATCCCACTTCTCTGTGATGCCTCAAGGCAAGGGCAATAGGACAAAAGAAGAGAAGACCATTGCAGAATAAAAAGGATAACTTTTTCTCCATTGCATTAAACACAGATTATATGCCCACTTGAATACCAAAATTCTGTATTTTAGTTGAATTTTGTTATTTAATTTAAAATAAATTAATATATGTATAAATATAAAATAAATATGTTTTTAAAGAAATGAATCAATGCTTACAAGACAAAGGTCATGAATTTCACCAACAAGCCTGCTAGTATCAAGTTGCATGGAGAAGTATTACAAACAGTTGACAGTTTCATCTATCTGGGAAGCAAAATGATTCAAGATTGATATACATCAAAGGAAATTTTCACTCCCATTGCTCTAGCCACAGGTGCCTATACCCAATTGACGATCATCTGAAAATCAAAATCATTGGGAGAACGCAACAAGATTAGGTTGTTTGATTCCAATGATATTACCAATATTAACCTATGGATGTGAATGCTGGAAAATAACAAAGGCATTGGATAAGAGGTTAAATGCATTTGAAAATAAGTGTCTTAGGAAACTGTTGAACATTGGCTGGGAGGAATTCATAACTAACAAAACAATTCGAGAAGACACCTCTGCCGAAGACGGATGTGTCGGACCAAAAGGTGCAAATATCGCAGTCAAACTGTAAACTAGCGACACAACGCAATTCGTTCTCCGGACTACATGCTGCTACTTGCAAAGCCCTGTTCAGGACTTCATAGCAGGAGATTGAGAACGAACGCAGAAGAAGAAGAAGAAGAAGAGAAGAACAGCAACAATATGTTTCATTACTCAGGAAAAAATGGTGGTCATATACATCGGACATGTTCTTCGAATGGACAGCAACAGACTCCCTCTACAAGTATTAATGTGGTCACCGTCTGGCAGCAGGAAAAGAGGAGGACTGAAAGAAACTCTCCACAGAACAATTGTGAGAGAGGATTCCACTCCAGAACAACATTCATGAACTGAAAAGAGTGGCGTCACACAGATCAAACTTGAGAGCACTGGTTTCTGCCTTTATGTGCTGTATATGGCACTTGAAGAACATGGATTGACTGAAATAAATGAACAATAGTGTTTGCAAAGAAATGAATATTATAAAAAGATTCAAACTTCACGCCAGTGTGGCATATTGGGAGTATGGTGTTAGGCCCATACTTTTCATGACCTTCGCACACTAGAGGAGGGGTTGGGGTCAACGCTACGCTGACCGTCTTTGCTTCTTCCTTCATTTTTGTCCTTGTTATGCCTTTCAGCGTCAGGTTATGAAGAAATCTCTAGAACGATCCGGCATTCATCGCCTAAGATATTTTGTAATCCACTTTATTCATGGTCTAAATAGCATTGCTTGTTGGGGGGTGCTGTGTGATGGTAGTCTTGTTACGTGGCCAAACCATTTTAGTTGCTGTCGTTTGATGTAGTCCAATACTGGTGTTGTTCCCACTAGTCTCCTGATGTCAACATTTCTGATCATGTCTCTCCTTATTACACCCAATATTTTTGCAGGCATTTCATTTCTGATGTTACGATGTGTCATTTTCTATTTGATGTTAATGTTCAGTTTTGATAGCATAGTGTTATGTTGTATAAAGCTCTTGTGGTAGTTATTGTCACGTTCTTGCAATTAAGTATTGAAGTTAACTGTCCTATGATCTGATTTGCCATGTTGCATCTTTGTTGGATTTCAGTTGTAATTCTTTCATTTGCTGATATTGTGTTCCCTAAGTATGTGAAATCTTTTCTCCTGTGATTTTCTTCTTTTCAAGAAAATTATTGATGTCTCCTGTTATTCTTAATATTTTCATGACCTCAATTTTTTTCTAAGTTGATTTTCATCCTGTATTTTTTACATGTCATATTTAGTTTATGTTGTTGCAATTGTAATTTCCCATATTATACTGGTACCTAATTTAATAGGTTTAAAAAATAATAGCAGTAATAGGTAGTCGTGGATTAAACCCAGACTAGCATACCTGTGCAGAACACCTGTCTATCCAATCCAACTGCACAAAATGAAAGAAACAACAGTAGTTTAACCATTAAATGAAGGTTCTTCCCCTTCATCAACACCCCTCCCCAAACCCACAATCTGTCCTCCCCTACCTTCTAGCAATCTTCTTTGTATGCTGTCAGACATCTACTTGAATTTGTTCAAATAAAGCAGCGGTCATCCTGCGGCTGTCGACACTGCTATAGAGCTTGTCTAGTGTTGGCTCGGATGATGGCCACATATACTTTCTCTGCTCCTCATATGTCCGGCAATTTTGCAGCAGATGTCATTTTGCCAGAACCACAGTTGAATTCATCCACATTCTCGATATTTCAACTCATCCATGCTTGCCAGATTGTCAAGCTAATGAACTTTTAGACTCGTAACTTTCCATAATATATCCAGTTATTTTTCTTATTAATCATGAAGTCGTCAATCGATCAACCAATGAAATCTCACCCCCCAATTACTTCATAGAGGACCCTTTTGTCCCCAAAATTTAATAGCCATGCATTTTTGTCATGTATGATATTTTTTTCTCCTTGGTGTTAACTTGGGTTGGTTATGTGTGTAGTCATTTAAATTGTGTAGTGTACATATTTTTGTTGGTCTGGTGTATGGGGTTTAGTTGCACTGGTGTACAAGTTTTGGTTGGTCTGGTGTATGGGGCTTAGTTTTCCTGGTGTACAAGTTTTGATTGTTCTGATATTTGGAGTTTAGTTGCCTGGTGTACAAGTTTTGGTTCATATGGTGTATGGATTTCTTTTGGTCTAGTCTATGGGATTTATTTGATCTGGTTTATGGTATTTATTTTGTCTGGTGTATGGGTTTTTAATTTGTTTAATCTCAAGCCGTCCTGAGTCCATGAGATTTGATTGCATTAAATAACTTTGTAACAGGCTTATTGTAAGAAGCAGGTGTAAAAAAGATAATTATTGAGTTTTCCACTATTTAAAAAGAAGTAGTAGAATTTTCACATCACACGAATCTCTGGTTTGTTATATCATATAAAGTTTCATTTTGATACTTAAAAAACATACAAAATATTCTTCTAGTTTTCTGGAAATTAACTTATTCTCTGTTGCATCCTATATATCACTTGCTCGAATGCCTGTCCCAGTGCTTAAAATAAAAGTATAGTCCAGTGGATACCAGCCCACTGCAATATTCCAGGCAACGAGGAGGCGGACAGACTCACCAGAGAGGGAGGAATGTGGCAGCAGAGGGATACAGAAATCACACACAAGGAAACTAAAACATTCATCAGGGCTAAATACAGTGCAAAATGGAAAAAAGATCACCCTGGCCACATAAAAAAACGATGCCTACCACAAACTCTCCAGGCGGGACCATGTGATCATTCTCCGGCTACGCACAGGTCACAGCAGACTGAGATATTATCTGTACAACAAGTTTAAGATTGGTACTAAGGACCTTTGTGTCTGCGGCACAGCCCCCATTAAGGCAGAACATGTTTTGCAGTCTCGGGACAGATGACAAGTGTCCATGTGGGGAGCATACCATGACTGTGGAACACATCCTACAAAGCTACATTCTCACGCAGGAAAAGAGAACAATACTGGCCTCGCGAGACATGTGAAACAAAAGATGTATGGAGATAAAACAACCTTACAAACAACATTGTCACTTGTAAGAGAAACCGAGACCTTGATCTGAGGATGAGCAAAGAAGAAGAAAAATTGATTGAGATGTTTTATGTCAAGTTTATTCCAGGGCATGAGAAGTCCAAGGTGCCAGGTCCGCATGATTCCTAGAAATGTTGCTGCATTTCAGGGCCAGTGTCATAGATACTCACAGTTTCCACCATCGTAGTATATTATTTTCATCTAATTATTATCAAATATCCAGGCATAGTTTCCTTAAATCAACAAAGCCCAAACAGTCAAGTCCTGAAAGTTGTCGTGCTGAATTATGGCACGAAATGATACAGGACCCAGGGATCAATCTTCAGGAGAAACCTGCCCCTGGACATCACTTACCACACTCACTTTGGAAGACAATAAATAGACTCCGAACTGGCGTATCATGATATAGTATTGAGAAACATGAAGAAATCGGGTCTCTTGGATGACGATACACATGACTGCGGTGCGGCAAAAAATCCAGGTCATCTGATTATTTGCACCAACCTTCCGGATACATGTGACGAGAACGAAATCCTGGATGCGAATGACAGGGCAATTCAAATCGCTGAATAATGGATGAACGCTACATGATGTGGTACTTGGACACATAAAACAAACAATCCAATATTTACCTGGTTCCTAAATTGTTTACCTGGTTGATAAATTGTAAACAAATTTGGCACCGCGAGTCTATCCCACTACCGTTTCTGACTATGATTATAGATGTACCACTAGATCACTATCTGTTTTAAATCACTCACACTTTTGCTGTACTCTCATGTTTTTGCTATTATTGTATGTAAAAGCAGAACAACAGATGACATATGAAATGAGATGCTTGCAAAACACGGGCAGGGTAACTAGAAGAGTCAGAGTGAGAAACGAGAAAGTTTGAAAGGAAGTGAGAACAATGCCACCATGCACGACATGGCTGAGAGTTTAAATGGTTCTGTTTGTATTTTTTGTTTTTTTGCATCCCCAAGGTGGAGTGCGTTGTACTATGTTTTTATTTTGCGCCTGTCTGCCCAGTGCATTCGACTTCTGCATGCATTTTTTATGTAAGGATCTGCTTCCTCCTGCTTTTTCTAAGGGTTTTCTAAAGGTAATGGCCGGTGCTGTGATGGGGATCGAATCAGCACCTTCGGGTTGGGAGCTGTGTCACTTAACCACTAGCCCACACCGTCCTGCTTCGTTTAAGAGATTGAACATATAACCTGAATGCTTTCAAACCCACTTGCAGCATGAGCCTGTTACACCAGACAGCAGGATATCAGAGCTAGTGGAAGACCGAGAAAAAGAGGCAATGGAGAGGCATGGATTGAAAATACATGTGACCAACAAGATATTGTCTATGCCCACGTCTATCGAAATTAGGTGACATAAGATAGATTAAATTATCTGTGAAATGTAATGTTTCCTTTCTTTTCACTCCAATTGTAGCATGGGAATGCTAACTGCAGTTGGCCTCCTTTCAGTAAGCCTTCACCAAAGCATTTATGTACTGTCAATCAATCCAAACTTTTTTAGTTGCCTGTGGAACACAGGTCTCCAAATTGACCCCTTGTCATCCTGTCTGCACCTTCAGTTTCCTCTATGTTCTATCTTGACATAAGACCTACTTTCGTCTTGGATGGTTGGTTTTGAATTTTTGATAGCTGTCCAAATTTGTTGAAGTTTTTGTGGCTTTAAGTTTCTGCAGGATGAGTTAGCGAGCCCCTTTCCGAACCCTCCTTAGTCAAATCTTACAACACACTTAGTAAGTTCACAGTGTTACTTTTCCTTGCTCCCTCCTAGGGACCCAGCAACACGATCATCCTGTAAGCTTATCCATTCCAAAACGTTGCTCTCATCACATCCACCCGGAAAGACTCTCGACCTTTAGCCAGTTCGCCCGCCCTCTGTCGCTGTCATCTTCTTAACATCTCCGATGTTGTGTATCCATCTCATCCTCGGTCTGCCTCTGTCTCTCGCTTCCCAGGTACCATGCACTCCAGTTAAGTTTTTTTCTCACGACTATTGAGGTCAAAGTATTTTATTCAACAACCTACACTTGTGTCCATGGAAGCATGTTGCTGTTTTTCATTTGGATTAGTTCATATTTTGGTCTTATCTTGCCTACAATTATCCTGGCATGGTCATTGGCTATATGTAATAGTATTTTGGTTACCATATGTCGTATTTCCACAGTCTAGTGCACACTGCTGGACTTTGCGAGATTGACATCCTGCGAGTTTGCAGGCAGTGTTGGTTTTTGTGTGACTGTGAAATGTATACTAAAACACCTCGCTCGGTAGAAATTGGGCCCAGCATCTTTCTTCCAAATTTATACTCACCATCACTTATATAATGTTACACCTTCCATTTGTTAATGCTTATTTCAATTATTTATGTCTGTTAACTCACATTTGTTAATCTTTGTTTTAATTATTTGTCTGTTCATGTGACGCTTATTAACTGTTAATACTCATTATGCTTTCCGTCACCAAAAAAAATATTTTCTTTTACCATGTTTTATTCTGACTAAATAAGAACAAATGTGTGTATGTCTACTGTAAGCTGTTTTTGAATATTCTGTACAATGAGTGTTTGTTGCCAAGAAATTATAAATAAATTGATCACTAATTTTATTTTGTCAGGAAAATGGGTTTTTAGTTTGACTCTTATGTTCAAGAATAATAGAAGAGACTTGAACAAGAAAATACATCTGAGAGTACTGAGAAGGAGTATACACAACCAGCGAGCTACAAGAACCATTGGTGCCTGTTTATTTGATATCTATCAAGAAAGACTGAGCACCTATAATCTGCCTGGAGTTCAGTGTGTTGATTCTTCTTTGTCGTTAGTTTTTAATCTCCCTCTACCAAGCCCAGCAAAGGGCTTTGCAAGTAGCAGGATGTTGTCCAGACAACAGAATGTGTTTGTGTTGTAGTTTACAACTCGACTGCGATATTTGCACCTTTTGGTCTGACGCATCCGTCTTCAGCAGGCATTTTTGAGTACTGGGTTAGTCTTCCCTCTTCGATCCCTTCTCCTTAGCCAGTCTGCTCTGTTGCAGCCTGTTATCCAGGAGACTGCGTGGATCTTGGCAGCTCTGGTTCGCTGGCCCTAACGCTAGAAAACCGGTTTGGGTCGCTGACCGCTGCAGCTCATGCACTGCTCAGCTCTGGTTCACTGGCCCTGACGCTAGCAGTCAGCTTTGGGTCGCTGACCGCTGCAGCTCATGTGGTGCTCAGCATCTTGATTCCTGTTGATTCTATATAGCATAAGGATAGAAAATAGTCATCATCAAAACTCTTCAGCTTCCTTTGGAGCACTGGTCTTTAACAACTACATGCCTGGCTCTTCTGTCCTGGATCATCTGTTTCAGCTTTGCCCACTTATTCAAAATTTTCTATGTTTGTTCCAAGTTATTTTTTTTTGTTTTGATATTTTATTTTTGATGTTTGCCATATTTCTTTATTCCACACTATGTTTTTATTTTGCGCCTGTCAATCCAGTGCATTCGACTTTGGCATTTTATGTAAGGGTCTGCTTCCTCCTGCATTTTCTAAGGATTAGCTTCCTTGGGGTAATGGTCAGTGCTGTGATGGAGAGTGAACCCAGCACCTTTGGATTGTGAGCCGTGTCACTTACCCACTAACCAATGCCGGTCCATAGTTCTGTACTTTGTCTGTGTTTTGGTATACCTCTACTTCTCTTGCCTTGGGGATTCCAGATCAGAGACTGTCATATAATGCAATCAGTTGCGTATCTTATGTTCTATCCATTGCCCAGGCCTTCTCTTCGCATAGTGTTGCACTGATATCTGTCTGGTTTCTTCCAAGAGTTCCACACAATCGATCTTATCATACCATTTCAATCTGCAGTGGACAATTATTAAGTAACAGCAATTTTATTAATAACATTTTTACAAGGGTTCGAACCAGAAATTGTTTGTATCTTATTTTTCTACATAGTCCCAGACAACACACTTTGTCCACCTGTCCTCTAGCTTGTGGACGCCGTCTAGAAAAAAGTATTATATTGTGACTTTTAACTAATTTTCCACCCCCTTCATTGCCTCGATGCGGGATGCCGTTGGACCCATCTGCTACACACTTTCCTGTAACCCTGGTCATCATGGACAATTTTTTGCATAGCGCTGTGACTCGTATTGAAATCAACAGCTATTTCATCAACAGTGGTTCATCTGACGCCACAGTCTAGCTGGTTGATTTGCTGTTTTACCATATCTCTTGCTGGTCTCCCACACCACGGTTCATCAATGACATTTTGTCTTCCGTATTGAAATCTTTAAATATATACCCATTTCTAAAGTAGTAGGGACGTAAGAAACGCGCAAAAACAAAAAAAATACATTCGCTATAAAAAAAAAAAATCAATCAGATTTACCCAATATAAACTACTAATCCATATGTTTTGGTGATTGTGACACACTTTTTTCGAAACTACATCCAGTTATGAAATTATCTAACATAGACCTAACATGATATTTGTCTAACACAATGGCTATGCTCTCTATGATCTGAGCACCTTCGGTGACACTAGCGCCTCACGTGGTACAGTATCGGGCAAGCTGGGAAGTGACATCAATAGTGAAACTTTTCAGATATATTTTCAAGGAGTCTCTGTAGCATCTTTTCTGCACCCCCATTTTTGTCTTTGTCTTTGGCGTTCGTCCTGAAAAGGATACCGGTTGTATGTAGTTTGGAGCGAGATTGCAATATCTGCACCTTTTGACCCCACACGTCCAATTTCAGCACAACATTTTTGTAACCAGTTTTGCCTTCTCTCATCGATTCTTATTCTTTTAGCCAGACTGCATGGTTGCATGGTGTTTTCAGAACTGCCACTTGAAGGTGGAGTAGAGTCTTAGTCATTTATGGGTCACTGACTCTGATACAGGCATCGAATCCAGATATGAGTCGCTGGCTGGGTTAGCTCATTCGATTCTATATCTTCGGCCCTGCTTTGTGTTTCTATGAGGTGGGTTCAAATGAAACTGGACCTAACTGCACCAAGGAAACATACGTACAATGCGCATTATGACGTCAATTCTGGTGTAAACAGCACATACCAACCGTCAAGGTTGCAAAATTTCATTAATCTCCGACTCGAAGTTTCCTCAAGAGACCGTTGAAAATATAGTGGGTGTGATACGGAATCCGCCCAGAGTTGATCAGCGAGCAGTGATTCGGTCTCTAACAGCTGAAGGATGTCGACCAGTTGACATTCATCACAGAATGCAGGCAGTGTATGGTGACAAAACTGTGTCGAAGAAATTAGTGAAGACCTGGACAACGATGTTTAAAGAAGGACGTGAGTTGTTGCATCAGAAGATGACAGCGCCAAAATTGATGCAGCAATTCGGACGGACAGTCGCCGGAGCTTACGTTCACCACACTTTTGTCACCATACACTGCCTGCATTTTGCGATGAATGTCAACTGGTTGACATTTTTCAGCTGTTAAAAACCGAATCACCGCTCGCTGATCAACTCTGGACGGATTCCGTATCACGCCCGCCATGTTTTCAACGGTCTGCTGAGGAAACTATGAGTAGGAGGAAACTGAAATTTTGCAAACTTGACGGTTGGTGTGTGCTGTTTACATCAGAACTAACGTCATCGTGCGCATGTTCACTTGGTGCAGTTAGGTCCAGTTTCATTTGAACACGCCTCGAATATCCGTTCCTAATGTTTCATCTATGTTGCTGCCATGACATACAAGGAGCAAATGTTAAGGGACTTAATTCCACTTCACTGTTAATTATAAATGTGATTCTTTCCCTTCTGTACTTAGAATCGGTGGTTGAGTGCCGAATCGTCTCCAATCCTTGATTCGGAAGGTACAGGATGCCTTACGACAGCATGAGTGGATAGCTGACATAGAAGCGTAGAACCTTTGGGATCTTTAAAAAAAGGAAAATTGTTAATAGAACTGACCTGAAAGCGTTACATATACTCAGTCCCTTTTAAAACTGTAAGTTTAGACGATAGAGAACGAGATCCGTAGCTCCCACAGTGGCTTCAAAATTTTCCCTTGACTTTGTTTTTTACAGCAGGTCGACTTGAAGAAGCAGTCATACAATACCAAATGTCTCGTCATTCTCGGTTTGTCGATCTGTGCATGATGGGATTACAACCTAGCACATTGGAAATGTTAACCTAGCTCACAACCCATATATTACCGAATGTCCATGAGAACTTGTTTAGATGTACTGACCTGGTACCTTTTGAAGTTTTCTGGAACAAAAGAGCTGACTTCCTGGTCTCAGGGACATCCATCATCATCATCATGTAGCATGTCCTTTATAAACGTCGCTCCCATCACAGTCTGTCTGAAAGAAACTCTTTCCCTTGCCAAAACTCCAGCCCCCGCCACAGTCATGCCCAGGCATTCCTAGATCTCTTGGTGCCATCGTCTTCTTGGTCTACTTCTGCCTGTTTTGCCTGGCACCATACCTTCCATCACTGTCCTCTCAAGATCGTTGTGTCTCTTGATGTGACCAAGGTATTTACATTTTCTGACCATAATGGAATTGATAAACCAGTTCTTCTCTATGCTCAACTCTTGCCGAATGTCTACATTTATCTTTTTCTCCCTCCAGGGCATTCTGATGATCTTTCTGTAAATATTTTGACTCGAAGGATTTGATTCATTGTCTGGAAGTTTTGGTAATCGTCCATGATTCGCAGCCATAAGTTCCCATAGGAAAAACACAGGCTCTCAAGACTTTTACTTCTGTCGTTTTGTTGGTGCTCTGCCATACTTTCTTCAGGCTGTTCAGTCTCTGCATTGCCATAGCTAGTCTTCTTCTGATTTCCTTTGAGCAGTTGCCATTCTTGTCATTTCTGGAGTCCAGATATTCAAAATGCATGACCTGATATAATGGGACATTCATAGTGTGGAACATTTGCAATGGATGGAGGTGAAATTTTGAAGATGATCAACAACCGTCACTTGGAAGAAAAGACTGCGATCGATAGACCGGAAATGCACAGATTGAAATATTTTAAAATCATACATGGGTCTAGCAGAGAGGAGTGTTTTACAATAAGGAGCAGAAGTGTGTACAATCAGTGAGTTTTTGGAACCACTACTATCAACACTCTTCATTCTTTACTGAGAAACGCCGAGAACCTATCGGTCTACCTGGAATGCATTGATGTCGATTCTTAACAGAACATTAGGAGCTTAGCTCTGTAGAGTTCTGTCTTTGTCTACTCTGGTCAGCAGATGTTATGGAAAATAGATGGCACTATATTCTGCCAACTGAGGAGATTTGACAAGCGGCCTGATATGATCAGACCACTTCAAAACCATTCTCTGGACCGACTAACACAGAACAGTGGCGTGACATTATCATACGACTTCATACCCAGTCTCTGGGCTGACTAACAAAGAATACTTGTGTGACATGATCAGAAGTCTTCAAAAACATATATCCAGACTGACTAACAAAGAATACTTGTGTGACATGATCAGAAGACTTCAAAAACATATATCCAGACTGACTAACAAAGAATACTTGTGTGACATGATCAGAAGACTTCAAAAACATATATCCAGACTGACTAACAAAGAATACTTGTGTGACATGATCAGAAGACTTCAAAAACATATATCCAGACTGACTAACAAAGAATACTTGTGTGACATGATCAGAAGACTTCAAAAACATATATCCAGACTGACTAACAAAGAATACTTGTGTGACATGATCAGATGACTTCAAAAACATATATCCAGACTGACTAACAAAGAATACTTGTGTGACATGATCAGAAGACTTCAAAAACATATATCCAGACTGACTAACAAAGAACACTTGTGTGACATGATCAGAAGACTTCAAAAACATATATCCAGACTGACTAACAAAGAACACTTGTGTGACATGACCAGAAGACTTCAAAAACATATATCCAGACTGACTAACAAAGAACACTTGTGTGACATGATCAGAAGACTTCAAAAACATATATCCAGACTGACTAACAAAGAACACTTGTGTGACATGATCAGAAGACTTCAAAAACATATATCCAGACTGACTAACAAAGAACACTTGTGTGACATGATCAGAAGACTTCAAAAACATATATCCAGACTGACTAACAAAGAACACTTGTGTGACATGATCAGAAGACTTCAAAAACATATATCCAGACTGACTAACAAAGAAAACTTGTGTGACATGATCAGAAGACTTCAAAAACATATATCCAGACTGACTAACAAAGAACACTTGTGTGACATGATCAGAAGACTTCAAAAACATATATCCAGACTGACTAACAAAGAACACTTGTGTGACATGATCAGAAGACTTCAAAAAGATATATCCAGACTGACTAACAAAGAATACTTGTGTGACATGATCAGAAGACTTCAAAAACATATATCCAGACTGACTAACAAAGAACACTTGTGTGACATGATCAGAAGACTTCAAAAACATATATCCAGACTGACTAACAAAGAACACTTGTGTGACATGATCAGAAGACTTCAAAAACATATATCCAGACTGACTAACAAAGAACACTTGTGTGACATGATCAGAAGACTTCAAAAACATATATCCAGACTGACTAACAAAGAACACTTGTGTGACATGACCAGAAGACTTCAAAAACATATATCCAGACTGACTAACAAAGAACACTTGTGTGACATGATCAGAAGACTTCAAAAACATATATCCAGACTGACTAACAAAGAACACTTGTGTGACATGATCAGAAGACTTCAAAAACATATATCCAGACTGACTAACAAAGAACACTTGTGTGACATGATCAGAAGACTTCAAAAACATATATCCAGACTGACTAACAAAGAACACTTGTGTGACATGATCAGAAGACTTCAAAAACATATATCCAGACTGACTAACAAAGAAAACTTGTGTGACATGATCAGAAGACTTCAAAAACATATATCCAGACTGACTAACAAAGAACACTTGTGTGACATGATCAGAAGACTTCAAAAACATATATCCAGACTGACTAACAAAGAACACTTGTGTGACATGATCAGAAGACTTCAAAAAGATATATCCAGACTGACTAACAAAGAATACTTGTGTGACATGATCAGAAGACTTCAAAAACATATATCCAGACTGACTAACAAAGAACACTTGTGTGAC
This sequence comes from Ariolimax columbianus, assembly GCA_036924085.1. Taxonomy (NCBI): domain Eukaryota; kingdom Metazoa; phylum Mollusca; class Gastropoda; order Stylommatophora; family Arionidae; genus Ariolimax; species Ariolimax columbianus. The sequence continues at coordinate 15,242,500 of JAVGWX010000021.1, forward strand.
ATGATCAGAAGACTTCAAAACATATATCCAGACTGACTAACAAAGAATACTTGTGTGACATGATCAGAAGACTTCAAAAACATATATCCAGACTGACTAACAAAGAACACTTGTGTGACATGATCAGAAGACTTCAAAAACATATATCCAGACTGACTAACAAAGAACACTTGTGTGACATGATCAGAAGACTTCAAAAACATATATCCAGACTGACTAACAAAGAATACTTGTGTGACATGATCAGAAGACTTCAAAAACATATATCCAGACTGACTAACAAAGAACACTTGTGTGACATGATCAGAAGACTTCAAAAACATATATCCAGACTGACTAACAAAGAATACTTGTGTGACATGATCAGAAGACTTCAAAAACATATATCCAGACTGACTAACAAAGAACACTTGTGTGACATGATCAGAAGACTTCAAAAACATATATCCAGACTGACTAACAAAGAATACTTGTGTGACATGATCAGAAGACTTCAAAAACATATATCCAGACTGACTAACAAAGAACACTTGTGTGACATGATCAGAAGACTTCAAAAACATATATCCAGACTGACTAACAAAGAATACTTGTGTGACATGATCAGAAGACTTCAAAACATATATCCAGACTGACTAACAAAGAACACTTGTGTGACATGATCAGAAGACTTCAAAAACATATATCCAGACTGACTAACAAAGAACACTTGTGTGACATGATCAGAAGACTTCAAAAACATATATCCAGACTGACTAACAAAGAACACTTGTGTGACATGATCAGAAGACTTCAAAAACATATATCCAGACTGACTAACAAAGAACACTTGTGTGACATGATCAGAAGACTTCAAAAACATATATCCAGACTGACTAACAAAGAACACTTGTGTGACAGGATCAGAAGACTTCAAAAACATATATCCAGACTGACTAACAAAGAACACTTGTGTGACATGATCAGAAGACTTCAAAAACATATATCCAGACTGACTAACAAAGAACACTTGTGTGACATGATCAGAAGACTTCAAAAACATATATCCAGACTGACTAACAAAGAACACTTGTGTGACATGATCAGAAGACTTCAAAAACATATATCCAGACTGACTAACAAAGAACACTTGTGTGACATGATCAGAAGACTTCAAAACATATATCCAGACTGACTAACAAAGAAAACTTGTGTGACATGATCAGAAGACTTCAAAAACATATATCCAGACTGACTAACAAAGAACACTTGTGTGACATGATCAGAAGACTTCAAAAACATATATCCAGACTGACTAACAAAGAACACTTGTGTGACATGATCAGAAGACTTCAAAAACATATATCCAGACTGACTAACAAAGAATACTTGTGTGACATGATCAGAAGACTTCAAAAACATATATCCAGACTGACTAACAAAGAACACTTGTGTGACATGATCAGAAGACTTCAAAAACATATATCCAGACTGACTAACAAAGAATACTTGTGTGACATGATCAGAAGACTTCAAAAACATATATCCAGACTGACTAACAAAGAACACTTGTGTGACATGATCAGAAGACTTCAAAAACATATATCCAGACTGACTAACAAAGAACACTTGTGTGACATGATCAGAAGACTTCAAAAACATATATCCAGACTGACTAACAAAGAATACTTGTGTGACATGATCAGAAGACTTCAAAAACATATATCCAGACTGACTAACAAAGAACACTTGTGTGACATGATCAGAAGACTTCAAAAACATATATCCAGACTGACTAACAAAGAATACTTGTGTGACATGATCAGAAGACTTCAAAAACATATATCCAGACTGACTAACAAAGAACACTTGTGTGACATGATCAGAAGACTTCAAAAACATATATCCAGACTGACTAACAAAGAACACTTGTGTGACATGATCAGAAGACTTCAAAAACATATATCCAGACTGACTAACAAAGAACACTTGTGTGACATGATCAGAAGACTTCAAAAACATATATCCAGACTGACTAACAAAGAATACTTGTGTGACATGATCAGAAGACTTCAAAAACATATATCCAGACTGACTAACAAAGAACACTTGTGTGACATGATCAGAAGACTTCAAAAACATATATCCAGACTGACTAACAAAGAACACTTGTGTGACATGATCAGAAGACTTCAAAAACATATATCCAGACTGACTAACAAAGAACACTTGTGTGACATGATCAGAAGACTTCAAAAACATATATCCAGACTGACTAACAAAGAACACTTGTGTGACATGATCAGAAGACTTCAAAAACATATATCCAGACTGACTAACAAAGAACACTTGTGTGACATGATCAGAAGACTTCAAAAACATATATCCAGACTGACTAACAAAGAACACTTGTGTGACATGATCAGAAGACTTCAAAAACATATATCCAGACTGACTAACAAAGAACACTTGTGTGACATGATCAGAAGACTTCAAAAACATATATCCAGACTGACTAACAAAGAACACTTGTGTGACATGATCAGAAGACTTCAAAAACATATATCCAGACTGACTAACAAAGAACACTTGTGTGACATGATCAGAAGACTTCAAAAACATATATCCAGACTGACTAACAAAGAACACTTGTGTGACATGATCAGAAGACTTCAAAAACATATATCCAGACTGACTAACAAAGAACACTTGTGTGACATGATCAGAAGACTTCAAAAACATATATCCAGACTGACTAACAAAGAACACTTGTGTGACATGATCAGAAGACTTCAAAAACATATATCCAGACTGACTAACAAAGAACACTTGTGTGACATGATCAGAAGACTTCAAAAACATATATCCAGACTGACTAACAAAGAACACTTGTGTGACATGATCAGAAGACTTCAAAAACATATATCCAGACTGACTAACAAAGAACACTTGTGTGACATGATCAGAAGACTTCAAAAACATATATCCAGACTGACTAACAAAGAACACTTGTGTGACATGATCAGAAGACTTCAAAAACATATATCCAGACTGACTAACAAAGAACACTTGTGTGACATGATCAGAAGACTTCAAAAACATATATCCAGACTGACTAACAAAGAACACTTGTGTGACATGATCAGAAGACTTCAAAAACATATATCCAGACTGACTAACAAAGAACACTTGTGTGACATGATCAGAAGACTTCAAAAACATATATCCAGACTGACTAACAAAGAACACTTGTGTGACATGATCAGAAGACTTCAAAAACATATATCCAGACTGACTAACAAAGAACACTTGTGTGACATGATCAGAAGACTTCAAAAACATATATCCAGACTGACTAACAAAGAACACTTGTGTGACATGATCAGAAGACTTCAAAAACATATATCCAGACTGACTAACAAAGAACACTTGTGTGACATGATCAGAAGACTTCAAAAACATATATCCAGACTGACTAACAAAGAACACTTGTGTGACATGATCAGAAGACTTCAAAAACATATATCCAGACTGACTAACAAAGAACACTTGTGTGACATGATCAGAAGACTTCAAAAACATATATCCAGACTGACTAACAAAGAACACTTGTGTGACATGATCAGAAGACTTCAAAAACATATATCCAGACTGACTAACAAAGAATACTTGTGTGACATGATCAGAAGACTTCAAAAACATATATCCAGACTGACTAACAAAGAACACTTGTGTGACATGATCAGAAGACTTCAAAAACATATATCCAGACTGACTAACAAAGAACACTTGTGTGACATGATCAGAAGACTTCAAAAACATATATCCAGACTGACTAACAAAGAATACTTGTGTGACATGATCAGAAGACTTCAAAAACATATATCCAGACTGACTAACAAAGAACACTTGTGTGACATGATCAGAAGACTTCAAAAACATATATCCAGACTGACTAACAAAGAATACTTGTGTGACATGATCAGAAGACTTCAAAAACATATATCCAGACTGACTAACAAAGAACACTTGTGTGACATGATCAGAAGACTTCAAAAACATATATCCAGACTGACTAACAAAG